>JAHFWJ010000012.1:600000-936387 GCA_028555115.1 Himalopsyche japonica
ATTTTATATGGTTCAGATTAAAGTATCGATCAAATTTAAAAATAGAATTAAGTGAGAGATATAGGATTATCAATAGTCATATTTTAGTCTTATTAACAGCTGTTTTCAATCGATTCTGTTTCAATGCGTAGGTGTTTCCTCTCTCCATCCGATTATAAAAAAAGAACGGTTAGCTAAGCAAAAATACTATGATAGCCGAAAGCTTTCTATTCCTTCTCTCTTTGGAAAGTGACGTTGTGCAGCTGGAAAACTTCAAATCCATCAATCAAAAGGCACGCCAGGATTGGACGTGGATTTAATCTATTTAACTTCAGCCGTACTCTGAAAAATATTAAAACAATATTTTAAAAATAATAAACACATTTTTAGTACTATTTTCACAATATATATATACATAATATATGTATGTATTATAATCAAAATCGGTTATGCTCATCGCTAGTACTATCAACTGATAATGATCGCGGTTATTACAATCATTTGATAATGCTAGTGATGAGAAAAACCGGTCCTGATAATTTTAATAATTACATAGTTCATGATATCGACTGAAGGTGTTTGATGGAACTTCAGTATAAAATTTTAATTGTTGCAACTTTGTACGATTCCATATGTCTTGTCACAAACGACCCGGGTTTCGCCCTTCGGTATCTTCAGGTATTCCGTCGCACGGGTGCAATAGAACTGACGTAAAATAAACAGTTAGCATCGTATATATAATATAATAAAATCATTATTTACAGGAATCTACTAACCAATAGGCAAGCAAAAAATTGCAGCTGAAAATATTGTAACAATATTAATCCAATAATAATTAGCTATAACAACTTTCTAATAAGTGGTCGCTATTGAAATGGGATTTTCAACATATTTAAATCAAGTTACATTGAACAATAAATGTGTCTTCTTTTATTTTAAGAATACATAATATCAAACACAATACCTGAAGATGCCGTAGGGCGAAACCCGCGTCGTTTGTGACAAGACATATGGAATCGTACAAAGTTGCAACAATTCAAATTTAATAATTACGTTACGCTGGTTCTCTTAAATGAGCAGTATGACTTTTGCACTACTATATAAGCCAGGGTTGCCACATTTTGATTTTGTCTTTTTCAGGAAAAAGATGTTAAAATATAAAAATATTGAGGTAGGCTCAATCTTTAAAACTATGATTTTTTTTTAAATTTAATCTCTTAATACAGTTGTTGACTTCAGGCTTTGTTGACTTATTTGACTTTGTTGTTAGTTTGTTTGTAATACTAAAATATCAATTTCCTTATTTCTGACGAGGCCGTAAGCCGAAATAACTATCAACTATTTATTTTATAAATTGTGCAGAACTAAAATACATTGCTGTTTTTCCACCGTGTTATAGTGGAGTTCTACCAAGTGAGTGTCAATCCAATCGATAAAATATTTAGTACTTTTTCCACAATTTTATATCATGAAGATAACGAAGCTAAGTTTTCACCATAATATAATAAAGCTCTATGAAGCAAATGCTAATTCAATCTAAGTAAATTAATACATATTAGAAGTCCACAAAAAAAAAATTACTACTCTATATATTCGCAAATACATTTATTTAAATTGTACAGTGTATGTGATTAATTTTTTAATAAATACCATTAATATTTGGTACCAAATATGTAAAGAAGAAAAGAGAATCTAGAGAATCGCTTGATACTGTCAAACAAATAACCAAATGGCAAATTCGGTAGAATCGATACAATAATTGCACAAATAGTGATTTAGTACGCTTTGCCTATTGTTCAGTGCCAACTAATACAGTGACGTTAGCTGGTTGATGGCTCAGGACGGTTTTAAAGTGCATTATACTATTGCAACCTAATACGGGCCTGTGGTTGTCAGTAATACAGTAATTTGCAGTTAAGCTTATTGTGCTTTTCGGAGTAACTCAATTAATACTCGGTGGATGTTTGTGTGCGTCACACAAAATCGACAATTAAAAGTGTAGGTAGATTATGTCAACCCTGATACTTTATTGCGTAGTATTTAAGTAAAATGAAAAGTAGGATTATTTTTTGATTGAATTGATATTACCTTTTTAGACCTCCATTCCAACACGATGAAAAATAGCAAAATATTTTATTTCTATAACATTTATAACGTATATTTGACAACTATTTCGACTAACGCCTTAATCAGAAATTATTTCAAAGCCGAAATAGCTATTAACTATATAGGTATATAGCTCGATAAAGAAGTGGCTAATCAACACTTTAAACGTATTTATAGACCTAATAAATTTTGTACAATAGAACTTAAATTATTTGCAATTTTTTGTGTGAAACGAACCGTATTTTAGCAAGAGCAAAAAGCAGGAACTGTCATGAGGAGGTTTTTATATCATCAAATATATTCTTTTAAAATACACATTTTTTGATGGATCTTTTATTATAATTGAGCTTTTCGAAGTTAAAGCCAATTCAAAAAATAACATAAAAAATTATTGTTAGTTATTGTTTAAAGCGTATGTATATTTTTCGTTCGTACTTAAAAACTATATATTTGAGAAATAATCGCTTGAAATCAATAAAATAAAATAACACCCAACAGACTTTCTCATAGTCCAAAGTTCTCCCTAGAATGTTTTTTGAGTGAAACTTACACATCCCATCATAATACAAACAGACCTATCCCAAATTAACCGTACCCATATCAACCTTACTTAGCCCTTAATCATACCACGTTAAACTGCAAATAATTGTTTAGTAATTAAATAAAAAATTAACTGTCGATAATATATTATACTTTCCGAGAATATTTGTACTAGACTATATTATGTAAGCTAGTAAAGAATGTTGTAAGCTTCAAAAGAAAAATTAAAAGAATTATTAGTTGCGTTCAATCAAGATTTTATTCCCGGAAATTTTTTGTAAAGCCTTGTATTCAAGATGTTATAATGTAAACATATTACCATGATTAAATGATGTAATGAAACGAACAATAAAATAATTATTTTGTCATGAATACACTTATTAATTTTATGGATGTTTCACATGTGAATTGATTGAAAGGGTTAGGGTGAATCGTATAGTTATTGACCACGCTACAGTAATTTCCCATTTCAACTTCCAGATGATAAAATAAGCTTTTCTTATCACACAGTTGTCACCATTTATAGCTCCAATATCGTCTTTTTAGTGTGTTATGTTACATAGATTAACATCACGTGGTCTGTAAATATGTTTATTATTTCGCAAGAAATCTTTTAAGAATCTTCTTTTTAGAATGTGTGAAAAATTCTGTATCTAATTTTTGCTGTTAATCTAAATAATTGGTATAAACAAAAAAAAATGATTGGAATTGATGGAAACCGTTCTATGTTATTTTGTGTCTTTAAAAATGTTTAGTATCAAAAAAGTATAGCCAATTAAAGTAAAAAAAAAAATTATCTGACCAATAAATATACGTTTCACTCTGAATCATTAACAGTTATTATTTTATATATTGGATATAATTTGATCACATAAGTTAACACAATAAAAAGAATTTACCCTCCACCTGTATCATTAGCAAATTTCTTCTATGATTTCTAGTACCTAAATATTAACGGGTGTAATAAAACCCTTACTTATTGGATGAAAAAAATTTTCTGTATTAATAAAAGCATACTTTTTTCTAATCGATTTCGCGAAAGCTCCTTAACTGCTTGCCGCCTCATAAAATTGTGATTATGAGAGGAGTATTAAACTTACTGAAAGTAGGTAACGTTAATTGAATTCAGATATACCTACGTAGTTTCGTTACGACATCAATTTCAGACCAAGTTGTTGAAAGTTTTCGTCTAATGCGTTACTTACTTGTTTCCAAACTGTGACATCATTGAAAAATAATAATGTAAAAGGGTGTGAAACGTTGGAATTTTCATAGAGCTAGAATAATTGATTGCGAAATTACTGAGAAATTACTTACGTACGAATTTCCGTTCGATAAATTTTGTGACATCTTTTTTAAGGAATCTTGCATGAAATTGGTGAGTACAAGTAAACCCCGTTTAGATACAGTGACTTAAAATAAATTGTGTTTATTACAGTTTTGTACGACGAAATATTGGTGTAAGCCGTGCTACAGTTGATCGTATCTAGCTGTTTCCAAGACATTTCAAAAATTGCTTACATCTATTCTGTAGACGATGTTATCTTAAATGCTGTATCAAATGCACGTATATTTGTGAAGTCAAATATATTTAATCATTTGGAATTTTTAAAATTTAAAAAAAACAATGAAAAATCGGAGAAAAAAAAGCTCGCAACTGTTTTTGAAGTAGAAACTGAAAGTTATTCAAAATATAGAAAGTGGATATAAATTTACAGTTGAGAAGGATTCAAATTGCGTGAACATTTTTTTACGTAGTAGCCGTAGACAAGTCAAGCAAAGAACACAACATTTTTAATTGCAACCGACAGCCAGTTATCATATAATTTATATTTCATCTATTTTTTACAAAGTAATAATTTACTTAATAATGCTTATTTTTCCAATAAAACGTTCTTACAAACATTAAGATTTATTCAAAATTCATTATTTATCAGGGTATTTTGCTTATTATAATCGGAACGTGTTTTCTGTGTCTGTATTATTGATGTGAAGATACTTTGACAAAACGCAAGCATTTTAATATAGTTTAAAATGTCATTAGACTAACCATGACACCCTGTACCGACAATTCTTGTCAGTATTTCTGTTTTACAGGAAATCGTTTCTCAACCACATATGGTATGAACCTTAATTGTCTCTTACGTCTACTTTGATATACGAATTATGTTTTAAAAAAAGTTTAGGTTGTTTAGCGCAATTTATAAGTGTTAATTGATGAAATTGTGTAATCTGTGAATTTTAATGTATTGGTGCTTAGTCGTGTGTGCTTGGATAATTATTTTGAACAGAATTTACCAATCAAAAATAGTTTTTTTTGAAACTGTTTCCATGCTGAAAAGCTGTTAATACATTTAATAAATACTTTATAACACGCTCAATAAAGAATGAAATATTTTGACTAAACTGCATTCAAAACAGTTTATTAATTATGAATGGTTTTTGTCACCGCGAGCATTATAAGTTGATAATGAACATAATGAGCGAAACCAATCCAAATCGTTATATATACAAAATAAAATATTTTGTATTTCACAAAGAAGAATCTAACAAATAAAATGATATTTCTTATAATACATAAATAATTTACGCTTGAAATATCACATTGTCTCAAAGTGTGTTAAAATAAAAAAATTTAAGTGAAATATTCCGTTATAAAATAAATAGTACTGTGTAACTGTACACAAAAACAAAAACTGTATTTTACTAAAGAGTAATATTAAAATTCCTAAGAATATTGAAATCGTTTTAAGAATTTATTAATATAAACTGTTACCTAAAATACTATTTTTGTATCTAAATATTATCTAAAAGTAGTGAAACTTTATCATATTGAAAAAAAATTGTATTACTTTCATTATAATGTACGAAAATTTTGTTTACTTTTGTTTAACTCAATTTTTGTTGTAATGTTTAATAAAATATTTTCTATTGTACTGAAGGAAAAAATTAATCTACTTAAGAATTTTTTTGTATTATTTTATACATAAGCTTCGGGCGCAATTAAAAAAAATATATAAATTGCTGATCAAGTATGAGGTTTTACAGAAAATACTACAAAATTCAATGCCAAATTTTTTTTTATCGATAATATGGTATAAATGCCGTAAATCCCCTTTGGTAAAGCTTATTTTTGAAAGCAAAATTCATTTTCAAATTTCTATTAACTCGGGTCAGAAAAAATATTTTGTTTACTCGGCAAAATTACGATTCTTGTAAAAATATTTTCATAAAAGCTTATTACTCGATGAAAGCGATTTGTGAACCAACATTTTTCGCAGTAAATTGGTCAGTTTTTATTATAATACAACGAAATTTCAAAGCATTAATTTTAAAAATATTAATTTGGATTGATATTAAACAATTTTCAATATTTTTTTAAAAATAATAAAACACAATGTTGTTCCCTTTTTATTTATTTTTTGTACCGAGTAGTTTTCATTGATTATTATTCTTTCTTAGGTATACATAAATTAATTGGCTATTTAAGTAAAAACTATCCTTTATTATAATTAAAATATTTAATTTATGACATCGATTGAAAGTGCTTGATGGAATTTCAATATCAAATTTGAATTGCCAACCTTGTACGATTCCATATGTTTTTGTCATTAATGATCCGGGATTCGTCTTTCGGCATTTTCATGCATTCTATCATACGGATGCAACAGAACAGACATACAGCAGTAACAGTCAGCATTTTCTATATACCAAAGGTATTAAATTACAGGAAAACATAGACCCCAAGGCAAGAACTAAATGGCAGCTAAAACAATTTTAATATAACTGATCTAATAATAATTGACAAATTGTCTGTGATAATTTTCATTAACGATTAATCTTGTAACTGAGTTATTCTTGAAAGGGTTTTACAACAAAAATTAATCCACTATCATTAAAATATAATTGGGCATTTTTTTGTTAAGAAATATTTGATTTTTAAAATTTGGCAAATAACGATTAAAATTAGATGTTAAATGTTTTTCTATAAATTCGTGTGATGGAATACCTGAAGATGCTGAAAAGCAAAACCCGAGTCGTGAGTGACAATAATATCATCATTAGAATATGATTGTTTTTTTTTTTATTAAACTTAATTAATTTTAAAGATTAAGTATTAAGGACTCGTTTAAGGTTATAATAATTCAAATTTGATAAAAATATTTGTCAAAAAAACCCTTTTTATGAAGTACTCTGTTTCACTATGCTTAAAAAAATCCTTAATACATTCCATTGTATTTTTTGGCCATCTAATATCAACTGGATTGTTTGTTTCAAATAATGAAAGCCTTAATTGATATCATTGACATAATCTAAAAAGTCACTAGAAACTAAACGCATACGACTAACAAAATGAGGAAAAAACTTCAGAGAAGAAAACAAAAACATTATCTTTTTCATCTACAGCAATAAGTGGACAAAGCTCGTAAATTAAAGAGGAGCTTTTAGCTAAGAGGCGACAACCAAGTGTCACAGTAAATGTGTATAAGTTGTTCTGTAGGTTTTGTTCATTGGTTTTGTGGATATTTCCTGTTATTACTTCAACTGCGATGAAAGGGATAATAAATTTACACCTGAGGCAAAGTTTTCACGTTATTTCTACTGTAAACACATATAAGTGTTGATTTTTCATAATAAAGTAAGTATACTATTGTACATTGAAATTTGGTTAGTGAAATAATGAGGTAAATAATGTATATTTCTCTTAAATAATAAACAAACTTTATATTTACATACATAGTTATCAATTTCTACTTGAATAGTTATAACAACTACTCAAAATCGAGCATATCCTATAAACAGTTTCAAAAAAAAAGCCAATCGATTTAAAACCATTGCAATATAGTCGGAAAAATAAATGCACGATTTTTGGAATGATTTAAAGAACAATTGGTACAATGAATTTGAGTAAGGTTGACTTTTTTGACTTAAAAACACCGTTTTAAAAAATGTTTTTTTTCTTCAGATAATACTGTATTTTTGTCGATATTAAATGTTTACAAATATAAATAGAAATAAAATAAAATATTTTTTACAAATCAAAGCTGCAAGCAAATTTGTTTGAAAATTAAATGATATTTTCTATAAAATACTATAATACATGTACAGGATCTAGTGTTCTTATTTGTAATAACGTGGATTTTTCTCATAGAATTTCGTTATTAATTTATACAATGGAAATTACAACATTTACATTTTAAAGAAAACATAATATTTTCCAATTACACGTGCGCTTTGCTCGGGTGCACACTTATTTTTACTACGTCATATTTCACGAATTCATAAGACAAAAGTATTGAGACCAGTTAAAAAAAACAACAATACAATCATTTTGACTAAAATCATCATCCGGAACTATTTCTTTTTACTAATAAAATATTTTATTCTGTATTTAGGTTAGCACAATAAAGTGATACAGATATCAACAACAACGAAGCGTATATAAGGAGATACAAAATAAATCTCTTAAATTCAGGTAGATGACCAACACAGTATCTTTTCAAAGCATTCCTGACCCGTAATTTGTATCACAAATGTATTATGAACGGGCAGGTAAACTTTTTCACTTGCAAAAAGCTCTACACCGATCGGAAAATAGACTTTTATACTGTGGCTATTTAGAAAATAAATATCCTATTTAGTTGTAAGTTATGTTATAGCTATAGGCACTTATGGTGTCTTTTCTAGTAAATATACAAAATAAAATTCTCAGTAAAACGAAATATTTGAAATAAAACTGATGGCGAAAACGATGGATGCTTAATAATTTAGTATTTTTTTTGATTAAATCTTAAATCTCAAACAAATTCAATTTAAATTATTGAAAGTCTACACGATTCTACAAGTATTTTCACCCAATTACCCTTTGACATATTCAGTTATTATACCACACGGATGCAATAAAACTAACAAGCAGTCAGCCGTTAACATCCAATATATAGTGCTTATCATATTAGCTAAATAAATTTTTTATTTTAGTCATATAATACTTCGAATATTGAAATTTAATTTATAAATGGAAAATTTTGTAGCAATAAAATGAATGATTTCTGTGTCAATTATTGATTGTTTTAAAATTGAATATGAATTCGACTTATAAGGCGATAAGTATTAAAACAGATAACCTATAATACTTGTTTGTTTCAAGTTGACCTATACTAAAAAAATAATGCTTTAAAACATCAACACAGTTTTATAACGTAATATAAAATTTATGGCAGATATCTCGAGTTTACCGCAGACATACATTGTTTACGTAGACTGGGACTCTAGATTCAATGTTTGCTTTTACTTTCTAAATTTACTTTGCGTGTAATCCCTTTTGCAAACAGTTCATATAAAACATAAACTTTCTGTCTGCTATCGGATAAATAAACATAATTACGACAAGGCTTGCTTTTGCAATTAAAATAGTTTGAATCTTATTCAATAAATCAAAGAATTTTCATAAGCTATACGCTATCCTTAAGTATATAATAACAATTTATATGTTTGTTATTATATGACAATATTTAAAAAAATGCTAAATTTTATTTCCATTGTTTTTTATAATTCAGATCAGGGCCAGTTTTTCTTATCGCAAAAATTATTGACAGTTACAATAAAATAATATTAATGGTTTGTATTGAAAATTGTGCGTCATTAATTACCAACTTGACTCAAAAACAATGAGTGAAATCGATGCTAATCCGAATGAATTAACATTGTAAATGCAGCTTCATATTGTTGAGTTTCATTTTTTCAAAACAATAAATTAGAATAGTTTTAGTGATCCCTTAAAGTTTGATACGTGTTTCGTTATTTTGAAAACGTCTTCAGACTACACGTATTGCAAGGTTTTCTATTTCTACTGACACCGGCCGGTGTCTTTCTTTGCATTTTGTTTTTGGTTGCTTTTATATTTAAATTTTTGTTCTACTTTTGACTGTCATACTGCATTGAATGAGATGACAAAACTAAAAAAAAGTTGTAAATAAAACTCAATCCTGAGGAATTTCATAAATTTAATCACGCATAACATTGCGCTACAGAAAAAATCATTTGAAAAGAGTGAAAATTCATAGCTAGTCATTGAGGGTATCAAGTTGAGTATTTTAGAAAATTTAAACAAAACAACATCTCAAAGTATATCACAGAATAGTTAAAATATTGTTTTTAAAAATTTTCGTTTTACAATATAAACAAAATATGTACTACTTGGACGTCAAATTATATTTTCCTGACTTTCGTTTAAAAAAATTAAATAATCATTTACGTTGTCAAATTTTTGTCGATCTTGTTTCATCAATTATTCTTCATCGACAAAACCGAATGGTGGCTAGCTGTTGGCTTTGTGGCTTTGGTTATAGGAGGAATATCTCTAATTTTCAATTCAGATTAACCGCAAAACCAAACTCTTGATCTTTCAATAGCTAATGTTGCGATATTGCTGAAATACTTGAGCTTAATTATATTGTTTCAATAGTGAAATTGTGTCAAAATCAAACGAAACAATGCAGTTGTTAATTGAATGTTTTGAAAATTTTAACACTTGCACACTGTTGAATCTCAAAACGGTTTTCGTGGAATCTTTATTGCATGGTAAAATGAGTTTCTAAGCGTAATTCCACGTGAATGCAGCAAACAAAGGTTTGTGAATGGTAAATGGGTCAACTGGGAATTCAATTAACGTAGTGGGATGGTATGTGGTCGAGAGACAAGCAAACCGAAAGCGCAGATTTGTCTTCCGATAGCCATATGGGTGTGAAATAGAGTGGATAAATGAAATTTATGTTAAACGACATGGTAAATGGTGCATAATAGTGCAATTTTAAATTGTGCCAGAAAAAATACATTCCGTATTTTAAAAGTTTCTTAAAACTAATTGATTTAAATCTACATTTACATAAGTTGGATTAAAATACAAGATATTAGTATACTTAAGCTTAGTGGTAAAAAATTCAACTAACAAAAAGAACACGGTGAAAAAAAAATAGCAATCGATTTTTGTTCTACAATATTATTTTTTAAAATATAGTTGATAGCTATTTCGGCTCACGCCATCGTCAGAACTATGTTTAAACTAACGTCATCCAGGATGACGGCTTTGGAACAGCTGGAAATCAATACATATCAACTTATCACAAAGGATTCTTAACGAACAAACTAATATATGTCACTCACCATTATTGAATCCTCTGGAGGGGGTCTCTTTGTTTCTGTAATGGACCATTTCCGTGCCTTATGTAAACTTATTGATATAGCCGCCTTTTAGTTTCATTTACAATTGTTAGTTTTATTGCGAACAGGAAACAAGCCAGATCGTTAAAACAAGAGAGAAGATGTATTGTGTACCTTTTCTACACAGCTATGTATAGATAAGTAAATGTCAGTATAAGCATAGTTCTGACGATGGCGTGAGCCGAAATAGCTATCAATTACATTTTAGAAAATTGTAGAACTAAAAAACCTTGCTATTTTTTTCACCGTGTTATAATGGAGTTCTACCAAGTGAATGCCAATTCAATCAACAACAAAAAAAGTTTTATATTGTCATGTCAATTGCGGTAAGTAGTAGTACTAGTATGAGATTTGAATTGTTGAAATTTTTTATAATTTAATTTGTTTTGTCACTAACAAGTTAAATTTCATAATTTGGCTTTTTTTATACATTCTCTCACATGAATGCTACAAAACTGATACGCAGCGTCAAAAAGGAATCGGTTATATACAATAGGTATTAAATACAAAGGAAAAACAAAAACAAAGTAACGGGCTTAGGATCAGGTAAAGATCCAAATATAGATCTAAAACATATTTCAATACTACAATAGTATTTTTTAAAAATGGTGGTTTTTTTATAATATAATTTATGAAATCAATTAATATATTTCAATTAATGAATCTGTGTTTAGTTTCACATATTTCGTTCATAAAAAAATATTTCGCCACATATACATCTAGCTCAGGGTTTATATGTATTTTTTATTAATATCTCTTAAATATAAGTTGTACAAACTATTTAATATCTAGCAGATCTATCGCATCAGTGTTATAGAACACGTAAAGACGCCTATAGGCAAAACTAGGGTCGTTTTTGATAAAACATGTGGAATTCATATTTGATATTGAAGTTCCATTAAGCAAATGCCATTCGATATCATAAATTTCATGTACTGCGAATACACCTCTATTTTAAGTCGCCTTTTCGAGACACAGTTGACACGATTGTGGTTTATTTTTTCTTAATCGAGGTGTTTTTATCAAATGCAATTTCATTAAAAAACATTGGACTGATGCGGAAATACTCTTGAAAATCTCTAAATTATTCAAACAGCTTCCCAAAATTGATTCATTTTAACGCTGGTTAATATCTTATTTTATATAATATACTACTTCTTTCATTCAGTGGATTTGAAAGAGATGCTTCGTGGTTATGTTTTTTAATAATAATCATTGGCATCTTCAAAATATGATGGATATGTATACAGACATTTCCATTCTTTGAATATAAATTTAAATTTTAGTGATTAATGGTATTTTTTAATCTGTGTATAAGATGATTGAGTATCATTTCAATAAAACCAGCCAGAAAGAAGCGCCGTATCGATCTTTTTGTTACATGTAATATTCATTCTTTTCGGCTTACATAAGCACGGTTTTTATTTGTATTCAGTGTATTGTTTTTTTTCCACAATAGGTTTAGTGAACTCGGGTTACTTGGAGTTCTTACCATTTATTCTAAGGAGTGTAACAAAGAAAGAATATATCAAAACCGGTAATTGAAAGCTCAGAATCTTTATTTTCTGAAAATTTTGTATAGAAAAAATAACAAATAAACTCTTATAACATCAGTATTTGTGATTACAAAAATATGAATAATTTCAAGCAATATATTTAATTATGATCCTCTATATGCCAATGCGTCATTGAACTTGCTGATTTCACCACAGATATAAAACCAAATTTTCTTTATTTTTTTTTATAAAATGACTTACATTATTCCGTACAAAAGTATTTCAATACCCGCATTTAAGGTGTCAATTGTCATTTCTTGATGGAAATAAATGATTTTCTAAGCAACACATTTTTTAGTACTATTTCCCCAATATATTTTATGATCCTGGTAATATGATTGACTGTATTTTAGGGTTTGTATACCTGCTAAGTATTCGTTGAAAATTTTGTATCACTGGCCTTGTTTTAATGTTGATAATGCTCACGACGAAGAAAACCTGCCCTAGTGTGGAAATAGTACTAAAAATGCCTTATTATTATTTTTAAAAGTGTCTGCAAACGCCTAATTAAATATTTGACATAAAAATAAGGTGCATTCGTGTAATAAATGAAAAAATCAACATTTGACGTTAACGATACGGATTACAGAAAGACGCCGTCTAGCAGCTTAAAAACACTGTTTCTTATATTTTTTACATCAAATCAAAATAAAAAAAACTTAGTGACATTTCAGCTCGTAAATAATAAATATTCAAGTATTGAAAAAACGAATAAAAACCGGGATTCATTATTGCTATCCCTATTGTATACCAATGGTTATTGAAAAAGATTTCATCGTTATTTCTGAATTTTATAAGCTTATGTTCGTTATTATTCGAGTATTATTTCATTTAAATTCTGAATGGGTTTGATTTATATTATTAAAACCTTTAGTGAATTATTCGATACAATACAAATGGAAATTAGATTTTCAACTGCCCGGTTCTGAAAGTGAGTGTAGAGAGGCTTAAATGTTTATATAGTTATTCTTTAACTCAAATTCTAGTGCTTAAAAATTGTTGTTGATTAATGGATATACATTCAACAACTCGGATGTCTTTCTTTCTTTTCTTATCCATCCCATTGTAAGAAATATGTATTGATAGTATTACTGGTCGTTTTCTAGCTAAATTCATCATTTTTGTTTTGGTTTATCTCAAGTAGAAAGCTTGGATGGGTACTGGAAAAAACTTGTTATATTAATGAATACATGTAATCTTATTAGATACCAAAAGCGATTGAAAAAAATAGATGATTGAAGTAATGAAAATTTGAAAATAAAAATCGGTTACTATCAATAATAATGTTAAGAGGAAATATACACCTAGTCCTTTTTTACACGATACATTGGTTCCAGAAAACGGCGCGTAAAAAAAACGCGTAAAAAAATCGCAACTTTCATATAATTTGATCAATTGGTTCCAAAAATTTAAATATCACGTGAAAAAGTACCAGAAATTTATGAAAAACCAAAATTTGCTCTTAAAATTCGTGCAAAAATACATATATATTTCATGTCTTTATTGCTTATAAAATATTATGAGACTCTAACAATATAATTTTCTCATTTATATGAATTAAGTTTTAAAAATACACATATTTTTTTTATTTAAAAAAATAATGAAACGTACATGCCTAGCATCATATATAAATTTCTTCTTTAAAACAAATTTGGGGAAAAAATCGTGTAAAAACGAGTGAAGAGCGTAAAAAAATGTAACGGTGCCGTCCAAAAAAATCGCGTAAAAACAGGACTGGGTGTATTTCGAACTATGTTTATTTATTTATGATTAATAATCCACATATACGCTGAAAATTTGTTCCTGTACTTCGAAACGACACAAATATGTTAATTCCCCTCCAGGTCAAATATAAAACTAATTACTCTATATATATATATATATTACCAAAGCTTTGAAAATTCAATATTAAATTAAGTCATTGGTATTTGGTAACGCGGTTGCACAAACATCAGTTCGTTACCACATGTTTTTGCTTTCCAGAATGTTGCTGACTCTGGAATGAGCAATGAACGCATTATTATATTAAAATACAGTGCAACATGCTCTAATGTTTTGTCGTCGTAGTTTTTCCATTTTATTGTTATTTTTTTATGTAATCACATTTTATTCACTGATATATCGGTTATGAAAATTATTGTTTTTTTTTTATATGGTTTTGACTTATGAAAATTTTACATTGTTGGGCTATTTTTAGAACGTTTATCGAGCACATGTAAGTCTATTTAGTCGCTAAAGCCACTATATTTGTATATGTTTCCTTAAGTTTTTTCAAGCCGTAGTCATGGTTATCAATGAATTGTCGTTAAAATAACTTCTTTACCTTATAATTCGCGGAGAGAAACACTTTGATTTACTTTCTGAGTTTATTACTAGTTTTTTTACTAAAAAAAACTATAACTAGATGTTATTTCTAAAGAGAGTTTGTGTTACAAAAAATCAAGCAGTTCTCGAGAAAACAGCTTTCTTTTCAAGAGAAAAGAGTTTATATTTTACGCTTTATTTAAGAGCAAATATAAAAAATAAATTTTATCAGAGAAATATATATTGAAGCAAAGTGTAAAGATATTAAAATACTTTATGATATCGACCGAAAGACAAAGCCCAGGTTGTTATGACAAACCATGTGGAGTCGTACAAAGTTGTAACAATTCAAATTTGATATTAAAATATTTATTTGTTTGGTAAATAATTTCCTCTTATTCATGTTATGAATTTAAACATATATTATATTTTTTTTAATATGACTACGGGTCTGAGCATACATAAAGTATTTGCTTTTCGTTTAATGTATTTGTTCAACTCTGTTTTGTGTTTATTTTACAAAAATGAAACGATTGTCAGGTTTATGACGTTTCAATTTATTAAAACGTCTACTTTGAAAGAATAATTAAAAAGCCTATAAAAATCCTTCATATTTCAAGTGAAAAATCATTTTAGTATCAAATGCATTTAAATACTTGAAGAATAAAAAATAAATGTTTAAAAAACGTTATCTATGGTGGGAAAAATGTTATTACATAAAATAAATATATTGATATTTAATTTTTACTAATTTTGACTAGATTCGCGACTTGAATTGATTCAAATATAAATGAATAAATTTTACGAGTGAATGTAAATTTAATGGAAACAAAATGATAATGAATGCTACGTTATGTTGATGCCATGAATTTGGGTTGCCCATTATAATATATTTATAAAAGCAATTAGCTTGAAAGGTAACTTCTGAAAGGTTAAACAAAAAAGTTGTTCATGAAAGGTTGGATGCCCCGTAAATGTTTGTCGATTTCGGCCCATTTGACTGTCGACTTTCACATTGCTCAAAAGTTAGCTTTCTAAGCACTTTCCTTATTATTTGTCCTTGTGCGGTCACTTAATTTTGGAAACAAAGACATTTTAACATTGTTTAGCAAAGGATTTTTTTATGTATTAAAAAAAATCGTAAGGCTTAAATAAAAATAACTTATATCTTTAATAATATGACATAAAATTTTAGTATTATAGAGCAATGGAAGTGACATGAAATATAAAAAACTGTGTTATATATATTAAAATTAATAAAACCTTTCAACATATTTTCGTAGTGTAGATTTTCATTTTTTAAATACAGAAAAAAAGTCATGTCGGAATAAATTTTCGTGACGAACGAGAAAAACAAAGTTATGTTATTTACGTAGGTATCGAAGAATTTTTTGTCTTTTTTTGAATTTTTAATATCGAAAATAAAAAATGCTTTGTTTCGGTTTGTAATATTGAAGCGATTGAACTGAATTGCTAGATTGAAACAAAAATAAGTGTTTGGATGAAATTTTTTCAGCGTCTATTATTTCATTTCCAATCACTGTAAAATATAAACTTCTTAAATATAGCAAAAAAAATCGATAAACAGAACGTTGATGTTTATGATAAGTAAACAATAATAACAATACAATTTCACTTTGCAGAAATACTTATTGTAAAAAATATTCACATTTTTTTAACGTTTTGAGGTATTGATCAATTCCATCACTTTATCGTAATACAAATGCGTATATGTCATAAAAAGATGTTTTAGAAACCATATCATACAGGTGGTTTTATTGAAATATTATACTTTCTGTTCTTAAAGGAACAATTTATTTTATATATTATTTTTATGAAGGTAGTTAATAACTGTAATAAAATGTTAATGCCAGGAAAACATAAAATAACAAAACGGGAGAAAGTCTCGCAAAAGCTCTAATGAATGAAGTGTAGTGAAATATATCTCGAATTGAATCATGAACTCATATTTCGTTGGAAATTTATTATTTGTGGTTTCACTGGAGATATAATTTATGATGGTAATCTAACTCTAGATCCCGGACTAATGCCGAAGACATCAGCTTATAAATAACAAAGTAATGGGTTTCTGAAATGAGCTTTGTTGTGGCGAAACAGTATTACGTCTTTGTGATTTATACACTAAGTTTTCTATAACTTGGTCGAGAATATAGGCAATTTAAAATAATCTCTATAGACGTAAGATTTTTCAAGGCTATAACAATGAGAGCTTGTGAGAGGATTTCAATTTAGTAAAATTTCAACAATTCTTCAAAATAAAATTTGAATTTTTAAATAAGTTATTCCACTTGTTGTAGGACTAGAAAAGACATTGATTTGTTTCATTTACAAACAAAATATTTTAATTACAATTTTTTACTAGCAGACAATTTTAATTATTAGCAAATAAGAAAACGTTGGTTTGGAAACTTAAAGCATACATTATGAAATCGTTTATTGTATCTAGTATTTTTAATTGAATATAAATTACTATATAATAAATAAATAATAAGTGAATTTCATAACTTTTAATAGTATTGACGTTAACCAAGATTATGAATATTATCACGACAAATCAGGCTGTATTTCAAAATAAAAAAAATCTCTTAAGTAAAATATATCTCAAAGAGTCTGGTATCAACACACTGCAATCAGTCGAGTTAACATTTAATACGTCAGCGCACAGAGATTTTAAATTCATATGCATTCGTATTACTTTTGTTAATGGTATAAAAAACTGTGTAAACTCAATATTTCTTAAACTTTAAAAACCTTATCTACTTCTGTTAAGAGAGAATATGGTAATTAAGTGAAAACAATTAAATGTTTAATTTGATTTCATTCATCTTAAGAAGATAGATTTTTTTTATTTATTTTATACAACGATCTGACAATTTTCCAAAATACTCTTAATATAAATACAAATATTGGTGAGTCGACAAACCGGAAAAAATTTCACTCGAACCCGTTTTATTTTACATGATTATTATCAAAAATTTTGTTTTTTTCTCTTTTTGTTTTTCAACAATTAATTACCAACATCTTAAATCTGAGGCACATTTTTTTTAATGCATTTATTACAATGATTATGATAAAATCTTAAACTGATAAGAGACTGTGATTTGTGCTTACTGAAATTAATATGTTAAATTCGATTAGTGCAAAATAATAAACGTTAAAAAGGTTTTGTTTATTCACAAAGAGAGGAAAAATTTCTCAAAAGAAGTAATTATTCTCCTTGAAAGCTTATCTCGTATCCATTGAATCTAGAATTTCTTTCAGAATTACAATACAATTTTTGTGTTCGAAAATCCATTTATCGTAGGTTTTTTGGTTGTTATTTAATTAATATTATTATTTTTAAATAATGAAAACGATGATAAAACAAGGTTGTTATAGTTCTAAATGTGTCTTATAAAACACGGTGAAAAAATAGAATGTATAGAACTATAGTTCTGACGATGGAGTGATACGGAGACGGACGGAGACGGAGATAGTGAGCCGAAATACCTATCAACTATATTTGTTAAAAATAATTTTGTAGAACTAAAATACATTGCTATTTTTTCACCGTGTTATAATGGAGTTCTACCAAGTGAATGCCAATTCAATCAATAAAGTGTCTTATAAATTTATAGGAGTACAAAATCAAAAGCTTTAGAATTGAGAAAATAATTTAAATTTATCATATCACACGAATCTAAATGAAGTTAAACAGTTTTATGGATAAAATAATCATGACCTCTTCCTAATAATTTGTAGTGAAAATTGAATCAAATTAAAAATCCATTAAGAATTAAGAATCAGGAAATTTTTACAATGAAATAGCAGGTTATTTAA
The DNA here is from genome assembly GCA_028555115.1 of Himalopsyche japonica. NCBI lineage: Eukaryota > Metazoa > Arthropoda > Insecta > Trichoptera > Rhyacophilidae > Himalopsyche > Himalopsyche japonica. The sequence continues at coordinate 618,546 of JAHFWJ010000012.1, forward strand.
TTATGCTGGCGGTGACTGAAACCGGTCCTGGTAATATATATATTATGAGTTCTAAATTTTTTTTTTTATTTAAAAAATATTTCCTTTCGTCCAAAAAATGACAATCAAATAACTTTAACGAACAAAATCTATCCCGATGTATAAGTTAAATTTGTAGAAACGATATTTCCTTTTTTTTATTTTTAATCAAAATTTATTGCCTTTCTTCAATCAAGTGACAGTCGATACATTGAAAAAGTATCTTTTTGAGCAGTGACTGGCAGCCCTAGTACATAAATGATCATTGGCGGAACAGCGCCAATTTCCTTAATATCCCCCGACAAATTCACTAAACGGATCATCGCTTCGAGCCGCCGATGTGTCTAGGTCGGTCGGTAAATGATTCTCGATTGAAATTATTGCGGAAGTATTAGATGATCTCGTAAAGGTGGTGGAAGTAAGCAACACCCCAGTTAAGGGGTGCTTTGTTTTACAGCTCGACGATGTAATAACATACAGTTTTCTATATAAAAAATGTACTGCAAACCCAGCTCTCTTTTTTGTTTTAATCAAAGTCTTCAGGAAGTCCATTAAAAATGTAGATCACAACAATTTTTTATTCTGTAAACAGGTAGGAACTCCACTCGGGTAAACTCAATAAATGATAATTTAACCATCAAGGGAAATCAAGCAGTTCGAAGTAAACATCAGTTTATAAATAAAATATATATTTTATTAATAGGGAAAGGAATATTTCGCGATATAAAAGCATGCGTCACTTTTGCTATACACCTGTCACTTCTTGGCAGAAAGAACTTATATTTACATAACTGAACACAATACTTAGTCACACGGTGAACAAATAGCATTTTCTTAGTTCTACAAAAATTTTCAGGTATATAGTTGATACCTATTTCGACGTACACCATCATCAGATAAATGATATGAGGGCTTAAGCCGAAATAGCTTCATTAAAATTGTAGAACAAAAATACATTGCTATTTTTTCACCGTGTAATAACAGAGTTTCACCAAGTGAATGTCAATTCAATCGATAAAATATTAAGTACTATTTCCAAAATTTAAACCATGAAGACAAGCAATTTTAATGTGTTAACTGTCACTTTTTGATGGATAGGCATGATTTTTTAAATAATAATAATTTCCACAATATATTTTTTATACCTGCTACTTTAAACTCAAATATTTTGTAGAAATAGATTTGTTTGAAAATTGTCTTCTATCAATTTATAATCTTCACGATGAGCGAAACCGGTACTGATCAAAAAATACATTGTGGAAATAAGTACTAAAATGTGTTTTCATCACGACGATAAGGCCTGGTTTCACCTATCGCACACGTTATGAAATGATACAAGTTAAGTTGTGATTTTAATATTTTTATATAATAGTTTTCCAACAAGTAGTAGGAGTTAATACCTTAAAAATGAATAGCTTTGTTCTTTGAATGCTTGGCCGAGATCAAATGATAAACATAACATGGGGAAAACAATGTTTGTGAAAACGCAGGATCGAGTTCTACTGAACTCAAAATTTCATATCATGATAGTTTGAATTGTTATAACGTCGTCGCGATATCGTATTTTATGGCTTTGTAGCATGTGCAACTGATGTAAAACTCTTCTAATCAAATTTAAATTTTTACAACTTTGTACAGTTCCACATTTTTTGCGACTAACGACTCGGGTTTCGCTTTCGGCATCTTCAGGCATTCTATCACATGGATGCAACAGAACTGACTCCAGTCTGGACACCTGACTGTCAGTTCTGTTCTCTATCACATCCATGTGATGGAATGTCTGAAGATGCCGAAAGGCGAAACCCAGGTCGTTAGTGACGAAACATGCGGAATCTTACAAAAACAATTCAAATTCCATAAGTTTGGTTTGAATTTTAAATGTAACTTTTATTTTTTATTTATGACTGGATAAGCACACAAAATCTTTTTTATCAAATAAAACATAATAAATAATGCTTAATACTGTATTCTGGTTTATATTATCTACCCTAAACAAAGGTTTATATTACCATTTCAACACGGTAATGAATAAATGGGATAAATTTAATGTTAGGATATATTGTAAATTTTCGGCGCTCTTCCTTTTAACTAACTAACTATACGATTAAATACATTTTTTCTAATCTTCTTGTTGTGCTTTCAGGTTGTTGGGAATCAAGCAATGTAGAACAGAGCCAAATGTGGCCAACCGGTTCATATCCGACGGCTGTCAACCGTGACTATGATTGACGACACATTCACACCCTTTTGCCCTTTATCAAACCTTTGATCAGTGACGTGCATTGTATACATACCGCTACCTTAAAGCAACAGTGAAAATTGGGATGAATCAAAAATGATAGTTTCGAGATAATTAAAACTTGAGGCTCGTTTCGTACCTTTAAAATATTGAAATTTATTTTTTATTTATTTTTTGTAGTGCAATAAAATTAGATTTAAGATTACTAAAGACAACAATTTTTCTCATAGCTTTCAAATAATTTTATTTAATTTGATTGCAGTTAATGATTAAATAACACGCTGAAGAGATTTAGAGTTTAACGTGCCACTATTTCTTTATTAGTCAATTGTCATATTTATTGATTGAATTGGCATTCACTTGGTAGAACTCCATACTCAAGCTAAGGAAGATGTAAGATCATTCAACAGTAAAAAACAGATTCACAATTCGCTAATCACATTATTAAGGAATCACATAATATAAATTTAAACTCAGCGCCTAAATGTTTGCATCTTTGTAGTAAGGGTCGCAGAATGACGGCTTCGGAACAGCTGGAAATCAATAGACATCTATCACAAAGGATTCTTAACGAACAAACTAATATATTATCGTCCCCATTAGTCCTACCTATTACGGGGAGGGTGGTCTGATTTGTTTCCGCAATGACACCGTCCCACATGTAAACTTATTGTCATTTCCCATTGTCACGCCTTTGTTTCATTTACAATTTTTGAAAATTTTGTTTCATTGAGAGAAAGTAACAAGCTAGGCCGTTAAAACAGGAGAGAAGATGTAATGTGTACCTTGTCTACACAGCTATATATAGATAAGCAAATGTTAGTTTAAGCATTGTTCTGACGATGGCGTTAGCCGAAGTAGCTATCAACTATATTTTTTAAAAATAATTTTGTTGTACTAAAATACATTGCTATTTTTTCACCGTGTTAATTGTCATATTATCTCAAAACTCATATTCTTAATTTTATCTCACTGTTGTTTTTAGATAGCTATATATTAGCGGATACAAAAATGTCATCAAAATAATACAACTAGAGTAAAAATGCATATTTTTTCAAATGCGGCATCATGAAATTCATTTTATTGTGCTTTTGCAGAGTTTTCTAAATATTTAGAGTTTTCAAAATCTGTTACGTTGTGTATAATTTTTCAAGTTTTTAAGGTTGAGCGATTGAATTACAAGGTAATATCCAGGATCTATTGAGGCATTGACATGACCAATATTTAGACTATAATATGCCGTAAGTTGAAACGGTGATGAAAATTAAAAAAATTAAACATTTTTATCTCAACAATGGTTAATATAATAGATTGGTCTGTATTAAATGAAAATTTTAAATTTATAAAATCTTCATTACAAAATTAAATTAAATGAAGTATTTAAAATAACAATCAATACATTTTTGTTCATTGTAAATAATGTTATCTTTAAACATAATATATCTTGATTTCCTATAATGAACATTAAAAAGAATATTAAATAGTTTTTTTTTTTTATAATAACTGAAGTTTCTTCTGTTGGGTGTTTCTTGGCAAAGAAAAGTGAGTTTTGGTGACAATGTTTATGAAAAAAGTAAAACTGATTTCTAAGCTTCAAAATATTTCCATGGATCGATGGATTAATTTTTTTCTTCAATAATATATGATTATTTATATAATTTAGTGAACAGTTAATTATTTATGAAGTAATTTATATGATATACAATAATAAAGGGTTATTATTGGCAGTAAATTGACATCAAATTGAACACTACATTCAAAGGAATATTACATAACATGTACAATCATTCACGATTGCTATAATATATCCGTAATATAAGCTATTTTTTGTATAATAGCTATTCGATTGTTTCCAAAACGTTTCAATAGATAGAACATAGTAGCTTTCGATGTGATTGTATTTAATATACCCAAAAAACATATGTCGAAACAATTTCAACACCAAGTTTAATTCGTGGACCAAAATTATATGACAAACATGCTTTCGAATAATATTCGCTTGAGCGCATTGAAATGTTGAATAATAGGTTTATCTTCAATGAGCCTTCTCTAAGGGCTCATAAGCAAAACTAGTTTCGCCAACAACATAATATAATACATATCTCACAGAACTATGGAATTGATGGTTTTTTTATACCCGAGTAGTCGTATGTCTAACCGATAATACTCGAGTACACGGGTTCCAAGGTCATATTCTCCAATTAATTTATTATTTAAAAATATGATATAAAATTGTAATCATTTTCAAGAAAGTAAACAAAAAATAAGTAAAAAAGACTGTTATTTAATAAACTGTCATTCTAAAATACATAATATGGTTTTTTATTTCGTTTGATAAAGAAATATTTTCTATTCTATAATGTTAACTGTCATTTCTTGATAGAAAGTAGCAACATTTAAATTAATAAAAACACATTTAAATTTATCAGTTGACAATACTTACGATGAGTGAAATCGGTTTTGATCATAAAACATGTAGAAAAAATTGTACAAAATATATCTTTTTATTATTCAAATATTTTTTTATCAAAAAGAGCTTTGGGAAAACGTATTTTATCAACTTTGATAAAAAAACAGATGAATATCTTAAAAAGTAATCATATAGAATGTTTTGTCTTGAATTAAGTTTTGTTAATCACGATATATATATACATGAACGAAAAAATATCAAAACCTATAGTTTGTTTATTTATAAAAAAAATGTTTTTCATCATGCAAGCATTTTATTGTTAATATTTTAATTAAAAAATGTATTTTTTGCTTTCTTTTATTTATTTTCAATTGAGTCGGAAGTATTTAGTATTGCGTAGTAAGTTTATTTAAATTGGTAGCAATTTTGTTTTTACTTTATGTGAAACGAGTTTTGAATCTTTGGGAGGTATGTTTGGAATAATTAATTATTTTGAAGATTGTACTCAAAAGTGTGTAACTTGTATCATTTCTCTAATAGTAACTCACGCCAAGAGATCGCTGAATCAGAGAGCTATCTATTTCATTTTATGTTTACATGAATATAATAGCATTGGTCTTAATTGTTGATTTTGTGTATTGAATTAAAATTTTTTTTAGAAATCATAAATTCACACTAGCAACCGAACCGATGCTGTTATATATAAATTAATTCAAAGTGTCAGTGTCTTTCAGTTTAATTTCACTGAAACGTTATGACCATTTAGTATTTAATAGTGAATGCTGTGTAAAATTTTATGACAGTCTATTTTATCAAGATAAAATATATATAATTATGATATGAAACATCGTCATAAACTTCTTGTATCTTAATATTACCGGTAACCGAATACTCGATATTGATACATGCCATCCCTATCAAGAATCATAAGACAAATGACATGAATTCTACAATAATTTCAAGTTTCATAAACAATTTAGGTGAAATCAGAAAATGACTTCCAAGCCTATTCACCCGTTTCTAGGCACACCGTTATTCATGAGTTTACAACTAAGTCAATGTAATGTTATATTACAGGTCTGTCATGTTTGGAATTAAGTTGCACCGCACTGACTTTGCCAGTGAAATGTCCCTGGGAATCCATTCGGTGTTCATTTGGGTCCAATATTAATTAATATCACCCACTTTTCCCGAAAAGGTTTGTGAGTCATAAATTGTTTATTTCACTGCCGATATGAGTTGGAAATATTTTTTATTGATTTTTTGCACTGATCATGTATTAAAAAACACAGTCTTTTTATATTTAAAACATGGTATGGAATTTTTAAAAGTTTTTTTTATTCTAAAAAAATAATGCTTAGCACTATTTTCAAAAGTGATATCGGTTCTGATGTAAACGACAGTACTAATTATTACGTCTATGTTATTTAAATATCATCATCATCATCATCATCAGCCGGGGTCGATCCACTGCTGGATGAAGGCCTCCCCCTGCTTTTTTTTTTTTCCAGGGGGGGTTTGGACATAGCAACACCACGCTGCCCAGGCGGGTTGGTGTTCGGTTTTCTGTCTGGGTTTTCCTTCCCATAGCCAAGAGAACACGGCACTCTGCGTTCCCGAGCGGTCACCCATCCAAGCACTATCCGCGCCCAATGTTGCTTAACTTCGGTGATCGCACGAGAGCCGGTGTTTACAACGTGGTATGGTCGTTGGCTATTTAAATATAATGCATTTTAATCAAGAAGTGACCGATGACACCTTAAAAGTGAAATTAATTATCTAGTGTAATTTTTAATCCATTTATAACATTTGAGTCTAGATTATGTAACAACTCAAAAATAATGGAAAGAATACTGAAAAGCTGTGATTATTTTTTCGAATGAATTGGCATTTACTTGGTATAACTCTATTATATTATTTTAGTTGTACAAAATTAACTATAAATAATATGTTTACTAAAATATATTACTATTTTCTTCACCGTATTATGGTCGATTTGCCTGTAAACTTAATTAATGGATTGTGAACTTTATGACTTGATTTGATATAAGTTATTTTAAAAGATTTCACATAAAAAGTTACGAATTTCAAAGTTTTTCTATTGTTCATATATATATAAGTGTTCACTCAATATGTAAAAAGACATCCTCGATATAACGCACTGATTTGGGCGAAGCGGATGAAAATAGAGCCCGAAATTCGTTAAGTAACGTACCACATTTTATTTTTTGCTGTATTTTTCACTCACACACACATACCATATTGAACTTTTGTTTTACTCTTTACTTTTTCGAGTTGCAGAATAAAGCTTAAATTGCAATACGGGAGATTTATGAGATAAAAAACGTTAAATTATCAGCGGGCTTACTTTAAAACTGTTGTACTTATATCATCATGTCTTAACTATGCACATAAAAATTTGACGACTCGAGACTCTTGGCTTTTAGCATCCATAACTTAACCAGTATAATTTAATCAGTGGTCATTTTACTCAAGTTCAGTATATTGGTGTTTTATAACGGTAACTTATTTAAAATAAACATATATGCGAAAAGATATAGTGCATATTTTAGAATCAACGTTCACGAGATTTATTCTTTTTAAAAATAACGTAGAATCTAATTAAAAGTTGTTTAAATTTCAAAATTTTTCTTTCAAATATAGTCGCAAGGAAAGTTTTATAATAAATATTGCATAATATAAATGGAACATAGTTCTGTGACGTTATTCGTAAGAACTTTTAATGTATTTTTATTAATAAATCATTTTGTTCTGATTAATTTAAGATCTCATTTTACTTTAAGAAAAAACTATCGTGTTATGTAAATACTAAGGGTTTTTAGTTTAAAAAAAAGACTGCTGAAACTAAAACTCAATTAAACAAAAATATTTAAATACACAAATAAAAATTTAAAAGAGATTTTGAGCTTTCAGTTTTTACATGTCTGCTAAAATTGGCTCATAAATGAGCATTTGATTACATTTTTTTCTTTGAGAAACAATGTTCGCTTATCTCTTTTTTGAATAAATTAATGATTTATTAGAGCACGACTAGAAGTTGTAAATTTTTTCGATCGAATTCGTTTTGAGGATGGATAAAAATTGAGATACAACAAACTCGAATGTGTCAATTGATTAAACAGTTAACTAATGAAAGTTATGGTATATGGATGCTTGAACACTCGGATACAAGTTAGCACAGCATTGTTGAATATTTAAGCGCAAGTTCGGGAAATTCAGTTTGTTCCTTGATAGACATTCATTAAATTTTCTCCAAGCTATTAAGTTCCATAGTGTGTCCCACATCGCAACTCTGTAAATTACTTCGATATTTTTAACGTATAGTTTTTTCATTTGTTTAATTAATTGTATAAACATTGTGCTTATAAATAAATGACAAAAATTATTTCATGTCCTGGAACAAAAATAAATATACCGATTGAAAAATAAATAAAGTTAAAATATCAAAAAACAAAGCACTCAAATTCTTTATATTATATACATAGTGGGTGATCGGTTAACGAACAGTTTGGACTACAAAAAAATCAGACAAAAAAACACTATAACGAAAGAAATTTGTGTTCGGACAACGAAAATACATTTGGATAACGAACTAAAACGATCTCTTTAATCCACTTATTCTATCTATAAAATTATTTGACGTTTGTATGATCGGGTAACGAACGACATGGAAAGCGAACTTTTGCTATATCAGCTTTCGCTATCAACAGACCTATGACAAAATTTAAGCAAAGCTGTATATCATTGCTTGAGTAGCCTATCGGTTATTTAAAATGAATATTTTAAATTAAAATTTTATTGATATTACTCCCTAACAACATGGTAAAGGTATCAAAGCATTATAGTAATGTAAGTACAAAAAATATATATATATGTATAATGGTAGTTAATAGTTATTTCAGACTAATTAGTATCTTTTGTTTACGCAATTTAAATTAATAAAAAAGGGTTAGGTCTGACTCAAAAAAATTAATTTAAATATGTAATATTGGAAGAAAGGATGTAGGTTGTGATACATGGTAAATAAATTTAACATATAAGATTCCAATAAACTTTCACGCTTTGATTTTTGGGTGGTTTGATAAAACTTTGGAATAAACTTTTTTCCGCACAAAGAAGAAAGCGATTGTAAAGACGAAATATATAAATCCGCAATGCTCTATCAAAAATGTGAGAAATACGTTTCACGAAATTTGAATTGGGCGTATTGCTTTTCCTTTCAGAAATATGATAATATTTCGTTTCGAATTGTAGGGATACGCTTAGTATTATTTACAAAGCACAAAAGTGGTTGAATTTTTTGTAGGAAACAATTTAGGTTCCAAGAATTTAATATATATAAAATCACTGATGATATTTTAACTTAATTTGAAACAATATTTCATTTTTCTTTTGTAAAGTTGTCACTATTACTACAAACAACAATCTTCACTTCCTTTTTTCTGTGAACTTAAGTTATAAAACAACTTTTTTTGTCCAAATCCCTTTTAACTACCTCCTTAAAAACTCGTATTATTCTTCTCTTTTACTTAGCACGTTTACTCGTGTGATAAGTCTGAAAAAATTTTAACAAACGATGTGCCCAAGGAATGAAAATCATATTGAAAAAATGTAAATAAACTTTATTCAAATGTTATTTATTCAACCAGTACGGATGTCAAATTTGAATGGTTGGAACTTTGTACGATTTCGCATGTTGTCACTAATGATCCAGGTTTCAACTTTCGGCATCTTTAGACATTTTATCACACGGATTCAGATTCACACAGAACTGACTCATAATATAATATATCGATATTGAAATTCCACCTAAAACCTGAAGCCGATATCATAAATTATATCAATACGGATGTTACTCATCAAATATTTCTTCTCGTATTTGCAAAAATGCTATCGTTAGTCTCTTTTTAAAAGTAAATAAAATAAAAATTATCACTTGGAATTTTCAAATTAAATGAAATAGAATTCATTCACCTTCAATTGAAGTGTCACATTGAATATAAAAAGTTTATTAACAATTAATTGAATGACATTTTTGACAAAACATAGGTTTTGATTGACAGTTAAAAAAATAAAGATATGTCTAGTAAGGCCTGTCTTGAAAGTTATTAAAATAATATCAGAAAAACGTGGATTGAATCATGTTACTTGGAGAAAGTTATAGAAATAGTCCAGAAAAATGGTATGTTTTTACTTATTTGATGTTAAAAACATACAATACAATTTCCTGGGCTACATATTATTACGTTTTTTTTATAGTCAGCTCCACTATTGTTGTGAACTGTCAATTTTAAGTAAGATAAATTAAAGAAATTTTTGTTATAAAGTGTTGTAAAATATGAAATTATTCATACCACTGTGACTGACTGATGCAGTATCATCGTGATAGCAAAAAGATATATTAAAGCTGACTGATAAAAAATAAATAAACAGATTTAGGATACCTTTTTCGTAGAGTATTTAATATAAATCATGTCTTCTTTTAAGACACAATTTTAAGTTACATATTTTTGTCTGTTTTTGACGCTGTAAAAACAGTGACTTTAAACAAAATACAAACTGAATAAAAAAAAGAAACAGCAGGATAAGCCAACAAAAAGAGTCTATCCTAGAAATATACACCCTTAGTTGAGAAAACAGCGATTTGTCGTTTCCAAATAGAAAGGTTACGGTATTTGTATAATCATAGCTAAAACAATCTGTTGAATTTATATCAAACGGAGATGGGAGTTGGTTTTTTATTATTTTCGGTCGCTACTGAATTTTATTAAAACTATTAATGAAGAGAGAAAAGCATTCCACACTTATAACAGTGACTTGTTATTAGTTTTCTGTGGAATTAATTTGAGGTTTATAAAGATATAATGGCCAAGATCGTTAGGAAAGGCTTTAAATGTACCGAATGTGAATTGAGAAAAATTACAATAAAAATAATGTTTCAAATAATAAAAACACATTTTTTTAGTACATATTTCCACAATGTTTTTTTGATCAGGACCGGTTTCGCTCATCGCGAGCATTATCAACTGAGAGTGGTCAGTTGATAATGCTCGCGATGAGCGAAACCGGTCCTGATCAAAAAAACATTGTGGAAATATGTACTAAAAAAATGTGTTTTTATTATTTTAAATATCATGCCTTTCCATCAAGAAGTGACAGTTAACACCTTAAAAGTGATAAAAATAATGGTTGAGCTATACATGTATTTTCTTTGTGTTTAACATTTTATTTTTCATTGCAAGTATCGCTATTTTCTCTAAGGTTTTACAATAAAAATATTTAGACTTAAATTGTTGAAACTATGTACGATTCCACATGTTTTTTTTCCACTAATGATCTAGGTTTCGCCTTTTGGCACCTTCAGGCATTATATCACACGGATACAACAGAGCTGACACACAATAAACAGTTAACATCGTTTATATACCAAAAGAGTAAAGTAAAGAAAAAACACATACCCAAAGCAAGAACTAAATGACAACTAAAATAAATTTCAATGTTATTGATTCAATAATAATAACACACAATTGCATGTGATAATTTTTAATAATGATAAATACTGCTAATGAGACATTCATGAAAGGATCAGCTATCATTAAAATGTAATTGGGATTTTATTTTGGACTCAGAAATACCTAATTATTTCATGTTGGCAAGTGATGATAAGCATTTAACATCAGGCGTTAGTTATGTTGTATCCGTGTGATACAATGCCTGAAGATGCCGAAAGGTGAAACCCGTGTCGTTACCGATAAAACTTGTGGAATCGTACAAAATTTTAACAATTCAAATTTGACATTTAAATTCCATCAAGCACCTTCAGTCAATATCGTAAATTATATATTTTAAGCTCACGAATTCAGGGTATATTTAATATTTTTCTAATCGAATACTCTAATAGATAAACTATGCAAACTGTTTACTGTCTGATACTTATATTACATCCGTGTTGTAGAATGTTTGAAGATTCCGAATGTCAAAGCCTGTGTTGTGAATGATAAAGCGTGTAACGTGGAAGTTTAATACTCAATTTTTAAACATTTTTTTTTACCTAGCAACACAGTACGTCTTAAAGGATGTTATAGCTTTCTTCTTTGTAATATATTTCATCACGTCTAGGTGGGTGACAATGATTATAAAAAAAATATATTTAATTTCCTTTGAATTCAAATAAAATATTTTAACATCAAAATGAAGAGTCGTCATATGAAATATAATAGTGTTACATCTGTCATTTTATAACAAACAAATTTAACTTTGCTTCATATTTGAGAGAACACAATAATATATGAGTGTAAACAGTCAAAACATTTTCATTTAGGATGGGCGGGAAATATGTATTTACGTATTCCAAAGTAGTAGGTTTCCAGAAAAATATGCGTCATCTAAAAATGCCACGTTCCAAGGACCGCATGCGGTGTGATATAATATTATTTTTTACAAGATTCTCTCTTTTAATTAAAATATAAAATTTATACAAGACTGTCATTAAGCCGGTATTAAAAAAAGGGACACGAATAAGTTAACATAATTGTTATATATATATATACATATTTACAGGGTCAGAGATGCAGACGATTTTGCTACAGTAATGGATCTTACGGGTTCGAATTATAAAACGGGCAGCTTCATAAATTTATTTACAGAGTCCTGTTAAACTGCATATCGTTCCGTTCCATCTGTCTAGTTGAAGGAAGGAAGTGCAGAGACTGATTTGTAAACTACTTTTCCTTCCATTTGTTTATTTTTCTAGATTAAGTATAGTATAACAAGAAGTAAATATCGCAGAAAAAGTCTATCATGTAACTGTTACTATCAATTAGCGCTTTACATTTGAGCGGATACGGATAGTAAAAAACGACGGTGATGTTCTGAATATTGGTTCATATTGATAATATATACAAAATGTTGTTTAACAAATTTGTAACGCCTTATATTTACAATTATAATTCTATGTTCATCGCCTTTGAGAACAAACGATTCTTAATTAGAATATTGTCACAAAAATATTGTTCTCAGAAATATTTATTCTTTAGTGTTGTTGAGAAAAGTTGATTTCAAATAATTATTGATTTAATTGGCTTTCACTTGGTAGAACTCCATTATAACACGGTGAAAAAATAGCAATGTATTTTAGTTCTAAAAAAATATTTTTACAAATATAGTTGATAGCTATTTCGGCTCACGGCATTGATTTGAATTTGAATTTGATTGAATTTTGAAAATTTAGTGTCATTGTGTTAAAGTAACAAGCCAGGCCATTGGAACAGGACAGAGGATATGTTGTGTGCCTTTTCTGCACAGCTATATATAGATAAGCGAATGTTAGTTTAAGCATGGTTCTGACGATGGCGTGAGCCGAAATAGCTATCAACTATATTTGTAAAAATAGTTTTGTAGAACTAAAATACATTGCTATTTTTTCACCGTGTTATAATGGAGTTCTACCAAGTGAAAGCCAATTAAATCAATAATTATTTGAAATCAACTTTTCTCAACAACACTAAAGAATAAATATTTCTGAGAACAATATTTTTGTGACAATATTCTAATTAAGAATCGTGATGTGAATGAATGTTTTTTTAATATCGCCAAAATTTATATCAATAGATGAAATAAAATCGTTTAAATAATAAAAACATATTTCTAGAACTATTTTCACAATATATTTTATGATCAGAACCGGTGTCGCTCATCGCAAGAACTATCATGAAATGTTGAAAATGTGATATTATTATTTAAAATATCACGCTTTTTATTAAGATCGTGACCAATTTTACTCGTCTCGAGCATTGTTAATTGAAACACTACAAAATAGAACAAGGATTTTTATATTAAATTTTGAGTATATAATCATCAGGTATACAAAACAACTTAATTCAAATAAATAATTAAATCATATTCGTGATGAGTAAAACCGTTCCTGTTTTTAATAATAAAGAAAATATGGAAATAGTACTTTAAAATTTACATTTATTATTTAAACATAATATATTTCAGCCGTAAAGTACAGCTAAAACCTTAAAAACCATGAAGATATTCATTTATTTTTTTATTATATATTATATCTCATATTATTTATAACGCTGTGTGAGCTCAAATATGTACCTAAATTTTGCAATACAAGTGGTAAAATACATTCTAAAGAGTATTTTTTGTAGTGCCACTGTATTGTACATTTACTTTACAAAAAACTAGTTATATTTAACACAGTTTAATACTAAAGTAAAGATTTTTGTACGGAAAAAATGTGTTATTATATTATACGTTTTAACTATTAAGTAAACATCAAACCTGTAGGGCTCGGAGTCAGCGAAAACATAACGAAATTGACCCCCTTCGGCGTCAAGCCGTACTGCTTGAGGAAGTTCAACTTAGGCCCACGCCCTCTGTGCAAACTTCCAACGGCCGAGTTCACAGCTCTTATATACTCTCTGACACCAAAGTTAGTCTTCGGGACGATCAATCCGATATTGAGGGTCGTTGAAGAGCTTCGAGCACTTCCAGAACCGTGACTCTTCCATGCTTCCGCTTCACCATCGCCTTTGCTCACTTCCAATTCTCGGTCACCTTTACTCACTCCCAACTTACGGTCACATTTCCCCACAGACACGACACAGCACAGCACCAACGTGAACAGAAACTTGAAATACATGGCTGGAGAATTTTTCAAGAATTCACGGCGTAAAACTTTAGAAATAAAATTTCTAATCCACAATATATATTATTATCTATCCTAATAGATAAGTATGATAAATTTAAAAATAGTTTCTAATTATCTAGAAGTGAGAATGTTTCACTACTGTTATCTTTTCCCGAAAATACGATTCATTATTTTCACTACTTATTTTTTGTGTCCATTTATAGTAACGCCACGATATTATTTATCTTCATATTGTAATTATTAGAATTAACATTGTATCACATGATTTGTTTGTCGGTCCACTTCGTAGCGTAAACCTTCTGAATACATTCGCATTTTCACATTTACTAGGGACATGTTACAATGTATACGCTCTGTTTTTTTCCACTGTCAAGTTTTTCCTTTACCATTCTGAGAATCTTTCAATTTTGGATACATCTTTTAACTTGCTTCAAGGGGTATACAAATATTTACTTAGTTACATTAATATTAAAATAAACTGGTTTTGGGACACTCAATATAAACAACATCACCAAGACAATAAACAAACATTATAATTTTCTGTTTTCGTAATAAATTTACGAGATATCTCATTGAATCTTACTAAAATATTGTAAAAGTATTGCTCGGAAAAAGAAATTATATTAAAGATTCTTTATCAGGAAGTAATTACTTATTTAAGCATTTATTGTATATTTTGAGAATCTCAATGTAACGGAAGTGATATATTCAGATTACATAGTTGAAAGCCATGTTTTTATTCATATATTCAATATGATTTAAGGACCCATTGTAAGAAAATTCTTTAGTATTTAATGGAATGTTATAACAGAGTCTCAAACATTTGGATTTTAATAACGATGGAAGTTTAGTGCTCAAAAGCAACGTAAATCGTTTATACAATTTATTCTACATGTACGTGTATTTATTCTGAATCATTAAGTGCCCGAATAGATTAAATATTTGGTAGCTAATGATAAAATATGTTTAAAAAATTTAAGTATGATAAATTATAAGCAACAAAAAAAATATCACGAACTTAAAAGTAGCAAATATTTTGTATTACGTAGTCATTCGCGTATTTATGAAATTTTTGTTTGAATAAAACGAAGCTAAAAAGTGTTTTTTCTGGTATATGGTTAGTTGATATCTGTAGTTTTTTTTACAACCTATGATAAATTTTTCGTTTATAAAAAAAATATATCGTCAAAAATGTTAATAATATATAAAATTGAAAAAGGGCGCTGAATGTACACTTATGTTATATAGAATCTCTTTATAAACCAATATAGAAATCTATTGCCAGACAAAATTCGATCATAAATCACACCACGGTATTACCATAACAATGCTCCTCCAATGCGTATCCCTTTACCACACTCTGACAGCAATATGCTTATTCGTCGCCGGGAAAATTGTTCGCTGAACGCGATCTTACTAGAGGTTGACCCTATTTCAGTGACCTGATTTGCAAGGACTGACTATTTTCCAGTCGCGTTCACCGTGAAGCGGTAGTAACTATTCAAATAATTTCACACCCTTTCTTTTAGCCCGCAAAACCGTATCAAGTAGACCGTTTTTTTGGCTCGTGCTCACCCTTAACATCTACGTGAATTTGTGGTGACGTAAATCACACTTAAGTCCTTCGTAGATTTTCGCTCTGCGAATAATGTGCGTAATCAAAATAAATCTGTTATATTTGTCCGTTAAGTTCGACAGACGCCGTGCAATTTCTTTGTGAAGGAATGCAAAACGAAAAGAAAAAGAAAAAAATAATTCAAATAAAAAACCAATTATGTATTACAAACAGTATTAGCTGATAATGCTAGCGAAGAGCAAAAAAAGTCCTGACCTTAAATATTGTGGAAGTTTTAAAAACTATAGTTTTTATTACTGAAATATATGAATAACCTTACATGTTTGGGAATATATTATTAAGCTATTAACTTACACATCTTTAATATTAGCCGTATATTTTAAATAATAAAAACACATTTTTTAGTATTTATTTCCACAATACGTTTTATGATCAGGACCAGTTTCGCTCATCATGGGCATTATCAACTGAACGTGATCGTGATGAGCGAAACCGGTCCTTATCAAAAAATATATTGTGGAAATAAGTACTAAAAAATGTGTTTTTATTATTTAAAATTTCATGCCTTTCCATCAAGAAGTGACAGTTGACACCTCAAAATTGATTATCCGTTTAGTTTTTACTTTATTATAAAAAATAAGGTTTAATTAGTCAATTTAAAATTCACTCGCAATTATTTTGTGCTGATAACAATTATTGAGTAAGTGAAAAAAAAGTGACAGTTACACCATAAAAATTAGTAAAAGAATACGTGTGGCTTATAATTAGGAAAAAAAACAATACGATTAAAAATGATTTATTTTACAATTTCAGCGTGAAAAATAAATTCTATTAAGTCGCATCAATTTGTAAAATACTATATGTTTTAAAGTTTAATTGTTTCAAATTTTAGAAAAGTTTTCGGTTAGTACGAATGAATTTTCTATTGTTAAACGAACTCGTCAAATTTAATATTGAATTCCATTTTATTAGATTGTCATAGTAACACGATATCGAACCATTTTATCTTTGCAAGCTTTTGCACAGCAATTTCAGCTTACAATTTATGTGATCGCTTTTCATGACTGTATGTATTGTTTTCATCTTTAATCACTGACATATCCTTGTTTTATCGATAAATAACCGTTGTTTCCATGAAATTCGATAGGATACTGTTGCAAGTTGCATTCGTTGTACACGAGTAAGCTTTTTAAGTGTAAGTTTATTTTTTTGTTAGTTATTAGATTCGATTTTGAAATACTTATAATTATCAATTATAACTGAATTAATAGATCACAACTTTTATTTTGGGTTGATTTGGTGATCATTACACAATGACTGTTTGCTGTAATTAAGAACGTCTTAATTCTTTTCTTTTTATAAATAATTAATATTCATTACATTGACATAATCGTTTCAAATAAAGATGATTTATACGCAAATAAACTTTTCATCAAAACTTTCAAGGCTTCAGATAAAAGCATAGTGGGATTGTTTTTTGTTAATTGTTAAGATTTGATAATTTCATAAAATGGACCGATATAATTTAGCTCTTTTTATCAAACGAAACTAATTAAATTGGCATTCCATAAACTCTTTTTGGATTCCTGTAGAAAGTAAAAAGAATGAAATGAAAACTATTTATCTATTTAAATAGATTGTGTAATACTTATCTCAAAAAATGTATTGTTTCGAATACAAAAATAGTTAAAACTTTGTCAATGGTATTGATTGAAAAATATCCAAATATGCCCTTACATTTTATTGATTGAATTAGCATTCACTTGGTAGAACTTCATTATAGCACGGTGAAAAAAATCAATAGACATCAACTTCACAAAGGATTCTTATCGAACTAACTAATATATTGCCTTCTTCATTACTTAACCCTCTGAGCTTTCTGATTTGCTTTCGTAATAGACCATTTCCGTGCCACATGTAAACTTATTGACATAGCCGCCTTTTTAGTTTCATTACAATTTTTGAAAAAAAATAGTTTTATTGTGAGCAAGAAACAAGCTAGGTCGTTGAAACAGGAGAGAAGATGTATTGTGTACCTTTTCTACACAGCTATATATAGATAAGTACAGATTCGTTTAAGCATAGTTTTGACGATGGCGTGAGCCGAAATAGCTATCAACTATATTTTTTAAAAATAATTTTGTAGAACTAAAATACATTGCTTTTTTTTCACCGTGTTTGTCAATGGTGTTTTGTGAACCGCTGAAAAAAAAAATATTCTATTATGATGCTAAATGATATCTATTCCCAACATTAAACATATGAATTTTTAATACAACACTTCATTAGAATATATTTAAAGATACCTTATTTACAGCGACAGTTATGCTGTAAAAATGAGACTTGAAGAAAAATACTAATGAACATTTTTCAAGTGAGACCGGAGTTAAAAGACTTTACAAATTTAGACAATAATTTATTTGCACATTGATAAATCAACGAAAGTTATTTTTATATTTGAACCTGTAACTTTCTGACAAAGTGTACCATTGCTTGCCAGATCCATTAATTTATTTTAAAGTATTATATATCAATAAATATAAATTTCAATATTTAAGTATATACGTTTTTTTATCAAATAATAAAACGATATCGCCCGAAAGAGTTGAACTTAATTATGGAGACTGAATTATAGAACGACGAGTAAACTGAATTATATTGATTACCGTGTTCACGCAGTGTCACAGCCACAGGGCTTCGTAAGGACATTTTCCAATCAACTTTTCCCCACAACTAATGACTCTTAAAAGTGATTAAATTTGCGAAAAAAGATTTTTTTGTAACCTATAATTAATTAAATCTAATTCAACATTGCATTCTTAAAAATCTTTGGTGACTATCATTTCACATCTATTAATAAATTAGTATTAAATATAGCTATTTAACTATCCATTTTATACGTGATTCTTGACAAAATATTAAGGCTTCTTCCATCGTAAGAGCAATGATACTATTTAAATTCAGCATTAATTTATATGCTGCTTATAAAAAAAAAAAACGTAAAGTCTCACTCACCTTCGCATAATTACTTTTATTAATATTTAAAATATTACATATTTAATTGTCTTAAGAGTTGTTTAAGAAAATAAACGCAAATAGGACTTTTTAGATGTTAAAATTAATTCGTAGAAAATTATTAGTTGTGAATGATTACGTGAGCTTCTTGAAATGGTTTATGAATGTACGATGGGCTAATTTTTGATTCACTTCTAAGGTGTAAACTGTCGCTTCTTGATGGAAAGGCATGAAATTTTAAATAAAAAAACGTGTGTTTTTTTTATTTGTTACAGCTTTGTACGATTTCACATGTTTTGTCACTAATGACCCGGGTTTCGCCTTTCGGCATCATCCGGCATTCTTTTATATGGACGCAACAGAATTGAATGAATATTTCTTTTGTATTTATTTCCACAAATTTTCAGTTGATAATGCTCGCGATGAGCGAAACCAATCCTTTTCAAAAATATATATTGTGGAAACAAGTACTAATAAATGTGTATCTAATGTTTTTTTTTGTAATTTTTAAGATTTTTTAAAAATAAAATCATAATAATAAGAGAGCATACCCATAGGTAAAGATTTTATTAAAAATGTTTTAGACAACACAAACATCCGTGTTAATACAATAAATCTATAGTCCGAGAAAATGAAAATCTTTCAGATCTCGCTGTAACCTTCCAGCATTGGAAGATCTAAATTTTCATTATTTAAATAAGTATTTTACTGTAACGAGAGCGATAGGCTTACAGTAGTTTAATTCCAGTTTTATTGATCTATCTAAAACCTTTCATAAAAAGAGAGGTGAACCAACTAAAAGCCAAGCGCTTCCAACAGAAACGCATTTATTGGAAAACTTTCACGGAGAATTCATATTCTCTTTGTTGAAGCAGACATGGATTAAAAAAATCAAATAAAACATACTGAAAATCTCTAAATAAATACCTTGTTTGCAAAAAGTTTTTAATTTATTTCCCACCAGAAAAATAAATTTCTTTTTCCGTGTTAATAATGTCGCACTATTTTTACAAAAGAATATTATTGTCCACTTTTCATTTGTGGTGATAAAAATGTCTCGAAATTGTCTTGGCATTTGTAAGCGATGAAAATGCATCATATTCACAAATGATGTCGTCTAATGACCGTCTGAGAATAATTCATCCTTCAACCCAGACAAAATTAACTTCGGAAAAATGTGAAAGCCTGCCCAGATAATATATTTAAAAATATGGCGCTTTGTATTCTATTCTGCGTGCCAAAAGTACTAGAGAATACATCATCGCTAGCGTGGTTTTTAATTTTCTCTCGCTTAAAAATGTCGACCCATGTACAATGTCAAGAGTTTTGATGCAGCGATCGGTTGACTCTTAGTTCAAGTTCCCGCATGGTTGGTATATAATTTAGCACGACAAAATAAACATTCATTTTTCATAATCGATTAATACAAAACGTGCGTAGAAATATAAAAGGAAGTGAAAACATATTCAATTTCTTACTGTTGAGAACAATAAATTTACTGATTAAAGTGACAGAAAAAGTACTGATTTAAAAACAGAAATAGTATTTATTTCATTCAATTTTTGATAATTCATGATTGATATTTTATATAATTTTAAAATGACATAAAAATATTAATATAATAGGCTTATTGTCGAGAAAACTTTTTTGTGAATAATAAAAACACATTGCTTAATTCTTATTTCCACAATATATTTTACGACAAGGATCGGATTCGCTGAGAGCTTTTGAGAGCATGACTAGTCGCTTGAGATGAACGAAACCGGTTCTAATCAATTGTGAAAATAACTACTAAAAATGTGCTTTTACATTTAAAATATCATGCATTTCAAGAAATGACAATTAACACCTTGATAGTGAGAAATCCAAACCTTAACGTTTTAGTAGACGTATGATCAATGTTATTTATACATTATATATTATAATCTTACGAACAAGCAATTTATTTATGCAAAAATAAATCGACATCAAAAATTATCATACTATTACGAAAAGCAATCTTGATTATCAGAAGTGTCGGTTCCATTTAGGATTGGTCTACTGGATGACTATGATGTGCGAATTCCGTCCTGGGTGTAGAAATAGCGATAAACTAACCATTGAAACTATCTCTCTGATTTTTATCCTTAAAAAAGGGTTACTCAGAAAGTTATGTTAAGATACCTGTTCTAGAAGTAATAAATATTTAAAGCGCACGTGAAGTTGAAAAACAAACCATTTCGTTTTTCCTTTTTCTCAAACATGAAAACTTTATTTTTATGCTTTTTGAATATTTATTATGCAGGAAAAATATTTTATAGATAAGAATTGTGAAAATATTACCTGATTTATTTAAATCTACCCCAAATTTGCTTTATATGTTTTTTCTGAAGAATTGCAAAACGAATCGTTTTGAATATGCAAATTTATCCATATGGCAAAGTGTAAGTCCATTTCTGTAGTTAAAATTTGTATGGGTAATATTTGCAGTTTTGGCCAGTGTTATAATGAGAACGATAAAGGCTCGCAAAATTTTCAAACTTCAACAATTACAATACCAGTCTTTGAGTAAATATTTGTTTGTAGCCATTTTAAACAATGTAATATTAAAAAATAAGCCAAATTTATTAACTAATGATGTAATAAAATGAAATAAAATCGATTTTTGATTTAAAGTAGCCAATATTTTTGTTGGATAATGTCATCTTTATTGTTTCTTTAAACGGTTTGAACGATTTAAAATCAAAGTATTTTATAACTTAAAATAAATATTGGCCATAGTATGATTGAATCATTACAAAATTTTTGTTTTCTATATACATCTTTCAAATTTCAATTTAAAATAAAAGCATCAATTGAATTGCTTAAAGCGAATGTCTTAAGTTATTTCGTTTTTTCATGTCTGTAACTCGGTAAAGAAATCATGTACGTTAAAAAAGTCTCAATATTTGAGATTCGTATAACACGATAAACTTTTTATATTACTCAGTACTAGGGCTAATTGATTGACAGGTAATCATCTGCGAGACAGATACGTGCATTAGAGTTGAAAAAAAGCATTTTTTTTCACTTTTTTTGAAATCACCATTGATGATTTTTTTATCTTTGCCTCTTTGAACATCTTTTTAACAAGAAAAATATGTGAAACAATATTGCGAAATTAATACGTAACATTGTTTTTTGTAAAACAATTGTGTATGATCGTTCAATTAAATGTTATGTAAATAAAAACGTTGTGCGTATAAGAGAAGACAACAAACAAAAAATATCGCTCAGAAGATACATTGTTATACTGGAAATATTTTTTTATATAATGTGAAAAATAAGCAGCGCTGCTATCAGATATCAAATTAACGATATGCCAAAGGCGGTTTCATTTTTATGATAAGTATCCAGTTCAAATGGGATGAAAAGCAAAAAATCAGCCCCAAGTCACATAAAAAGAATGCTAGATTTCTTCTATTATACCCAAACACTTACTTTCAATAAAGAATTGAGTATTAAGTGAATTTACGACATTTTTTAAATATGAGATACGAAAGGGTTAACTTTTTTACAACACTTGGATACATAAACGTTTAAAAATAAGCCGACTAGTTTTCCTTGGCTAACAAATACGGGACCAAAATCTTGCAACTGCTAATGTTAACTAAGCTTTTTTTACATAGTGGATATTTACCATTAAATAACAACGTTTGTGTACGGAATTCGCTAACCAAAGGTAGAATATACTTTATGATGTTTTGTATCACAATCAAATACAGATTTATTTTTGAATGGTATTAGGAAAAACGATTTATCATAGTAACGGTGCATTTAAAGTGATTGCTTCTCCATAATTTACGCTTAAATTTATATCGGTCCCTACACCTTACATTTACTACTCTTGAAATAAAAAAAATATATATTTTAATAGAATTGCTTCTGGGAATCGTGTAAATACAAATAACTATAAAAAATAAATAAATACGTACGAGTTAACTATTTTTGGATCTTGTTATTTTAACCGAGTCTTTTTTCATATATGCATAGTTTTACTATAATGGTTTGCAATCATGTTACTTGCTCGTACCAAAACGCATTAAAATAAACATGTTTTTTTCACCAAAAATCAATGAAGTTGTCTCATTTTGCTACTAAAGCTTTACCTGGTGGCTGAGGTTTTGTATTTGGCTACAAAATGTCAAAATCTTAATTCGTGAAGTTACATAAATAACTCGGTTGGCTTATGGAAGTCTGCAATTTCTAAGGTTTTCTTGGCTGATTTGCATAAAAAACAGCATTTCTAATTGAGAAATAAATTTACAACAAATTAAAATTAAAAAAGTTTACTATTAGCCTCTCTATGCTCTTTTATTCTTTACTAACTGTCACAAAAAATAACGGTCGAATAATTGTGTGATGTCAATCGGAAATTTGAATAAAAGCAAAATTGATAAACAATAACGAAAATATGACAATTTTCGTTAAATTTCATGTATTTTACTTATCAAAAGTGATACAAAGTTTTCTCTGCAGTGTAATGACTATTTAATGTAATCCGAGGTAAAATTTGTGTATTGATCAAGTTTTGATAAAGTTTTGGGAAACAACAGTGACATCAGAGTGATTATTGTGGGAAGCGTGCCAAGCTGAATACCTAAAGGAAATCCACCGACTAGATCGAAGGATGTGGCAAGGAAATCTGCGGTGTCTTCGAGGAAGTAGTCATTTGTTTATTGCAGGATTTTCGAAGATTTAAGATATAAGGACGAAAAAATGTCAACCCTTATCAATCAGAATCATTGGTTGGTAAGGAGTAGTTGTGAAAATGTAAACAAATATGTTTATTATCATTTCGAGATGGACGTTGTTAAAGAAGACATAAGGACGTAGTTAGTAGTATAATGTCAGTGATAAAAAAAATACATTTGATTACTAAAAGAAATTGTCAACTCTAAATAATTAACATACATTGAGAGATGTTGTCAAAAGTCTTTTACACCTATTTAAAATTTCAATGAAATAATATATTATTAGCTAGCATTTCGGCAATAAAGGATTAAGCAAATACCATAAAATATGTCATTTTGATTTTTTAATACGCTTAGATTTTGTATCCTGAATTTACAAAATTATGTATTTATTTACAGACTATATAAAGAATAATTTGTTTGTATTAGTTTGAAATTCCAATACTATACAATTTATTGAATTTCAGATAAATATTGTCACATTAAATGTCACCATGTAGATTAGTTATTTTACTTGGCTTGTTCTTAGATGTGACACGTGTTTCAATTTATGAGATGAGAAACAAATCAATTGGAAAAACAGAGTTATCAATTTACTACTATTTCTACAAAGTGCCAAATTATTCAATTTTAATAAAAGGTTTATATAACCAGGAAGATTAATATTTTTTTTCGGTTGCTATGACTTTAAAACAATTTGCGTTTGTTATACTAACCGGCTGAGATAAACTTTAACAAGTGATGTTTGATAAAAAAAACTTTTAAATATTTTTTTTAAAGTAGATTGCTTATTGACAACACCTTTATTTATTAATATACTCTAAAATTTCAGCAACAAGGAACTGTGTATTGTAATATTACACAATTATGTTATTTGACCGAAGAAATCGTTAAATATTGTATAAGAATTGAATGGTAAACAGCTCTTGATGACAAGGTGCTTAATTGGAGATGTATTTTTTTGGCCGACGTAATCGGATTAAAAGTGCTTACAAGAAAGTAGCAAAATACCGCAATTATTTATCATGTTAAGAATAAAGATTTGCACTTTGGTTACAAAGGCAAAAAAAAAAAAAAATAACATTGTGATAATTATTATTTTTACGATAAAATATAATAAAGAGTAAATTAGTAATTAATGTAGTATAGAAACAAAAGAAATAAAAAAAACACGAGTCTGTCACTAGCGTTTAGAAATTGTATGTTTGGTCTTAAATGACGTTTTAAAACACAGAATATTCCGAATCGATTTTTTGGTGAGATGCGTCAAAATTAAAGAACTTATCTTTTTATGATATTTTCAACGAACACAACTAAAACGAAAAAAGGTAGAATGCTTAATTGATACCACGGGCACAGGTGCATTGAAGCAAAATTAATATTAAAAGTTTTCTAGTTAATATGAATTTAGATTGATCGTTGGATATAGTTGCGTTATTAGTTATTGTATTTGAAATCTCCTTTGCTTTACAAACAAAATTTTAAATTATAATTCTGACGAATCATTCAATGAACAAGCAAATAATAATTGATTGAATGAAAACGGATGTGTATTGAGTTATAAATAAAATATGTATGATACTAGATTTATTTGGTGATTTTTTTAAGCCTGATCCAGTTTTATCTAGAATTAAAAACAACTTTATCTTTTACTATACTGAGTTGCGCAGTAAATCTACGGCTTGACAATTTACTTTTAATTCTTCTTGATGTGTAAATATTTTTTTGATAATCATTGATATGATCTGATATGAATGGGAAATGAATTAACATGAAGTAAACTATATTTTATTACTCGTCAGTATATATATCCACAATTTTTCTAATTGTTAATGTTATATGTTTGATTGATTTACAACCAAAATTCGTTTATTGTAATCAATGAACACTTTTTATTGAAAAAATATTTAATATTATTTGACTAAATTTGATTACGGACAGTTAACAAATGTTATGTTCAGAATATAAACTTTTGATAGCAAATTTAAATTCATCAAAAAATAAAAAGAAATTCAAAAGAAAAATATGTTTTACAATTCCGTCAACAGTTATTAAAATTGTTTATTTGTCACACAAATATAATATCACACTTTCTTTGTGGCGGTTGAAAATAATAAAACGTGGCGTCTCAGTATTTGTGATATGAATTGCTGAGAGATATTATCCATATCACACGATATCTTTTCGGTGTCTGAGATATATTTTATAAAATTTCTCAGCAATTGTTGCACATATTAAAATTGGCATCGCGATACCCGAAGCAACAAAGACAGCAGGTTGTTATATAATGCGTGGCACTATTGTAAAAGAGACGCTGGAAGCTACTCGATAAACTATTTTGACGATTGACGAAAATCGTCTCATTTAACATATCTAAAGAGATAAAGATTACTCTAATTACTTAAAACTATCAGGTTTATTTAAATTAGTTTTTTTTATAATATTTTAAAAACACTCGAATCAAAGATAACTTGTGATTATTTAAAACGTTACGTTCTTTTAATTCCGAATAAGAAAATACATATTTTTTTTGTTATTAAAAAATGTTTTTTTTTTAATTTAAATTATTTTTAACAATATATATTTATAATGATTTATTATAAAGTTTTATTTAAAAAATAATTTTTACATCACTACGACCGTCTCTTGACCTTCAGTATGGTTAAACTACTGACAGCACTCGTGTAAAAAAACGTATAGTTAAAAATATATATAGCATTAGTGAACTCGATAGGTAGGTATAGTACTCATGTTTACCGCGAGGGGGTGAGTTGAGAGTGTGTTTGTTTGTTTTGGTATGCGTGGAAGAGGCTTCGCGGGAGAGTTCGGTGCTGGACGCCCGCGCCAGGCGACGCCCAACGTCAACTGGGGCCAGCGACGCCGCTTGCCGAGCGCTCGGGAGCTTCGGCAGGACGGTTCCGAGCGAAGCTTTCACAGGCTGCTACACGGTGTGCTTTACACACAGCTCTATAATTTCGGTGAAAAAGAATGCATTTGAACGCGTTTGAAACCTCTGCGATTGACTTCATATTATTATGTTAAAGCCGATTTTTGTGACTGTTTGAATGCTGAAAGTTAAATTTATACTTTTGACACTTAGCATGAATGAATAATTATCAAAAAAATAAAATTTTAGCTGTAATAAACGCTTGATAATGCTGTAAAAATATTTGTATCTCTTAAACTATTCATTATATTTGGGTAAAATAAGAAGCATTATCTAAATAAAAGATTGTTTACAATTAACAAAAGCTTTATACGTAATTTTTTACAATTTATATAATTACACGTTAAAGTTAAAGAATAAAAAAATCTCTGAGGGGTTCATGCACCCAGATTGGGAACCACTGCCTCAAAGAAAAAAAATCTATGTATTGTATGAAAAAATCTGTATCCCCATCAAAATATATTGAATAGTGTAGATAAAGCTGATTTATTGTGGTCCGCCTAATATAACAACGGATATACCAAGAGTCGATATTGTAATACAAATGTTTATATTATATTACTCATTATGGTAAAAATATTTTTCGAAACCGAAAATAAAATTATTGATCGGTATCTCAAAGACATTATTTATTTAGATTAATATTCATATTTTCATAAATCAGTGTTGCTCGATAGCGAAATGCACCATAATCACTGGTCCCGAACGGGACCGCTGGGCGTTTAAAGGGTAATTAAATTATTAGAACAAATATACTCATATATTGTTGTTAACTGTACATGTGAAGCGACAATGCACTTTATGTCAATTAATTTATTATTCAAATCATTAAATAAACACAAAGAGCAAATTTGACGGTATTAAACATTCGTGGCTTATTTAAGCGAACGAATTGATCTCAAGTCATAGAATCACAAACGTGATTCAAATTAAAAAAAACACCTGATTGCATCAAAATCCATCTTAATTCTGAGGCACTCCAGTAAATTCTTAATAGGCGTTTGATATCGTTACAATTATAAGTAAAAAATTATGATTTTTTTTTTTTTGTGAAAATTGTCACTTTTTGATGAAAAGGTCTTAAATTTGAATGAAAAAAACACGCAAAATTTTTATAATTTTAATCTTAAATTTAAAAAATCGTTCAAAGCATTATTACTAAAAAATCTTCACTAATATGTATGATAAAATAAAAACGACAACTCAAGTTATTGGAATATTGAAGATTTTTCTAATTCAAAACACAAACAGTAGTTTAATGATACAACAAGTGAGCTTTACTCTTGGATAGATATGAATATAATAATGACATAAACAAAATTGTTATTTATCTTTTTGCTTGGTATATTAATTGCTTTGATACTAATTCTGAATGAATTCATTTAATTCAAACAAGTTGACAGCAACCGACCATCAAAATATTACAATGAAACTATTTTTACTTGACTTCGATTTACATATAAAAAGGTTGTATAATATTATAGTTATAGTTGAGAGTGCTTTTGTGCAAAATATTTAGCATGTAAAGAGTAAGAGACATCGCTTTTGACCTTTCCATTCCCAATATTATGAAATTGTAACTGAATGATGGAATACACTGAATGACAATTTTCATATTTGCTTATAATTGATCGAGGGAAAAAAAAGCAAAATATGATTATCGCGGAGCTTTGTTGAGCTTTAAACAGTAATTCGCAACTCATTTTTAAATTATACAAATTTTAAGGAAACAGAAATAAGTATTCCTCTGTAGGAATAATTAACCATATATACATAAATACAATACACTTTTATAATCCATAATATAAAGCATAAAGTAAATTAACAATGAAAAAAGTAAACATTACAGAAAGAATGCATCTTAATATTGAAGTGTGTTATTCCATGAAATTTTGGTGAAGATGTTGGTATGCCGTGGAGCATAAAAGGTCTTGAGCACTGATGTAAAATATGTTATGTTCCTCATATTTATTTTAAACATCTATAGGGCTCTTATTTCTGTTGATATAATATCATAAATTATTTTTTACGATAGGCCGAAGATTTGCATAGATGTTTGAATGCCTATCCTATCTATGGAAAGTAGATAATAGCAGGAGTAGTTAACAAACATACGTGTTCGAAAAGGTTCTTCATAGCAAGTGTATTCGCTTCACAGTGGTAAAAAAGAATAAAGAAAAAAAATATTGATTTCTCATAATTCACAATAAATATATACATTTAATACAAATTTACTCGCACCGGTCCTTGAATTGAAAAAACGCTGTTGCTACTGGGACGCAAGCAATTTAGATTCAGCAACGAAGTCAACGACATTAACCACTACACCCCGCACAATGGACACGACCGAATCCGTCTTTTATATCCTTTATATTACAATAGAGAAGATTTTTTATTATGGTCAATATGAAAATACCAAACACATGTTTGCTATCCGAAAAAAGCTTAGTAGGGCTTAAGGGTCACTTACGAAAGTTTTTTTGAATTGTGGAAACATTGTACGATTCCACATGTTCTATCGACCCGGGTTTCACATTTTGGTGTCTTCAGGTTTTTTATCACACGGATGCAACAGAACTGATATACAATATACCAAAATAAGTTATAATAAAGAAAAAACACAGATATAAAGGCGAGGATCCAAATAAACAACTCAAATAACTTTAAATAATATTGATTTCACAATACGTACACTCACCCTTAGTCAGTTTTTCATAACAGAATTGTAATGAAATGAATAGCCAACTATAATAAAAATACAATTTGGTAATTTTAGGCTTAGAAATATCTACTTATTTCAAATCAGTGAGTGACTGTGGGAATCAAACAGGTGACGTCATATAGAAATTTAATTTATGAGGTTGTTGACTCATTGAACTAATTTCATGAAAAGGATATAACAAGGGTGAATTGAGAAGATTATGCCGGTTGTAACGAATACAATTTGAATTTAATAATTCACCTCAGATTTTTTCTAAAATCTCTTGATAAAATAAATAATGATCCACCGTAAAATGATGTAATAAATTAAGCCTCTTCATTTGCGTCTAATGAATATTTTTCCGATATTAAATGGTTGACAAATGTAAAGGTATCTTATTAGAGATAAAAGATGGTTTTAATGAGTATTTCATATTGAACATGAATTCCATATTTCAGATTAATACGAGTATTTTTTTTTTTAAATAAATCATATTTTTTTAAGCTTGACCAAATTTAGGCCAGTAAAAGTAAATTTCAACATGAATTTTGATAACAAAAACCCAAATTCTGGATGTACGCAAAGTTATCTGGTATTCATTGTTATTGGGATCTCAAATTTGTATTGAAATATTTAAATGTCAGTTAAAGAATTTCGGTTTGATGCTTTTTTTGGGATATACTCTTTTCTCAGTTAACAAACAAAATCGAATAAAAAAATATCATGTTTTTAAGGTTTCACTGAAATAACTTACGAATATAAAAACTCTCGTAAATATATGTGTGTTGATTTTGGAGATTTTCGAAAAGATAAATAATTGATTAACAAATATAAAGATTGCGTTTTCTATTGTGTAATATCCCCGTCACATTGAGCTTTAATGTTCAGCGGATTGTTTCTGAGAAAAGACTTTTGTAAACTTAATAAACTTTTGATGTTGTGCGACTTTTTAATAGACAAAATACTTTGCGTTTTTATACATAGTTCAGCCTTACTTTAAATTTAATTAAATTTTAGAATACGTGACAGTCATAATATAGTCATCACACAACTTATCATCATATATATAGAAAGCATACTTTTTATTTAAATATTCAGTGTTATGAATCTACTTTTTTGTCTGTATTGTTTTTAATTATAGTTTTGCATTGATTTAAATAGTTTACTTTATTGAAATTGACTACGTGGTGATTGATAAACACGTAAAACAATATCAGGCATCTTATGAAACTATCTTATGATAAAACATAGAAACAATTTTTTTTCATCAAATCATAATAGATTTGAATTGTTTCAACATTGTACGATTCCATATGTCTTATCACACACGACCCGGGTTTCGCCCTTCGGCATCTTCAAGTATTCCATTGCACGAATGCAACAGAACTGACCTGATGGAATACCTGAAGATGCCGAAGGGCGAAACCCGCGTCGTTTGTGATAAGACATATGGAATAGTACAAAGTTGCAACAATTCAAATTTAATTTTGAAGTTCCATCAAGCACCTTCAGTCGATATCATAAATTATAATGATAGAATTGTAGACATTCAAATGAAATGCTTGAACCAAATGCGAAAAATCGAGCTCTATAAAGTAAAGATAAAAAGTTACATTACATGTTGAAACATATATATAACGATAAATTTTAACAATTATTTTCTTTGTTAAAACTTTGTACGATTCCACATGTTTTGTCAGTAACGACGCGGGTTTCGCCTTTCAACATCTTCAGGCATTATATCATACGGACGCAATAGAACTGACTTGAATGCCTGAAGATGCCGAAAGACGAAACCCGCGTCGTTAGTGATAAAACATTTACAATCGTACAAAAATGCAAAAATTCAAGTTTAATGTCGATATTCCATCAAGCACCTTCAGTCGAAATCATAAATTATAATTGTTTTCCTTATAAACCAAAGATATAGTGTCTGTGGAAAACAAAATATATAACCACAGTTTGCATTATCGAAAATTTAAAAAAAATCAACGACAGTTTTCGAATATTCACATGCCTCTTTTGGAAATATCTTACATTTACTGGAAGTAAAAGCCGATAAGTACACTTTGCAGAATTAGTACTAAGCAATATTTTGTGTATAATAAATATATTTTATTTTTTATTTCCGATAAATTGTGAACTGCAATAAATATAATAAATAAAATTGAACACTTTCAAATTGAATTTTTCGATTTATGCGTACGATTTCCTTACCGTCTGGGAGAGCTCAAAAGTTTTTTTCCGTTCGTTTTTCCCAGCCGCACATGATACATACGATAAAATATTATTTAAAACGACTTTCAAATAGTGTAGGTGTTATGGTTTTGGCTTTTAGATGCTTTATATAAAAAAAAAAAGGAAAAAAAGGAATTTAACCCATTCCCTGCTGAGCCATGTAAAAAATGGTTGAACGTATACTATTTTTAGAATTAATTCAGTATTCAGTCAGTTCTGTTCCATCAAGCTCTTTCATTCAATATTATAAATTAATTCAGTTCTACTGGTGATGAATAAACGTTTAAACATTATATGGTAGAATAAGACTAAATTAAAAAAAATACCTCATTTCACCATCAAAGTTTTGACACTGTCAACTCTAACACGGTAAAAATAGCAATGTATTTGTATACCAAAGAATTAATAAAGCATAAAGGTGATACATATTTTGGCTTACGCCCTAATCTAAACTATGCTTAAACGTTCATTTACTTATCTTTATAGAACTTTGTAGAAAAAAAATACAATACACTTTCTCTTCCGTTCTAAGATCCAAATTTTATATTTTGCTGGTAAATTCTAAAATGTGGCACATTGATTTTATACATTTCTCGAAGTGAAAGTTACTCTCAATTTTACGAGGATTAAACCTTAATAGTGAATGAGTATTGTACTAAAATGGTTTATAGCAAAATGGATTAACCTTCCGTAATGGTTCAAGAAATGATGGTAGATTTATAAATATATGTATGTATATGTAAATGCCAATTCAATCAGAAACTATTAACTATCTTATATTTTTGATTGTTTATTAAAAATGGGGGTTAAAGAACCTCATTCATTTCTGAATCAAATATCAATTAAATACATCCGATAGTGCACGTCTAATAATACTGATAAATATGTTCGGTTTTGTGCCGTCGTATTTGAATAGAAATGTTTTAAGATTTTGCATTAGGATATGTCAAAGAAATTTCACCGCAAAATTAACGCGAGGCCATGATCTAAAATTAGGAATTCCGTATTTACGGCTCAAAATTTATTTAGGAAGACCACAGCGATAGTTCAAACGGATAAGGAATATTAATGAGGCTGGCAACACTCGTCTGTTGGAGCGTCACGATCGGAAGTTTTCGACGCGTAATGGGGAAAAATAAGAAGATTCTATACTAACGCTCGTAATAAATTCCAAGTTTGTAAGTTGGTATATATTTTTATTTCTATTTAAGCATTTTGAAGGAAATGGTTGATAATACAAAAAAATATTACGGGCAATGGAAGGAGCCGCGGGGCAGTATTCGGTAATTGCTGATCCAATAACTTTTCCTGCTTCATCACGTGCACATCACACAGAATAAAAATCAAAAGACAGCAAATTTTTCCAAATAGTAGGTTTTATATCAGCGCTTTTTTGAATAAATTAACGTACGATATTACTGACAAATATAATTGAAAGTTGAGTAATCAGGAAATATTTATTAATTTGTATTGCTTTTATAAAACTGTAAGACTTCCTTTTGCCACTATATTGTAAGTATGCGACTAATTAAAACTGAAATTTAACATCTTGTAATAAGTAGTTATTAGTTTAACTCAATTGACGCTATAAATAATTTACTGCATAAAATTTTTCAAATGATTTTTTTTATCTCCAGACAACAAACATAAATGTAATTTATGATATCGACTGAAGGTGTTTGATGGAATTTCAATATCAAATTTGAATTATTACATAGATTAATAATATTAAATTTGTTTAAGCTGCCATTTACTGCTCGCCTAGGCGTCTGTGTTTTCGGTAATTAATACCTTTGGTATATAGACGATGCTAACTGTTTATTGTACGTAAGTTTTGTTGCATCCGTGTGATAGAATGCCTGAAGCTGCCCAAAGGCGAAATCCGGGTCGTTAGTGACAAAACATGTCAAATCGTTCAAAGTTGTAACAATTCAAATTTGATACATGAATGTATTGGTTATTTGTAATTGAAAATAATTTTACCGTTTTGGATTTTTTTCTATATATAACTGGATAATTTTAAATATTTGCAATTAGAGCTAAAGGCAAAATCAAAGATTAAATCGAATCATTGAATCTATACGGAATCATAAAAGATTTTTTTACGTGTTATAAGCTGTACGCGTATAATTGTCGCGGCGATCAGATAATAACAAAAATGCGGGCAGTAAATTAAAAACGGAAAATTTTCTTCAAAACCTTTCAAATTACGTCCGCTTTGTTTTACAAAAATTCCTTATTATAAGAATTAAAGGATTTCTTCATCTGCTATTGTATAACGGTGATAATAAATCAAACGTGCTAATTGTCACTTCCTGATGAAAAGGCGAAACGTTTAAAATAATATGAACACAGATTTATTACTTATTTCCGCAATATATTTTATGATTTGGACCTGTTTCGCTCATCAGTATTATCAACGGATCTTGTTCACTGATTCAGTTGATAATGCTCGCGACGAGCGAAACCGGTCCTGACCATAAAATATATTGTAGAAACAAGTATTGAAAATGGGTCTTTATTATTTATTTTTTTGGTTCAAAATTGGTGTTTTTAGACCAGTAGATGTTATATTAAAAAAATAAAGACAACATTGATGATATGTTGCGTCGTTCTCAGTAGGTTTAAAAAAGGCGAATTATTCAAGCTTAGTTAAATTTACAGGGTAGAAACATCAATGTAATGCTTTCATTTGCAGTTCATATGCTTTATATCGTTGATATTTTATTCCTTAATTCCTAAATACTAATTGATGTTTTAGGATCCATCAAGCTGAGTTTAAAATGTAAAATTGTTTTCTTGATAATTATCTGATTAAATGTGTTATTATGTATGTTATTATGTGGCTTACCACAGTATTATACGGAATAACATAGCAGTGTAGCGAGGATAAAATGTGTAAAACATATCCGTTATCTCAAAATCAGTGACAAAAGCAAATTATAAATAAAATATAGCAATTTATCCACATTTTTTCGAATTACAGCAAAGGTGTATAAAATGAATAATGTTTTTTACGGACAAATAAAAAACTTTTTGTAAAATAAATAAATGATTACATAATCCATTTTCAATTTGAAGAAAAATTTAAAGTAATCAAAAGCAATCTACCAGTAGCTTAAGGGTCACAAGTAATATTTATGATTAAATATTAGAACATTTATGTCTTGTAATAAAAAAGTTGTTTAAAAATTAATTTAAAAAAGCATTAAAAAATTGCATCTATCTATGTATTTGAATGCTAAAAAATAAATACAATCCACGCATTTAGTCCGTCAATGAATACTTATAAAATTATAAAGACAATATTATTTTAAGAAGTGCAAACATATAGCCCTGAAGTACGAATTTGCTTTGAAGTACGTGAATCTTTAAAAAGGACTCAATTTACCTTGCAAAAAAGCCTAACCAGATAACATGCTTATTTACAACTTTAATTATGTACAACCATAATATTTATGCCAATAAACAAATACTTGAATAACGCTTTGTTTAACTATAAACCTTTTAATCACTCCAACCAGAGTAAAAGACGTGGTTACTTCACAGTAAGCTATCAGACATTCCTAAACAATTTCTAATTCATAATAGATTTGTATTTCTAAATTTTATTACGAACTGTAGAAAATATATACAACCAAATGAAAATTAATGCATTCAACTGTCATTTTTAATGAGTTCACTATCACTTTTCATATAAAGCATTCGTTCGTATAAAATATTTTTAATTTTCATTTTAATATCGTACTGTCTGCTGACAGTAGTGATTATTTTATGCATTATTCTAATAAAGAATAATAAAGTGCACATTATTCGATTGTATAACTTCTCCAGTCGCTATTCCTTCAAAAGTGTATTCCATAAGCATTTCTAATTTCATAATGGATTATTAATTTGTATGTTTTTTTATTACAAATTAGAACTTACTTTTTTTGTTAAGAGTTTAACTTTATTAACATTTTATTAGTCTTTAAACCTCTAGTTATGTATGCACGGTATTATTTTATTCGAAATTTTGTATAAACATGGTTATTTTAATTTTTTTAAGGTGTTAGCTGTCACTTCTTGGTGGAAAGGCATGATATTTTAAATAATAAAAATCATCAGTTGATAATGCTCGCGATGAGCAAAACCGGTCCTGATCAAAAAATATTTTGTGGAAATAAATACTAAAAATTTAATTTATAATATCAACTGAAGGCGGGTGCTTGATGGAATTTCAATATCATATTCGAATTGTTACAACTATTTAAGATTACACATGTTTAGTCACTAACGACCCGGGTTTCGCCCTTCGACATCTTCAGGCATTCCATCACACGGATGCAACAGAACTGACTAACTGACTGTCAGTTCTGTCGCATCCGTGTGATAGAATACCTGAAGATGCCGAACGGCGAAACCCGGATCGTTAGTGACAAAACATGTGAAATCGTATAAAGCTCCAACAAACAAATCTAAAAAATGTGTTTTTATTATTTAAAATATTTAAATTTGATTTCGGTCAATAATTCTAGCGTTGAGGGAAAACTGTCCTGATAAATAATATAAAAATTGAAAATAGAATTCGGCGTTGTGTTTTAATATTCAAATATTGAAATAATTTAAAAATAATTTTACATTGTGCCAACACTAATAAACAAATGAACAATGGATTGGTATTTTTTACAAGTCAAAGAGACTCGAAGTTGTATTGTCATTTCTATAATGCTTTGTTTATTAACAAAAACTATGCTGCGTAAAAATAGGGAAATGATACAATACAGATGCCGACGTGGCGTTATTTACAAAGTATGCAAGACACTTGTATAATTTTTCTTTGTTGATAGAGCGTGGCTGGTAATTAAAAAGCTATATTAATTTGTTCCACCAGATGAAATATCTACTTTTCAGCATTTTATTATCAAAGAAACATGAGTATGACATTTTGTCTTGTGTTTATGGTGGTTACTTTGAAGCTTAAGCAAAATTTTATTATCGACCACGTACGGATATTTATTTTCGTACTTTCTTAATGTTTAAAGGCATTTTAATACCACAATGGCAAACAATTTTGAAAGAAGATAATACACGAACATCTGTTGATGATCAGGTAATTGTAGATATTTCTTTTGTCGCATGCAAACGTAATGCAATGGAGTTTTGTTTAATTATTAATAAATATTAAAGATATTAACTCAAAATTATCGATGACAAAGTATTTCACTTTTTTTTAATAAAAGATAGTACGATTTCACCAGTCTCACGGCAATGTTTATGACATGCTTCTGCAAACAATGAAATAATAATCTCACCACACCAATTTATACAAATTCATATATTCAAAAAAATCTGCGGTATATTATTTTCTGTTCACAAAATTTTCATATTCTGTTATAGAAATAGTTAACCCTAGCTGCCTTTTACGATTCAGTCTAATAATTTATCCGTTCTAATTGATTATCACCATTTTGTAAGACTTAAGTAATTGTGCTTGCTGATGATTGTAATTAATTACTCAGCGTACTTTATTTTTGCTATAAATAAATATAATAATATGAAACCTTAATGTGTCCTTGCGGAAATAATAATTGAATAGACAGATTGTAAATAATTATATACGACTAGATAATGGGTCTGTAAATGGCTTAATTGATAACGAAATCAATGTTAATAAGGATTATTGATTTGATTATAATGACGATTTTATTTGGAAATCATAATCTCATAATAATAATAACTCATAATCACAATGAACTACACAATTTTCTAATTTGAGATTTTAAAAGGAATCTGTAGTCAGATTATTATCTATTGATTTTTGAAATTTGTCAGGTAGCCATGGTCAAAAACTTAACTTTGCACTTTCATCAATTTTAAGGTGTTAACTGTCACTTTTTGATGGATAAGCATGATCAGTCCTGATCAAAAAATATATATTGGAGAAATAAGTAGTCAAAAATATGTTTTTATTATGCAGTTTTAATCGATACCTTAAATAATATAGTACTTCAATTCAAAAAATGAAAAGAAACCAAATCAAAAAATAATAATAATACCTAAAACAACCTAAGTCTCACAGAGAAAATAATAAAAAACATGCGTGACTTCATATATATAACAAAATACTATTCAGGATTTTTTTGTGAATAAATAAATAATTTTGATGGTAATTCTGAACCGAATATAATATTCTCGGTCACACTAAGATTGTGACAACTGATGGTTTTAATGCAATCGTAGAAATCAATGTAAAAAATATAATTGTTAAGTTTACGAAATGTATCTTTTTACTTTACTACTGTATAATTGAAGACTATAGTAGGCTCCATTAAATGACCAGCAGAGTGCTATCGAGAGGTTATGATCGATACGTGAAATTGACAGCTTTACTATTGAGATTATCAACATCCCAGTTCAGATCAAAGATAAGACTCGTCCGAAAATAGCATATTGTGCAAAGTGCTCGTACGTGGTTAACAAAGAGCTCGATGTATTGAGAAGATTGTATAATTGAATTTATGTATATATAACAAAGGGTTACTTCAAACAAATAGTGTGATAAGCTTAAAGCTTCTTATAGCTTTTTCAATTAGTTACTGACAATTCATTGACAATTTTTAATTTATGCATTTCTTTCAATAATTTTGCTTAATACAAGTTAAATGTTTGGGAGTCGTTTCAACTCGATGAAAAGCGAAACATAAATAAGGATAGATTGAGAAAAATATATGTTAATCGCTTTCACCATGTAAAAATATGTGTTTGTATGTATTTTATATAAATAAATAATAAAAAACAGTGTTAAGTGTTATTTACTTAATTATCTGGTAAATACACGTTATTAATTCAAAGTTTATTGCTCTTGTATCGACTCAACAACTGTTGAACATTTTTTAAGCTCTTACCATTGGCATCTCCATTTACAGAAATTCCACACTATGGAATTAGTTGAGTAATATTTCTACGATTTTATATGTTGAAGATCAAAGACCAGTTTTGCTCGGTGCGAGCGTTATCGTTCGTATTATAATGTGTGATAAGCACTGTGTTATTAGAATGTAAATTTTCTCTTCGAATAAACTAAACATCCATTGATAGAGAAATATGCAAAGTTTTATCAGACTTAACCGAAAAACATATCCTTTTTTATTTTGATTACACATTTAAAGGGCTCAAGTACGATTTAATCACAACAAATTCACGTAAATGTCAGTAAACACGAACCAAAAAAAGCTAATTAAAAGTGTCTACCTGGTGCAATTTTGTGGTCAAAAAAAAGGAGTAATTCATCATCATCAATTGTCGATGCTCACGATTAAAGTGTGTTCTAAAATAAGACAATCTGAATGGGAGAAAATTTTAATAACTATGATTATGAAAGTGAATAAGAAAGAATAATAAATTCTAAGGAGAATAACACTTAGAAATAACAATATTTTATTATTACAAGTGAAGAGAGGGAAAGGAAAGTTTTCAAGTGTGTTTCTTTCCATTCCGTCAATTTGAAGTTGTTTCCCACAGTTTACAATTCGATTGTATGAAGTTTTAAGTATGATTATTTCTATAAATTATCAAGTTATAGCTAAGTATAAGATAGAAAAAATTGACTTTGAAATTAAATTTTTAAATGGATTCGGGAGTAATTTTAGAAGCTCAATTTATTATTCATAAAAAGTGGCATTATCGAAAATATCGGTGTTATGTAGCTTATCAAGAAAAAATATTTTCTTACCACGAGGCGTGAAAACGTCAAAAATAAATGATAAAAAGGTAAATGTTTTGACAAATATACTATAAATAATATCATTCCTAAAATCGTTTTAAATAGATAATGTTTTAAAAATATATTTTTACATAATTTTCGATGTTGATTTGGTGAAATTTGATATCACGGGTTTTACCTTTTGGCATCTTTAAACATTCTATCACACAGATAAAATTTAACTGACGATCTGTAAACAGTTTGCATCAATCATATGCAAGAGGAATTACAAAACATATAAAGGTTAGGCAAAGAGCTTAATGTTCATTTGAAATAATTTTGACAACAACTGATTTGATTATTATGATATTCATGTTCAAAAAGCATACTAATAATAATCAAGTTTTAGTTTCTTAACACTCAAATTAATCTTTATTACTTTGTAATATGTTTTTCATAAAGACCCTTTTTGTATTTAAATCTTGAAATTAGATAATCATCAATAGTCTTAGAGTTAAAACCATTTTTTCTATTATCTATGAATACAACTTTTTCTTTAACTTACAAGTTGGTTGTCCCACCTCCACCCGTTATGTGTATGCAGCTGTTGTTACGCGGCCAGCTTCCATAACGCAAAATTAATAAAAAGAATCGATTTTACTCCTCATATTCTTGGCCCGATACAGAGCTGCACGGACCGATCGTTAAACCATGCACTATTGTGCTTAAAAGAAGAGAAAAAAAAGAAAGAAAAAGAAAATGTGAATTGCTCAGCCACTTAGTCTACGTGATATTAGGTATCCTGTGTATCTGTGTACTGAAAATCCGCCGTGGCGGAAGAGTTTAATGTGCTACGCGTTGAATCTAAAGACGAATTGAGAATGTCTCGTTCCCCGTATGATCTCGCAAATTTATCGAATGCCTCAAAGTTGGCCTTTTATATTGTAAAATGTGAATAAAAATGCCTTTGGTTGGCTGCATATTTATTAAGTCAATCGTCAAAGAATAGCATTTAGTGTTAAAACAACAACAAAAAACCATTCGATGTCGAACACAGTTTCGATTTTGTGAAATAAGTGCAAATTGAATTTCTTTATAAATGAAAATGCTTCTCAAGACAACTTTTGCGATTTTATAATAAATTTAAAACTGATTTTAAGATAAGGTATTGAAAAACACAAAAAAGTGTATTTCATAGTAGTTTCATATATAGTTAGTGGAAATATTTGATTTAAAGTATGAAAGGTATTATAAGAAATCGATACTGATATATTTGTAAGTAAATTGTTTGCATTCATTTATAGTCCATTTGCTTTAATTTACGAGTTTACAAAGTTTATAAAACAATAAGTTGTACGTTGCAAACGGAATTTACCACATGACTAAGAAAAAAGTAATGGGTTCTTTGACTTGAAAATATGTTATAAAGAAAAACTAAACTTTTTTTGAATCCATAAGCTTAAGACAGCTTAAAAAGCTCAAGCATGCCGGGGTTACTCAACAAAATCCCATTGTGTCCAAGTTACCAGACATTTCTTAGAACCCTGTGTCATTAAAAGAATTTTAGTTTTTTTACGCCGCCATTAAGATCGCTGAAATGCATTTCAAGAAATGCACTAGAATTTGAAAAATTATGAACTATTCATATTCAATTCGATGACGAAATAAAAGCTATCTTTATGAAAATATTTTCGTCAATAATTATACTGAGTTAACCATTTTAAAAATATTAATTATATTAAAATAAAAATGTGTCATTAAATACAATATAGTTATATCAAGAATAACATACTATGGAGGTTTACTATACCTATGAATATCACTTTTAACGTGTTAACTGTCATTTCTTGATAGAATGGCATGATATTTGAAAAAATAAAAATATATTTCTTAGTAATAATTTATGATATTGACTGAAGGTGCTTGATGGAATTTCAATATCAATTTTGAATTGCTGTACGTTTCCACATGTTTTGTCACTTACGACCCGGGTTACGCCTTTCGGCATCTTCAGGCATTGACAGTTCTGTTGCATACGTGTGATGGAATGTCTGAAGATCCTGAAAGGCGAAATCCGGTTCGTAAGTGACAAAACATGTGGAATTGTACAAAGTTGTAACAATTCAAATTTGACATATTTTATTACTTATTCCCACAATGTACCTGCACAGAGTACCTGTTTCACTCATCACTTGATAATACTCACGATGAGTGAAACCGGTCCGATAATATAATATATGTATAATTTATATTGCCTTTGAATGTGTTTAGTAATTCAATTTGATATTTTAATATATTATTAGCATTATATAGAATCATAATTAAACCATTGGTTGAATTGAGATTTTATTTTTAAGGGTTTCACAAATAATGAATATCAAAAGTCCTAATTGAATAAGAAAATAAATACGTTTAAGGGTGGTGTTTGTATATTTAGTTAAGTCACTCACGTCTCTTTCAAAAAAATATGACAAAAAGTAACTAGCATTGTTAATCGAATTTAGAATTCCTAATATATAATAATATAATATAATAACTTGAGAGCCTGATCGCAAAATGGTATTAAATATGTAAATGACACAGTGTTACCATTCAAATACGTATGATGATTTCATTGTTAATTGCGTTCATATGATAATTATCGATGGTTGGGGAAGCTTAATTGAAAAGTTAAACATCAGAGTTAGTTTTAATCAGAATGATTGAGTGCAATATTTCTGTCGTCAGCTTTGTGTTTATAATTCAGTATGTTAAAATACAAAACAAATATTTTACAAAAATACGGCAAAAAATTTGTTGAATTATCTCGAACATTATTTTAGCTTATTTGCTGCTGAACCACATAAATACTCTAAAGAATGAATATTTCCAAAATTAATTTAGAAGTGTTGGTGTTGAACATACTTTTATTAGATAATATTATATAATGTGAATAAGGCAATATTTCAGTACAAAATTAAGCTCATTCATGAAAGCTTTAAGAGTATTACTTCTTTTATTTTTTTACATGTAAACTATAAGCACTGAAAAATCGACCGTCTCAACAAATGAGGCTTTGGAATGTCTGAGTTGAATGAATTCAATACAATTGGGAAAATTCAAGCTTATAGCTCTACTTCTTAAAAAGATATTTAAATATATTATTTATAGGGTAGTCAAACACTAATCGTTTTTCTTACTCTATAATTTACAATAAACAATTGTAAATATTAAATTTTGTTTCATTTTATCTTTTATCAATTGTTTGCGGCATATATGTTAAGTGAGGTCACATACATTTTTGAAGAAGTGAAAAGAAAAGTTTTACATACATTATTGTAATACTTCTCTGTAAATAATTGACAGCTTATAACTGTAGATTTAGTCATTTTTTTTTTTGAAAAACCTACATCCACATGCATTTTGGAAGATTTCTAACAATTCATAACGATTTTTTATTAAATTTTAATTATTGCAACTTTGTACGATTCCACATTTTTTGTCACTAACGACTCGGGTTCCATCTAACGGCATCTTCAGGCATTTTATCACACGGATGCAACAGAACTGACAGAATTTTTATTACTTGGCTGTTTATTTTTTTAAACAAAATGGTGTAGGAATAGAAATATCGGAAGCAGGAAAGAACTAGTTGTAAGCTGATTGTTTTTGCTGCGTTATTTTCATAGAATTGAGTGAATCGGAATCAATTTTTAATGAAATCACAAAGACTCATGCTATAGAACTAAAATCCAATCATCGATTAAAAAAGCTGTTCGTAATAGAAATTCGTTACGTAATCAGAAGCCAATGGTTTTACCATTACACAGTGGAACCGTCATTTTAACATAATACATTTCATTATAATCTTGGCCAATTTTTCTATTGATAATGCTCGTGATGAATGAATACGGAAATATGCTTTATAAAAAGAGTAGAATAAGAACAGAAAAAAATGTAATTTTGTGTATTTTAATACTATACTTCTCCCCCGAAAATCAACAGCTAACCCTAAAAAAGAGATTAAATATTTTTTTGTTTGCACAACGTAAAGTAAAAATTCATTATATACTCCACAATTTGATTATTTTCTCATTCATTCAAATAATCGTAGGACTTTCCGTCCATTGAAACAATGGTCGAATTAAATTAGCGAAACAATCGCCGAGTGCTTTAATCAAGCCATAACGACGATCAAACACAAAAAGCAATTCGCACTTAGCTATAATAATATTGTTATAAGTGGTTGTGTCAACGCAAATCATCCCCTATTAAAGGGGTGCTTTCATAACCGTTTCATCATTTTTAGCTCGGCGTTTTGTTGATATGCGAGAGGTTTCTGTGTATCGCTAGCCGAAAGAGAAATCAGTAAGATCAAGTAAAGCTGTGACAAATGATCGCTCAAATTGAAAGATGAAGTATACATACATGTCGAAAACACATTTAATATTCTCTATTCAATTTTAAGTTTTTTGCTTTTAAAAATGTGGCATACCTCTATTTAAATTAATAATGTTGTTATTTAAAAATCGATTAACATTGCTTTTAACGATTTGTTTGTCTTGTCAATTTGACAGTGTACGCATAGGAGATGAAAAATGAATGGTAAGATTAAAGCTCTCTGTACATCATATTTTCAGAATCTTAAGACAAAGCATGGAGAAACTATGAAAAAACAACACATAAATAATGAAATGAGCAAACAAATGTATGTCGGTCGCCACTTCTTAGACCATTGGGGGGGCTTTTGCCTACGCGTAATAAACCCGTAATAAACCATAACAATCATTCCAACAACACTAAAGCTCACTAATATAGCCACCTGTATAGTTTTATTTACATTTTTTAAATTTTCAGTTTTATTGCTAGCAGAAAATAAGCTAAGTCGTTAGAACAGAAGAGAAGATGTATTGTGTACCTTTTCTACACAGCTATATATAGATAAGCAAATGTTCGTTTAAGCATAGTTCTGACGATGGCGCAAGTCAAAATAGCTATCAACTATATCTTATAAAAAAAATTGTAGAACTAAAATACATTGCCATTTTTTCACCGTGTCATAAATAATCACTTTAGTAAGAAACATATGAATTTTAAAAAATGTTTTCTATTCCTTTAGAATGTGGTATATTGAATTAATTTTTTTTTGATGATTTAAGATTCGACCACATACTTTCAAGGTCTTTAAAAAAGTGTTAGCAATATGAAATTTAGTGTATATATCATTTTCAGTATTAAGGGATACACGAGACTTGAATTCTATTTGAAAGCGTTTGACATTATAAGCGATTGTAGCTAAACTAAATTCAAAACTCGGCGGATATGTACGTTCTTATTCAAAATGCAGAGACTCGAGTATGTGTAAATTTT
Organism: Himalopsyche japonica; assembly: GCA_028555115.1. NCBI lineage: Eukaryota > Metazoa > Arthropoda > Insecta > Trichoptera > Rhyacophilidae > Himalopsyche > Himalopsyche japonica. The sequence continues at coordinate 663,120 of JAHFWJ010000012.1, forward strand.
CATTTGTTGTATGCGCTATCTAGCTCGAGGAAGGCCGACTGTCGAATTGGTTCGCCCTGAAAATACTCTCGTTGTGTGTATGGATAGAGGCCACAGCTGGTCTCCATGCCAACGAACAGTCGCCCGGGACGCCACTCTGAGGCTCACGGACATTTCGTGCACAGATCATTCGTCCCTGAAAAACGTAGCAGAATTTTGAGTAGCGTAAAATATAAAAGGATTGAACGGAAATGCAATTGCTATTGTAAAATTAAAATACTCAAACTCTAATAATTAACAATGTTCAACAGTATTGCTTCGGATGTTGACGTATTTCATGTAGATGAAAGTGAGTTCAGAGGAATGTTATTTTTTCAGTTAAAGTAGACATTTCATGAGCTGATTTGGTTGACTTTTTTTGCAACCCTTATTGATTGTTTTACTGTGTATTTGTTGAATTTCCAATACTTCATATTTAAATATGTTACGGTGCAAAAGCAATGAATTGGTAATTTGTAAGTTTTGTACCGTGTAGTTATAAATAAATAAATAAATAATCATAGGAGCTTTTTTTGAGTACATATTGACATTTTTTGTACTTTTGAAATATTATTTTCTTATACTTGTCCCAAAGCATACAATAATATCAGTGTTAATCTGTTAACGTTCACTTATTGGTGAAAAAGCATTATATCAATTATAATCATAAAAACACAACGCAAATGAATATTACAACATTTTTTAAAGAACTGGACCGGTTTCGCTCACTGAGAGTATTATCATCCTTTGATAATATTTGTACTAAAATTAATAATATTAACATAAAAATACGTTAATTGTACGATATTTTTATCACACGTATTTATGCCTTAAAATGCTGTGCAATTTAATCGTTATATTTATTTTGTGAATCATTTTTAATAATGTCACATGAAATAATGTTATTCTTGCAAAATAACCTTTTTTTAAACAAATAAATAAATTGATGATAGTTATGACTTTAATGAACATGCAAACATATTTTTTAAAAACATGTTATTTTGTAGTTAAATTCTAGTGATCTTAAGACAGAATAATTGAATTCGTTGTACTTTAAAGTCGTTTAATATTTTGACCATAATTTTTAATCAAACTTTTACACTAAATATGTATGTTATATGAAAATTTCTTCCTTTAAACTTAAATAATTATCAAAAAAGAATAATGTAGTTGATTACAGATTTTAACAAATAATGTAACATATTTTAAAAGCACGAAGTGTATTGAGTATCTAATATTACATAAATATTTTTATATAACAATTTGACATTTGAATATTGTGTAAAACTGTATAAAAAGTTGGTGAAAGTTACACCCTCTAACATTGGAGACCATAGAGTAAGCAGAGCTTTCATAGTGTTTTTGGAAGATTCACTATCGATGTCAAAAAATAAGTATTATTTAGAGACATTTTTCTAAAACTTTTAAATAAAAGACATGCGTATTAATTGTTTTATAAACTTATGTATTATTTTTCTTTTCTTGTTTTGATGAAATTCTTTACATTTACTTACAATTCTTCAAATGAGATCGATTGAAAAGAGATGAGTAAAATACGATAGAAATATTACTGACATTCGTGTCTTTGAACAAACTTTAATAAATATCCACGTGGATATTTTTCATAAACTCTGAACTAATTTATTATTATATTTAATAAAATATTTTTAAAAGTTTGTTTCTATACATTTTACCTTTCTAATAAAATTAGCAAATGTATTATTGTAATTCAGTATTTTAAGCAGAAAATAAATCTTCATTTTTGTCTTTCAAATATCCTGGCCACGAATTGCTTGATTCACATTACGCGACTGCTAGACGATTTACGGATTATACCATCTCCTATTATAAAAAATCCCTTAAATTTCATGAACTCAGTATTACTACTAAATACCTTAAAAAATACATTTTTTATCAATGTAAATTATATAAGATACGTTGTGAAGTTGTGATACGAATGGCTTATAAATTAATATAACGATAGAAAATTAAGATAATATTTAGAAATCGATTTTTTTATTACTAAATGATGTTTTGTCAACACGGTAGACAAAACTGTTAATTGTAGAGATGTGGCCAGGAGTGGTCGACAGTTTTGAACATCCGCCGTTTTTGTTTGAGAGGTCTCAAGTTTGAATTTTCAATAGTCAAATTTTTAGGACTTTTTGTTAAAATTTTTGGATTTCCAGTTTCAAACTCATTTAACTCTAAATAAAACAGGGTGTCGATTAAGTAATTGCACTAAATTGCATTTTTTATTTTTTTTGTGGATTTTTTCAATAAATGTAAAATTTTTAAATTTAAATTATATGACTAAAATATCAGTAGGTCTGGTAAAAATTAATGTTTATGATTATGCTTCAAGTTGTGTACATATTCTTCGAATCAAACTTTAAGAAAGGCACAATTCCCTAAGCATAAAACCACTGTTTCAAGTAATTCAGTATTTTGAATGGATGTATATGGAAATAAATGTAACTTGATGAATAGACAATCTTAAATAGATCTCGGCCATTTCATACAGTATCAAATTATTTTGCTTTTGAAACACATGAAAATTTTAGCAAGCTAAGATGAAACAATGATGTAACACTTTACACCTTGACTACAATAATAATGAAATAATATACCAATTAATATGTAGTCAAAATATGACGAGCAAATATTTTAAATTTCGAATATAAGTCACATGAAATATAGTTTTAAAAGCAAAATGAGGGAAATATTTAAGAATTTATTAAATATTTATTCGAAGAAATTTTTTTAAATTTTAACTTACGTCTTACAAAACATTTTTAAAAAAAATCGCGGGGGAAATGTTTTGAATATCGAATATACCTCATTCGAAATATCGATAGATTTATAAATAACTTAACAGTTAATCGAATAATTACTTATGGTCATGATTTTTTCAAATTTTGTATGAAATATTAGTATGGTTTTTAAATAAAAAATGTTTAAATAAGATATATACAATAAACACGATGAAAAAAATAGCAATGTATTTTAGTTCTACAAAATACATTGCTATTTTTTTCACCGTGTTATAATGGAGTTCTACCAAGTGAATGCCAATTCAATCAATATATAAAATTCTTTGTATTTTTATATATTATATTAACTGCTCATTCACGGCCATTGCGCGTGTATTTAGATGAAAATAAAAATAAAATTCGTTCACAAAATTAATCCAATAAAAACAAAAAGTATCCATAACGCTTATAAATTATCTCAATACAGAAGTAAGAAACTGTATAAAGAAAACTAATCCACAAAACTTGCCATAATCGGTGGCTGAGAAAACTATATAATCTAGGAAAACTAAGCGTATTATTAGGCTTAAGCAAGTAGACATCACGTTCAAAAGGTTCGGTCTAATATAAATAACTAAGGTTATTCCAAGCGAACCTAATACGAGCCGACAAGTTGTACATATCCTATAAGAAATTTGCGGTAAAGTTTTGACCTTTTCATCGCTCCATATTGTACCACGAGCTTGATTCCTAGAAATATTTTGAGATAATTGTGTAGGCAGAAAAGTTATTGACATGAGAACAAAATCAAAATATATTTTATTTTCTATGTTCGTTTTTTTTATAAACTCAATTACTGAAAAAATATAATTATATATATATATATATATATATGTCTACAAACCGGGTTCTTTGTATAATTTTTAATTTAATTTATAGAGTGAGTACGTACATACAAATGATTTTTATCTCATGATTGAAGTTTCTGTAGGATTAATACTTCTTATTGTTTTTTTTTGATATACGAAGATACATGCGTAAAAACTACTCGTAAAAAATGTATTTTTAGATGACATAAAAAACCTTTTTTTTTGTATAACTCTTTATCGCGAAAATTGTCAATTGAACTAATTTTAACTTTTTTTCCAAGTAGTGACAGTTAGTACGTTAAAAGTTGAAATTCAATATTTTTAAATGCCGTTTTATTCATAAAAGTATTCTTGTCTTTAATATCTACGTGTGTTTCGCATAAGAATAAAAAAACCATGCTATTTTTTGAGAGGGTTTGAGTTGAAAGTGTAACATATATAACACAAATTAAACACATTAATTCAAAATCATTGTGATGAAATGTTAAAATCGAACTAAAATAATATTTCACGTCAATCTTAAAAAAGTACATGCCAATATCTTCTTATAATGAGATAAAGCTTTATCGAGACCTCTTAGTGAGTTGACAACTCTTTTTGATGATTATACGACGTCGCGGTCTTTCAGTTATTTATTCTTATGAATGCATTTTAAATTCAAAACTATTTTTGATTTGAATATAAAACACAATACAAAGTAGATTGCGAATCGAGTTGATTAACTCCAAATGCACTGTTAAGCCGATTTGTTTTTTCGTGTTGCGCTAACTTTACTGTCAGTACATATTCACGAGTATTTCGGTACTATTCAGTTTATACAATGCATATGAATTCTCTATTTTGCATTTATTTTTTATACACACACAAAAGCACTTTACGTAAAACAAGTTACTTTTGCAATTTAACTTCACATTTTCACGTAGCTTTCATCACGATGTCATCCAAAACTTAACCTTGTAAATTTCTTTCGGCAGTAATGTATTTGTTTATAAAATATATTTTCAAACTTTCCTATATCTTATTAAAAAAATCCAAATTAAAACGTCAATTTAATTTTAAACTGTAATATGAAACGTTAAATTTTAAAATATACATTTATTCTCTCTGATTTGGGTGCAGCCATTATCTATACAAACACAAATAACAATAAGCTTAAAATCAATTGTACCAACGTTCGTTACAATTTTGAAATTTAAGAAAACAATTATATCATATAAATTTTGTATGTATCTATACGACAAATCATTTTATGCGATATGAAGTGATTAATTACTTGCAAAGCCTGATAAATGCATATACAATAAAATATATGAAAGAGATACACAGAAGCCAATAAATTTTACAATGAAAATCAAAGGTGTTGTTTTCAATTTTATGTAGATTAAATTTATTCAAAAAAGTACCTGAGTTGATGGGTTGGGGTGACGAAAATTATTCTAAAGCTTCTCTGAGTTGAAAATATATAATATAATAACATGTTTTCAAACAAACTTTCGACGATACTAATAAAATGAGTGAATGAAAAAAAACTTTGTTACTACTATTATTCAAATTAAACACAGAGGGCATAACATTCTTTTTAATTGGTTTGTGTAGAGTCGACGATGTAGGTTGTTAATTTTTTGTCTTTTTAATTTAGTGGGTTTAGACTCTATGGTTATTATACTTATTTCTAGTAAACATGCTAGCGAAATACTAATAAATCTACATCTAATGATATCGTGAACTGTAAATTTCAATTTAATACGAAAAAATAGCTCCTTACAAATACTGTTGGTAGTTTTTTAATAAAAATACTTGAATAAGAGTATGCCTTATGAAATGCTAGCTTTCACCTGCGGTGTGAAATAAGCTCGAAGGCCAATTAATGAGTCAACATATGATTGTGTTCACAATCTACAATATTTAAAAAAAAAATTGGCATTTGATTTTAAACAGTATAATATACCTTTTTGTTTATTGTATTGAACATTTTACAACTAAACTAAAACAGTTTTTTTGTTTCAAAATATTTTATTAATAATGAATTGTAAAAGAAAAAGGTTTAAAATAATTTAACAAACCCTCACAAACGCTATGACATCAAAGAATTTATTTTTGTTATAATAAGTAATTTTGAAAGTTTTGCGTGTGTTAACTTTTCAATATAAACAAACCATGCCGTTATTATGTCTGAGAACTTGTGGTAAAAAACTTTAATTTCGGTGATATTCAAAGAAACGAAAATTATTTTCCAACCCTTCTCTCTTCTCTTGGTAAAGTAATTAGATTATATTTTACTTAATACTACCGTTGAGGAACAATTATTTTGTGAAAATTAAAATTTACATCATAGAGAATAAGCAATTTAGTTTTATCTGATGTAAAATGTGTATTAAAGGCAATGATTGTAGTTGTAAAGCTATATTTATAACCGATTAAAATTACATTGTTTTGTTATGGTGAATTTAATACGACGCACTAAGACATGGGGCGAAAATGTACGAAGAGTTTTATCCATTAAAAAATTATTGCATTCAATGAATACTCAGTAATTTTTATAATAGAAATGCTTTTCGATGATGTTTATTCATATAGTGAAAATTTATTGTGCTTAACATATATTATAATCAAAATAAAAAAATAATTAATTTGAATCGATGCGAAACTAAGGAAAATATTTTCCGGCCAAAGTAAGATTGTAACAGCAAAAATAGCAATAGTCGATTGCCGTTTTCAACTATAATAGTAAAATAAATAATTGTCTCTCTACTTTAAGCATTACAGTTTTATATCAGACTAACACGAAGTTCTTATAGAATCTGTTGAAATAAACCATACATGAAATCCATATGAGAAGTGGACCATTAGGAGCAAGGATGGTTAAAAATATTTATTTGTTAACAAATAATTGGTATGATATTCTTATTCAAATAAAATAAAAAATACGTATCGATACAAAAACTCTTTTGAAATACAAAACACAGAAAATTAAAATTTATTTCTAATAGATTTGTATGATTCCATATGTCTTGTCACAAATGTTACATTATAACACGGGGGACCATAAATTGTTTTATCAGGAGATTTTAGAAATTAATAGAGGCCAGTTATTAAATTCAAACTTCATTCTTAACGATCAACTCAATCTTCCCAACTCCCCCTTGTTGTACCCTTTACGTGAGATCGGTTCAATGAATCGACAATCTCATGACGATAATTCTTATGTCTCATCACTAGATGTTTGATATTAGGTATTCTTTAAATAAAAGAAGACACATTTATAGTTTATTGTTACTTGATTTAAATTTGTTGAAAACCCCATTTCAATAACGACCAATTATTAGCAAGATCGTTAATGAAAGTTGTTATAGCTAATTATTATTGGATTAATTTACATTCTTTTCAGCTGCAATATTTTTGCTTGTCTATTGGTAAGTAGATTCCTGTAAATAATGATTTAAATATATTATATATACGATGCTAACTGTTCATTTGACGTCAGTTCTGTTGCATCCGTGCGATGGAATACCTGAAAATGCCAAAGAACAAAACCCGGGTCGTTTGTGACAAGACATATGGAATCGTACAAAGTTGCATCAATTCAAATTTAATATTGAAGTTCCACCAAGCACCTTCAGTCGATATCATAAATTATTTCTAATAGTTTGATTATTTGATGATATACGATGTGTGTTTTGTTTCGAAATGGTATATAAACAACTTTTTTATTTCATATGGTATTGAAATATAGGCCTCATACAACACAAATAAACTCTTTATTGTTAAAAGAAATGAGTGTCAAAATATCACAACAGCCTGCCGTGAGAGCTTTCGGATCCATTCGATAACAAACATCGTGCCATAAAGCTTGTCTCTGCTTCAACGTAAAACACCTTTTTATGTTCGCAACAAATGGTTTATAGAGCCGACTTACCTCGTGTCAGGAGCTTTGCACAAATTAGCAGGTGTAAAAGCTTTTCAAATATTTACTCAGATTATAGAGAAAAGAATTCTTTAGATAAAAAACGGTTTTAAATATTATTTTTTTTATACCTCATAAATCAGGTTATTGCTGTCATATAAATACTTGTAACATATTATTGCTACTGTTCTACGATTTTTTCTAATGATTGATTTCAAAATTTGAGTTTTAATTCTGAAATAGAAAAATTCTTTTTGAACTAATAAAATAGTTGTTCGTCATCGTAACATTATTATAACACATTGCAAGGCTTAGATTTAAACAACTGAGATCAAAAATGATTTAATTCGGAAAAATAGATAATCTTCATTTTAAAGAATAATTCTTTTTGTTTTGTATCATTTCATAAAATTTCCTAAGTACAAATATATTTCAATTAATGTTAAGTGTATTTTAATTTTATGAATTCAACACTAAGATTTTTCGTATGAAATCTTGTTTATTTGCAGGACAACATTTTCTTCCGCACTAAAAAAAATATTATTAAGTTATAATTAATTAATTTAGTTTCTCATACCCTTTTCACAAAATCATTAATAATTTTCACACTTTTAAAATTTTTTTAACAATCATTTATACAATTTATGTTATCGGCTGAAGGTGTTTGATGGAGTTCCAATATCAAATTTGATTTGTTACAACTATGTACGATTCTACAAGTTTTGTCATTGACGACCCGGGTTTCGGTATCTTCAGGCATTCTGCAACAGAACTGACAATGCCTAAAGATGCCGAAAGGCGAAACCCCGGTAGTTAGTTACAAAACGTGTGGAATCGTACAGAGTAACAATTCAAATCATTTGTATATAAATAATACAGGAACGCTATCATATCTTCCTTAATCTTTTTTTTTTGACAAGCTAAATAAAAAATACTTTTCATGCATATCAGTTAAGCTCTAAAAGATACGGCATATCACATTATTTCTGAAACATTAACAGCTATTAACCGTTATGTGGTTTATTCTTTGCAGAATACAAAATACCTTCATGTAATTATATTTAAGGCTTTTATGTTTTAATATACAAGCAAATAAAATCTCTTGTTAAACTTATTATTTTGTAAGCACAGATTTGAATAAAAATCAGTTGTTAAGAATATAATTGCTACATATTTCAAAATACTTAATAATTATAATAATAGAAAATTATGTGGAAATCATAAAAATATTTATCTCTAAGTAAACTGTCGTGGAAATAGAGTAATTTTTATCATTAATAATAGACTGTTATATGTATAACAACAGAAAAAACACTTTATAAGAGGACATAAGAGTTCAACGCCTTATCATGCTCTCTAAATGGATGGCTGGGTAAAATAAAAGCTCATAGAAAGCTTAAATGAAAAAATGGAAACCCACGATGACGAACGCGCTAAGATTAGTATGATCAAGATGAAATACTACTGAAAGCTTTTTGAATATACTATCAAGTATGAAGTTTTCAAGAAACATTTTTATAAAATGAACTTTTTATTGCGATATATATTTCAGAATTATATCTCTCATTTAGATAGCTTCAAAAATTACATAATTTGTTATGTGATTCACAATATCATAGAACAAAAATTAAAAAAAAAAAACTAAATAAATTGCGTGTTTCATTACATCTAGCTATTTTTTTACTTTATAATGAAGTTATACTTAATAAATGTATAATGGAGTTTTGATGGTTGTGTAGTTCAAATGAAATAAATAGCTTAAGAAAGTTTTCAATAAAAATAAACATGCAGAACATTCAAAATTATTTTGTTTATTTTTATCATTTTGAAAATTATTAATATCGGTGCTGTAAATAATCAAAATATCTCTGGCATTATAATTTTTGTATATTCATTGGAAGTTTTTCAAGAAAACTGAAGGAAAAACTTTTATTGTGATGCAAAACCTTTGGTTTTCGATCGTGGAAATCTACAATAGAATGTAAATGTATTGATGTATTATGTAAAATCTGGTTCGTCTTTATTCGCCGTAGGTTCACTTGAAACTGCCGAAAAGTCGTAAAAATAGATCTCATTTCCTGTTTAAGACCTTTATTGAAACTAGTGCTGCATATTTTTGTATAGTGCTGACAAAAATTTACGACAAACATATAAAAATATATTTTTACCATCATCGGTAAACTAAAGTTTTGACGTGTACACATTTCGTTTTCGTAACGCCCACAGAAGACTGAGTAAACTTGTTTTTTTTTGCTTTTCTTTCTTGCTTTATGGTATATTATTAGAAAAAAAAATATTTTTCTTTGTTCACTAACATTACTCAAAAATGTATGTTATTGATAACAAAATATTCATATAGCGGACTTCTTTCCGAGTAGCTAATGTGATTGACATTACACTATTCGTGGTTTCGTACTCCATTACGAAAAGTTTCATACGTTTATTATTTATTTTATCATCTTGAATCTAATGATATAAATATTTTTGCTGTGTTATTTTCAAATTAGTTTTCGGATTCAATGTTTTTCTATATTTAGTGATTGAAGACCTAAAGCTGGTATAAAAATAGCAAATATAACAAAACTCACTTTTTTCATTAATGGACCAAACACAATAACTTGCATGTAAAAGAAGTTTGCATTTTTTACACTAAATCGCCCAAATTATTGCCGTTTTTTTAAATGTTGCACATTAACGAGAGCTGGTATGAGAAACGTGAGTCTTTATTTCTCATATATTGTTTGTATAGTCGGTAATATATGATAGTAATATAGGCAGAAAATCGAGAAATACAACAAATTGATGATGATAGTAAGTTTTTACGCCAACGTATTCAATTATCTTACAACTAACTCTCCCTGAATTTGTCGTGTAATTTGTCACTTCAATAAAACAATGTTAAGGAGTTACTTTCCATGATTTTTAACATGTTTCATAAACATCAAAATATCTTTTTTTAAGTCTTAAGACTAACCCAATATATGATTGGTCTAATCAAGTGACAAGCTTGGAAAGTTCAAAACCTGGACAAAGTTTTTCAATTAAAACGGACAATACTTTTTTAAAAAACGTGACAAAGCTAAAATTGATCTTTATTTAAATATACACCGCAAAATTTATTTACCTAGGGAAATTTAAATGAATAATGAAATAATATAAAGCTATTTTGTATAAATAAGCTCACAAAGTTAAGTTTTCAATGTGTGGTTTCTCTTTTACCACTTTTGCGAGCTTTTATATTTTTCTTCAGTGAAATCAGTTTCTAAAATCTCTCACTGTCTTTCCACTGCTGCTTCAGTTTTCTATTGCCACTTGATTATTTTGGAGTGACCGTATCTGATTGAACGAAACGTTGTTATATAAAAACATATTTGTACTTTAATATAAAAGGTGTTATATATAAGGACTCGTATTTTCTCCAACCACGAAAAATATCTATGTATCTATTTATTTATATAATGATTTTTTTGGAATTTTAAGTAAATTATTATAATACGTATGTTTAAAAACAAGCATTGTTCAAAAATCATACATCTTTTCCCTTCGATGCTTTTAACCGAACTTGAAAGATTTTGTGGCTTAAGTATTAAAATTTTACTTTCCTAAAATAATTAGTATGAATTTATTTTTTATTGTATTAAATAAGATTTTTCTCATATTTCCTTAAACAGTGATGCGATCTAGAGCACATTTACTATTTATAAAGATTATCTAAAAAACAGTTTTATACAACAGCTGATAATCGCTCAAATATTATAAATCATAGTTTTTTTTACAAATGGCGTAAATATAAATTATGGATATGGGCAAAAATAACGGTTAACTAATTTCTTTCACTACATCTGACCTTAGGGTGTGAATAAATTTTATCATCAATAATGTCTTCGAGCAAAAAGAAATGTTCAAAAAGCTATACTTGATATTTTTTTGATCTAGTATATAAGCCAATGAGCCAACGACGATGACTTCATTAATAATAACCTGGTAATACTAACATGTGTCAGTAATTAATAACATTGTTAGCAAGATATTCATATAAGTCAAAATGATTGCTTTGTATTGTAGGGGCAGACATTGAATACTAATGTTATTCTAAATATAGAGGTGTCATATGCTTATTTTGTTATATATTAAATGAATAAATACAGATAAATATTATTAAGATCATTTTTGAAAGCTGATAGCTTTAAGCTTAAATAAGCTTTTGGGTCGCGTATAAATTGCAGTATCTTCTCGATCGTTTTTGAAAATGTTCTTTTATACCTTATGCACTTTGCTAGATGACGCTATTTCACAGCACCACTGGGATTATAAAATATACCCCTGCTGCCGTAATGGATATCATTTGAACTATTGATTCATTACAAAGTGACGGGACTTTTTAAAGTGATCCCTAGGCCGCGAAGGCCCGCAATTGTTCTCTTGACAGCGACACTTGACAGCTTTTTAATAAATATTTTCGTAATATCAACGTTTGACCCAAATTTCATTCTGTTCGTGATTTTAAAAGCTGAAATTTATGATGATATGCTGATGTAAAACTTTCTGTATACGCGTTCATATTAGGCGTTTGAAAGTAAGGCTAGGTTAGGAGCGCTTTATTGTTTTGCACTTGAATTATTGCTTTAATCGATATGCTTTTAATTTTTATACAATCAAGAGCAATATATCTTTTTTTAATAGCCAGTTAACAAATAAATTTTAATACGCATAAACGACATAAATTTGACTTTTGCCAGGTTTTGAAAGTTATCATTCAATAATCGTTGACACCATTGAATATGAATAATAAATCATTGAATATTTCGAATGATTGGATTTTGTTTTTGGACAATTTATACAAAGGAACATGTTTTTTGTATTCTTGTTTAAAGTCTTTTCAATTAAAATAATATTCAGGGGGTTATATTATTGGTATATATTCAAAATATTAAAATCAACTCACTCTTTGAATCCATAAAACCGAAAAAGTAAATTATTCACTGAACATTTAATTTTCTATGCTAAGCTATAAACTAATGGAGTTTTATCTAATTTAACATTTGTTTTATCCTAACTAAAGACCTTTATCTTTTCATAGTTGATCAAACCGATTACTAAATAACAAAACAACTGAATTAAATGAACATTGATCTCTCGCGTAATAAAAGCAACAATTGTAAAAAAATTTAACGGTTCGGTTCTTCGACTTTATTCTCATTACATTAAATGTAAAATGTAGAATTTTTCTTATAAATAGAAGAAATTGTAGACATTAAAAAAATAAAATAATATAAAATGAACTGTATATCTTTGGAAAAAACTGAGTCACAACATTTTAGAAATAGTTATTATACCTCAAAAAATCTTTATGCAAACTTTAAGCAAAGTGTGCAAGAAACATTATCTAATTTTGAAAAACTATAGAAAAATATTTTGAGAAAAGCTTCTTATTGATTCTTAAATAAAGTTTGTGTATACCAAAAAGAAACGCTTTAATAATTTTGTTTCACATATTATCATTATTAAATTAAATTTAATATTCAAAACTATTCGTTCTTATTAACACTTCCATTCCTTCCGGTACAGCGACAAAACAATGTTAACTTTTCTAATTATAAAGAACAATCTCAAGCAAAATACGGGTGACATTTTACACTCGAGCTTTTGCCGTATTTGCTACATAATATAATAATAAAATAACGTTGACAGCTTGAATGATTGAAGAATAATTTAAAATTATGTTCTCGGCGAAATAATTGAATTGAATAAACTTCATAGCAACTTTCATCATCAGAAGGTTAAATATACAGTCTTAATAAATCAAGGTAAAATATTCTCTGATGGCATACGTAATAGTTTACGAATAAACATGCTTTGAAACAACTAGGTCTACGTATACTATTGAATCCTATCATTTTGTTATGGATTTTCTTTTTGGTTGACGATTGTGTTCTCTTATTACAGTACGTAAATATATAGCTACAGGTTATAAAAATAGTTTAAGCCAAGCTTTTTTAATGAGGTAATATTCATGATCGTTTTATTATAAAATATGATAGTACAAAAATTGTGTTATATTTTTATGAAAATGGTATCGAACGTTTAAGTCCTTCTGCTCGTAAATTTCAATACTTTGCCAGTCATAAAAATATTACCATACAAGATACAAACTTCATACTACCATTGTAGTCAAAACTGGGATCAAGTTAAGTGTCATCAGCGAGTGCTTAAAAGTCTCCAAAGGCAACACTTTAAAGCTCTCAGACCGTTCATCCTTTCCATACTTAAACCAAACAACTTTACTTATGGATACAATGGAGAATTAAGGTGCTTTGGTTAATTGTTGTATTACTCTCTTGGCTTTGATACTACGAAATGTCTGTTAAAAATTCATCTTTGAGTTAGGCAAGGCTAGTTCTAATACAAAGCAGTCTCAAAATTGTTGAATTAATATTTAACGAATGTTTGTCAACGATATTTACAACACTATAGTGGAGTTAGCTAATTTCGTAGAATTTTATTTTTCGTATTACAATATTTAATCACAGTTGAACCCCTATCAACCTTTCTCGCATAATACGTTTCCTCAGACGTATCGTTTATTTTTTATAGTCCCGTAAAACACCTATAAGAACAATATTAAATTATCAATATTAAACTCCACATCAATCGTTCCCCATTTTATTATTTTGATAAGTATGATATGCTATACATATATGTTGATAAGCAAATATTTTTTAATGATTTTTAAATGTTAAAATATCCATATTGTTTTGCTCTATATTTTGAATTCAATACAATAATAATTAATATCACTTCTACAACTTATTAATAAACGCAACCATTTAAAAATACATTTTGTATTTTTGTGGTATTTATATAATTATTTATTTTGTCTAAGTGGTTAACAACAATACGACTTTTAAATAGTTTTTGTTGTAAAAATTTTACCAAAGTACAGTATAAAGTATCAATATAATGTCCATTCCATGGTTTTGACACCTATTTATGAGTCTAATTTATAAGGCAACACTTTCTTTTTTGAATATGGTGAACAGTAAAAAAAACAATTTTAACGAGAAGATATACTATGATCTAAGCGTATACTTCAACAGTACTGTTTTTATATTTTTTCACAAAAAAAAAATTATCGTGAAAATACAAACTAAACTTGTCGATAAATCTTCTCGCTATCGCAATCAATAATTATAACCAGAAATTGTGTATCTCAAATAAAATCCATTAATAATACTAACAAAAATATAATTTTACATTTGTTTATTTAATTTTTCTTTTAATTTTTCTTCAACACTTTGCCGAATTAGGTAAGACAAAATAAAATTTTGTATAATGTTTTTTTACCAATACATAAAACTTTATTGACAATTTATTGGAGTTACATTTACTCGGTAGAGCTTTTTTTAACAATAAAAAAGCTTACATAACTATTCGTTGTCTTCAAAATAACAAACTGAAAATCTTGTTTTACAATTAATTAAGAGCAAATTGAAAGTCTTATGTCACACAGCAAGTCAAATCAAAATAATTTATATTCAATACAATATAATTATTATTAAGGTTTATTTAATTATAGCTTCTATTCCTTCTTAGCCACGTACTCATTGTTCATTAAGATTTATGACCCGATGAATCACTCAACTCACGATGCTTAGCATTATAAACCATTTGCTATAAGTAAATCATAAACAAAAATTAAAACCGTAAAATTAATATTCCTCAAATTAGCTGTAAAAAAAGTATGTTATTTATTGCTGCGTATTCAAAATTACTTCAAATAATATATGCTTGTTTCCAACAACCTTACTGCTACTACTCGGCAAACCACTGGTTGGTGATAGCTGATATAGATAATATACATCAATTTACATATACTTCTGACGATAAAGTAAAAACAAAAACGCTTTCAAATAACTCGTACAATTTTTGGTAAACTTAATATCAAGATATTTCTACCTTGGTACTCACGTTGTATAATTCAAATATATATTAATATCACGAGCTTTTTGTTCTGTGATTTTGTTGTATCTGTTATGTCTCTTGTTGTGTAAAACGAGGCGTGATTTTAAGCTCTGAAAACTTTCAGTTAATTCAACACTAAACTTTATGTCATCTTGTCAGAACTACGAGCACGAAAAGTTTTGCTTCTTCAAGCTGCCAAAGTAATACAAAAAATCTTTGTCGGAACAAGTTATTAGTGAAATGATACTCAATCAGGAAAAATTACTACATAAACTATCAAATTATTCTATTTTGAGTTGATCGAGTTCTTAACATTTCCACATGTTTTGTCGCTATATTTAAACAAAAAAAAAAGTATTTCAGACACTCATTTTAATGTCAAGCAAATGGGCACTATTGTATAAAATGAGAAGAAGATTGTTTACCTTAATGTGTATCAATTGTAAAAATTTAAATTGGAAATTAAAATGAAAAATAATCATTATTTAAACAGAACCCCTCTGTGAAAAATAGGCAATGTTTTTCAGTTCTATAAAATTAATAAGATATATAGTTGATATCTACCTATATATAAATCAATCTGTGTTAGTGTGTTTGTCCTTTATACATTATTACTACACTATTTATCCGATCGATATATAAATTAACAAATTTATTAAGTACACTCCCGCAAAGGTTTCTGATGTATCACTCCACAAAAAAAAAAACAGTGTATAATTTTATCTTTTTCTGTCTATCTGTATATATAAAGTAAATATATAATAAATGTGTGTAATTTATGATATCGAATAAAGGTGCTAGATGAAATTTCAATATGGAATTTGAATTGTTACAACTTTGTACGAATCCATATGTTTTGTCACTAACGACCTGGTCTTCGCTTTCTTTTCAAGGATGAACTGAGTCAGTTCTGTTGCATCTGTATGATAGAATGCCTGAAGATGTCGAAAGGCGAAACCCGGGTCGTTAGTGACAAAGCATATGGAATCGTACAAAGTTGTAACAATTCAAATTTGATATATGTGTGTGTTTGTTCTTTATGCATTACTACACGATACTATTAACAATTAAATTGTTTATTATCATAATGAGTTTCCATGAATTTCCTTACTAAGATCGTAGCAACGTGAAACGGGTCGGATAGTTATGTAAAATTTTGTATAACTAAAATAAATTGCTGTTTTTCAACCATGTCATATTGGAGTTCTAACATTTCTAACATGTAAATACTAATTCAATCGATATTATTTTAACAAATGTAATTATTTCAAAAAACTTTATTCAAATAATAATAAATAAATAGCTTAGAGTTTTAAAATATTAATAAATTCATCAAAAGTTTTCAATTATTGTTTGACGAAATTCAAAAGTGTTTTATAACTATTCAATTTACTGACCTTTGGAAACGAACTTCAATCACTAGTTATTTCTTTGTAATATGCAGTTTTATATTAAATATTATATTACGTATTTGTATTTTAGCATCTAATTATCTTATCGCTCTCTTTGTTTCTACGATAATAATTAGACTTTTTGTTGGCACAAGAAAAAAATTAAATATGCAATATAGTTAGTCTGAAAATCCTTCTCAAACACATGAATTTGAATACAAAAGTCGTCAATTCGACCTTAAAAATAATGCCTAATAGATGCTCAAAGTTTGAGCTGATTTTTTTTTTTTTAATAGATTTATATGTTCTTTGAATTCTTATAACTTATAATTATTTTTTACACTTTACAACACAGTCAAGCATTATTATTTGTTACAAATTTTATTAAAAATCAAAGTCTCTTATACCGATCTATAATTGCAACTTAATATTATAAGCAAATTATTAAAGCCATTTCGACTGGTTTTAAAAGAATTTTGATTCATTTATATGGTTTATAAGAAATTTATTAAGCATAACCAAAATTATACAAATTGATTCTATTACTTTTAATGAATGTGCAAACTCGTTTTGTTTCAGAATTGGAGAATATTTTGTTTATGATTATGAAAAAAAATAAAATGTTGTGTAATATACACATTAATATTTAATTAATAATAATTTATCTAATAAAATTTGAACAAAAATATGTTAGTTAATTTAATTTTCATATTATCAAAGTGCGAGCTGAAAATGTATTTTTGGAAAATAAAAGCTTAAGTAATATTTAATATTATCAATCTGTAGTGCAGTAGAAACACAAAAAATGTTAATTTAAGCCTAAAAGTATCATATAATGTTCCTAACATTACCTTTTTAAAAAAATATGATAGTGAAGACAATATTTTAAAATATTGCAAGGTAAAATTTACTTTGATATCAGAAATGAGTGATGAGACGAAATAGAGCTTTTACCTTTACAAAGAGAATATTGTTAGATACATTTTCTGTATAGGAAAAAAAATACGGAATTAGTGTCAAAAAATAAGCCACGGATTCGATAGTATTATTTTACTAACATAGTCAATACCTTTTGTATGTGTGTAAAAATAACCAATAATTGAAAAGAGAATATACAATATTATCTCTCGATGTTCTCTTTTGTATTTTTCTGTTTTATTTGATACATATAAAATTCTATTTGATTTCTTGGTTAAATGCGTTTTGATTGGCAAAGACTCGATTTTATATGTAGTCTTTCTACGTATTTATAAGCCCACAAACCCTTATCATCTTCGGGTCGGTTATACGTCAATAATACCATTATTGAATAACCTTTTATGAGAGATATTTATATTGTCTTTTTGACAAAAAGAGTGGAATGTATTAAAATTAAATCAAAGAGAAGAATGGATACGTATGTGTTTTTATATGTATCAATATTAAGCTTATAGTTCACTGTTTCGGCAAAACTAAACCTAATAAACGACTGAAAAGATACGCCATAAAAATATGAAAAATATAAGTCTTTCGCCGCTCCTCATACCATTGCGAGGGGCTAAAGCGTTTTGGTAATAAATCATCTTCGGGTAGTAGTTAAGCTTATTACAAGTGCCGCCTGTGTTCCTATTTTAAATTTAAACTTAGTAATTTTTTTGCTAGCATGATATAAGCGAGATTGTTAAAACAGAAGAGAAGAAGTATTGCGTACCTTGTCAACACAGCTATAGATAATAGATAAGCAAATGTACGATTAAACATAGTTCTGACGATGGCTTGAGCCGAAATAGCTATGAAATATATCTTATAAAAAAATGTCAAATCAAAATACATTGCTATTTTTTTACCGAGTTATAATGGAGTTCTACCAAGTAATTGCCAGTTCAATCAATAAAAATGGAATAAACTATTACGTTTACTAACAAAGACTATAATACCAAAATAATTGTATTTTGGATGTTAACATTATGTTTTAGTCAATTTGTATAAATTGTGCACATTTTAATATATTTTTCACGCATTACCAGTGTTCTATCTTTAAATATATACAAGATATTTTTAGTCATTCTTGTACACTGATGAATATCAATTGTCACTGTATAATTAGTCCTTTGCGCGAAATGAAAAAAGCGTTTAGTCTTATATCCCAACGATTCAGGAAAACAAAAAGAATGTTAGCATTTACGAGAACTTGAATGAAAAATACAAAATTTCATCGCAAAATTTACTAAATAGTTCAATCGTTTCCTTGTCTCCTTTATGCATACATACATATATGAACTGTAACAAATTTTAGTATATTCAAGTCATTTTCTAATGTTTAATACCTAACACAATAAACCATCTCCCTTTTGCACATACAGCTTAAATTGTGTATATAAAAGAAGAATTGAGAAGATTAAAACACTTTGGGAGCTTAATTGATATTTTTACCAATTTGATTATTACCGTGATAATAATGTTGTATGTTAAATTAAAATATTATTGTTTTTTTTTCAATCAGAGAAACTGCGTTACTATAATTAAAGAAATGTAATTTATTTTTTATTGATTGAATTGGTATTTACTTGGTAGAACTCCATTATAACACGATGAAAAATAGCAATGTATTTTATTTTTACAAAATTTATAAGATTCATTTTTGACAGCTATTTCGGCTCACGCCGTCGTCAGAAATCTTAAAAATTTTGTAGAAATATAATATATTGAATTTATTTTTTAATTGAATAATCATTAAAAAATTATATTAAATTTTTGATTGTTTTATACCTGGTGTTACCTAATTAAGAGTTCAAATTATTACTATATAACTATTATACTTCATTTAAATATATATATTGCATATTATTTTGATTATTTTCTCAGTTTTTAATAATTTTGTTTTGTATATCCGGTATGTATTAACTTAAAATGTTGTTTATAAAGCTTATTTTAATAATTAACCTATCAGTTCATACTTCTTTCGATGAGCACACCAGGTTTTAATCATAATTATTGTATATTGTGAAAACAATACTGAAAACATGTTTTTATTATTAAAATTATATATTTATTCAATTTAAAAAAATTTCTTTCAAGATGCTTTTTTTTAAATGTCTAGAAAAAAAATGTACCCAATTACAAATAATAATAAATAGATTAATAGATGAAAGACAGCTTTTTCAAATGTATTTTTTAATGAAAGTAATTCTTTGACTCCTATCTGCATAAAGTAATTACATATCAGCCTCTATTCATCGAATGTCTTTGATAGCTTACGAGCTTTGAGGGAAAAAATCCTTGATTTGTTTTGCGGAAAAGTTTGTCTCTTTTTTTATCTATAGAGTAATCAAATTTTATATCGTGGCATTCTTTTTGTATATTCTGTCAGCGAATATCGAGAATTAATTATTTCTCGTATAATACAACACAGATTGTATCAAACTTTGGTTTCAGTTAAAACTAGGTTATTGTAGATTTTATGGATGAACATCTGAATTTAAATTTAAGTGTAGTTTTTATGGTTCAATGCGGGATAATATCGAAACATTGTCTTGTTACATTTGTTTAATTGTTAATATTTTAGAGTCATATGCATATTATCAAACATAATCGGTCGGATTTAAAAATATATCCTACTTTAAAGCCACATAATGATTCATTATCTCAATAAATGTATAAATTATTTAACGTCGTCTCCCAATGCGAAAAACGTGACATTAAAATTAATGAAACACAAAATTCCCCAATTTAATAATATAATGATAATTTCTGTACCATTTTTTCTTCCATGTTAACAATACTGGCTTTCATATTAAACGGCGACACCAGAAATGGAAACTAAGTGCGTTTTCAGATTCCGCCGATAAAAACAACTTTCTCTATGGAAATAAAAACTTTTCACTTACCCCAACGAAAAACTTCGCACACTAAAAATCGTTTTAAATTCTTGGCAAAACTCATTTGTGTGAAGTGATATTTGGAAGTATGCATTGTGGAAGCAATTTTTGATGGTTCTCTTCTGTAGTTTTTTCCGACTATTGTTTTTTGGAATACTTTTAAATGAGGTAAATTATTTGTTGAAATTAATAGAAAGAAAATAACACTAAAAAGAACTTATAATATATGAAAATTTAATAAAAATTTCTTTACAATTAATTATTTGCTATAAAAAGCTGCATCGTTAAATTTTCCGAGTATCTCGCAAAAGTTGTTGATATAAAGACTCTCAACTCGTCATGCTGTCTTACATTGTAAATAAAACAAACTATTAAAAGGAATAGCTCGCCCGTGTGAAATTCACTGCATGGTCGATTAGATATCACATAGTTTCACTCCCACGCAGCGTATAACTTTCTTTTCCACGTTATCTCGTTTCATCCCCTTTTTGGTAGAGTAAGAAAAACGTTAACTTCCAGAGAATTACGCTATTGATTTAGAAGTTTTTTGTTCAAACTATCTCGTATATTATAATGAGCGAGAATTCATTTTTGAAGAAAAACAAGGAAAATCTTGTATTTATGAAACAAACAAAGGAATATTTTTCTTTGTCGGCTTGGTGATAAATCATTTTTTTCCTTTTGTGGGGAGTTCTATAACCCAATAGAACCATTGACCTCATTTAACAACACTGGCGTCAATGTACATGTACTATGAAAAATCAGTAGAAAAATTCAATATTTTTAACACCTTTGAATCATATTGTTTTTATTAACAAGTATTGAAAAACTCTGGGTATATTATCTACAATTAAAACTTAATTGAATTAATAGTGGTGCGGAAAACATCCTTCGAGATTGCTGTAAAGCATTTGTATATAGTGATAGGCAAAGAGATTAGTATCATGATACATATTTGTTTACAGCATTAGTTTGAATTATTACTATAGAAGCTTCCGAATTTATACGGTTGCAGTTAAACTTTACGGTGTAACACGGTGAAAAAAAATATCAATGTATTTTAGCTCTACAAAATTATTTTTTAAAATATAGTTGATAGCTATTTCGGCTCACTTGTAACCTTTTCTTCACATAAATAAAATGAAAAATTATTTGCATAAATTTTTTTGTGTCATTTTTAAATTATACAATTTGTTTTTATAACGTACAATTATAATTCGTTTCTGAGAATACTGGAAAAACAATGAGATTATAGATATAAATGATTATCCATCAATATAATTTCAGCTTTTAAAATGGTGAACTTTATACTAAAGCATTTATTAAGAATCTTATCAAAGTTATCTATCCTTCAATGCAGTCCAAGCAAAAGAAAATTCGAAACATTTTATTTTAGAACGAATTTATTAGATTAAAAACTTTTATGTTTTGCTGATTCTGCTGTGGCATTTATATATAGTTAAATATAAAATATAATTTACCATATCGACTAAAGGTGATCCTTGTCGGAATTTCAACATACAATCTGAATCATTCAAACTATTCAAAGTTATTCGACTTTTGTCACTCACGACTGAATTTCATGGGTGGTCGGCATTTTAGACATTTCATCACACATATTCATCAAACTGACGGGTATACAGTTGGCAAAGCTAATTTTACAAGAATAATTACGTAAAGTATGAGATCAAAGACTACGGACTAAATCAAAATTTTAAATACTTTTACCAACTACTGATTTGTGTATAATTAACAAATTTAGAAAGGAATTAAATTATTTTCAACATTTCCGTGATTTTTGATTCATAATCGATATAATCGTATGATAGAATGTCAATAGGTTAAGCCTAGGACGTGTGTAATAAAGTTTGTGGAAATGGACATAGTCTGAACAATTCAAATTAGATATAAAAGTTATATCTAGATTCATAAAAGCATTTATATACATATTTATTTTAATTTAAAATTAGATTATATTTTTAAGATGAAAAACGGGTACTTGGGTGAAATATGTCGCATAAATTCTTTTAATGTGTTAACTGTCACTTCTTGATGGACATAAATTATAAATTCAATAATAACATATATTTTTTTTTAGTATTTATTTCCACAATATATTTAGGATAAGAATGAATCGGTTTCGCTCATCGCGAGTATTTACAACTGGTGATAAAATATTAATTAAATAAAGATGAATTATATATTTTATTATCGAGCAATTTAAACCAATTCTTTCGTAATTTTGTAATGACTTCAATCGTAATAATTAAGGATTATTTTTATGCTTATTCAGTTTGAAGATGTTTCTTGAGAATGGAAAAACGAATCATCATTAGTTTGTCTACAATTCGAATAATATAGCCATCAATTGAAAATGATAATCAAGCGATAACATTATTATAAATAAAGCCAAAAATACATAAAGTTATCTTATATTTATATCAGTATCAGTCATGCCTGAATGTTAAATTGCTAACCTAATATTAGTCTGGTTCGAATAAAAAATATTTTTCGTAATACGATACTCAACGAAGACCTAGAAAATAAAGCATTTTCGTTATAAGAAATATGTTTTCGATTTATTTGAGGAAATTATTTTAAGTATAAGCTTAAGTCGTTATATTTTCTTATTTCAATAACATGATTATTTAATTCTTTTTCAAGATATTGGAAAACATATTTTTCATAAAATCTAATTTAAATTCAACAAAATAATTTGTTAATAATTGAATCTTTTTCTATCATACATATGTTTAAACTATCACTATGTTTTGTTGAACGTAAATAAACATTTCAAACGTTGTGAAACACCGATGATTTTCTTTAATATAATTTAACGTTAATATTAAAAAAAAAAATTCAAAATGAACAGTAAAATAAAAATTGTGAAGCAAGTGATCATCTAAAATAGTAGCGCTTTAATAACATTGTCTTTTTTTATTATTTGAACTACGATCAAAACAATATCGAATGTCGTCAGTTTACAGCTTAACATTTATATACTTATTAATATTCTAAATTTTATAGAAGTAATTCCAATAGCAATGTTTTTTTACACAGCAATTTGTGTGTTATGATAATATGTTCTTTTTTTTGATTTCATAGTTTTTTAGCGAAACATGATTAATGTATTGCATATAATAGCGTTTAGCAAAATTTTGTTACTTGTGGTATGGGAGTGAAATTTGATTTGTGATAGACCAAGGAATATTTTTATTCATTATGTAAATCGCAGATTTCTTTATCTCAATGAATGAATGAATGAATGGGTGTATTATATTATTATAGGCTGTTTAAAGCTTCAAAATATCCTTTAATATGCAATGGCTAATAGTACAAATTGAGATTTACAAATTGTTTTCTAATTAAATGTGTTGATATTTATGAGCAGAAAATAATTAAAATTAAAAAAAATGTCACTTACCCATTGGACTAGGAGTGAGTTCCTTCATAGAGAAACGTACTTTGAGATCAAACTTTTTGAAAAGATTCAGTTTTCTTTGCAAAACTGATATGGCTGATGTCACAGCTTTCGTGTAGTCCCGAGTCCCGAAGGACTTATACGGGACCACTAATCCAACTTGAAGCTCTGTGATGCTCTGGAAATAAGAGAGAAAACATTTTTTCTATCACAAAGCTCTCAAAAGAACAGGTGTTCATGTGATTTTTTATCCTTCAGTATTTTCTTAGTAATGTTTCATTTAATTTTAAAACCCTATTTTTAAGAATTCATATCAAAATAAAACATCAGGCGCCTCCTTGCAAAAACCAATATGTCAATGTTAAAAGTAAAAGATATTTTTGTGTACAGTGGAACCCCGATCAACCGTTCTCGCATAATACGTTTTCCCGTATGGTTCGTTAATTTTTTACAGTCCCATCAAACACCCATAAGAACAATGTTTTGTAATTCCGCATTAACCGTTCTCAGTTTATCGATTTTCTCGATCTAACGTCTAAATATTATAGTCCCGTCTCAAATATTATTCTAATTGACCGGCTTTGGTAGGTAAATCTTTCTATTCAATACAATCTGTGTGTTTGAACACATTAAATCTTATATATTAACAAAGAAATTATGTTCGCCCAAATGTCTTGAGATTTTCTCCAATGAAGAATTTCACGTTTACAATTCAAGTTTAAAACACTATTCGAATATTTCAATAAATAAGATTTGATTAATATAACTTTCACGAAACCCTCTTTGAAAATTAAAGGCGGGACGTTTCTTAAATTTAACTTTTTTTAATAAATATTTTAATATAATTTATGATATCGACTGAAGGTGCTTGATGGAACTTCAATATAAAATTTGAATTGTTACAACTTTGTACGATTCCATATGTCTTATCACAAACGACCCGGGTTTCGCCCGTCGGCATCTTCAGGTATTCCATCCGATGCCGAAGGGCGAAACCCGGGTCGTTTGTGATAAGACATATGGAATCGTACAAAGTTGTAACAATTCAAAATTAAATATTTTAATCTTTCCCGCATTACTCGTTTTCCCTTTTTTTGTTTATTTTTTAGGGTCCCACGAAAAACGTGGAATCGAGATTTCACTGTATTTGTTTCCGAAAAATGAGTCAATTTTTCTAACACAACATTGTTATTGTGACATCAGTGAATAAATTAATATAGCATATAATTAAATAAAAAATATTTAGAATGCTTTTGTTGAGTTTTTCAAAATGATAAACGTATTTTATGTCACATTTTGAAAAAATATTTAAAAATCGTTTTTTTTAATAACACCTTTAAGGTCACCATAATTATGACATTTACATTATATTTATATACAATACATTTTATGTATCAAACTTTATATATAAAAAATGAACTCTTTTAAGTGGTGATTTTTTTATCGGTAATTTCTTATTTATATTGTTAACATGCGGATTTCATATTAAAAAATTTATTGTATTTTTTTTACGATATTACATATGTATTTGGCATTGAAAAGAAAAAATCTATATTTTCTTTACAATACTTAATGTTGAAGAGTAAACATATCGGTTTATGCATTTTAATTCATCACGTTTAATACTATTTTTTTGAATTAAATTTATACACTTCGACTATTAATAAATAAAAAATAGTTTTAACGTATCAACTGTTATTTTTGTAGAACTATGTCCAAATATATTTGTTGAGCTGATCCTGATCATCAAATATATTGTGGAAATAGTACTGAAAGATGTTATGCTATAATTATATATATATATGAAGATTTTGACAAGTATGGCGGACTTTAAACGCCAAATACTATCTGTAAGATAAAGCTTTGAAAGAAAATATGGCAGCACTAAAAGCGTATGACCTTGTTAAATATATACAGTAATTAAAAGATATAATTTTATAAAAAATGATGAACATCGTTGTTATAATTGTAAATCTTACTAATAATGTAAAATAAATTTATATTGGAATATTTAGATAATCTTAATGAATTAGTAAAATTTCTTAAAATCTAGCAATTAAAAAAAAGTTTTCTATTTGAAAATAAATATTTTGTATTTTCAATAATCAATAACTTTCACAAACAAATAATGTAAAGTATGTAAATATTTACAAATGTTTTACAAAGTATTTTTTCCGTATAATTTCGATTTTTTTTATAAAAATGTCACTGTAAAAAAGAATTCTTAAAATAAACTAAAGCATAGACATCTAGCTACGAAAATATCGAGGTGCAAAAATTAGTTTGTGCGTTATCCGTAAGATGTCGTAGTAAAATAATTTTTGCAAGGAAAGCTTGTAACAAAATGCTTTTGTTTTCCTTCGCGTCGAGTTGCTGGCGCTATTGCAAATAAAAAAAAATGGGCGTGGTGATCGGTTTATACTGCCATATACGGTAATCTTCTGAACTAAATCCAATAACACAGCTGTTTGACAATTTAAACATGTTATATGTGCAAAATATTAATAAACATTTTTAAGCTTTTTTCAATTTACCAGATTGATTGAAAGTGGTGATGGAATTTAAATATAAATTTGAATCTGTCAACTTTTGACCTGTCAGTTGTTTTTCATACCTGTAAAAGAACGCACGAAGATGTCAAAAGGCAAAATCCGGGTTGTAAATCATAAAACATGCACTTCCTGCAAAAAGTTTGAATGATTCTAGTTTGTTAGAAAAAGCGTAAATTTCATTAAAAATCAGTCAATAATTTTTTTCTTAGTTTGTTTTTATTTAAGATTTTAGCTTTTAAACATTTAATATTTTGAAATTTTGTAGACTTTCGAATGCCTTGCATTTATTCAAAAATGCAAACCATATACATTAACCCCTGACTGCTAACGTTTCTTTATTTTTCTTGTATTTTTTTAACGGCTGGTTGCAATGTGTTATTAGTTGACACAGCAATATATAATAAGAGATTTAAAAGTTTTTTCATTTTTTTCTAAAAATTATTTTTTTGTGTATAGAATTGAAGTCTTTTTTTAGTCAACAAAATTAATAATTAACAATAAATTTTTGAAAAATTTATTGTCTCAATTTCTTTTGTGACACATCAAGAAAAGAACAACTTTTGATGATCTCGATGTTGGAATAAATACAAAAAATATGTTTTTAGCATTTTTAAATATGGTGCTTATTGGCAAACAATTTTGCAACCAGTATAAAAATCGACACACATAAATATCAGACAAAACAATAAAACTTGATTCGAGGATGACAAAACCGTTACTATAGTTAAATTCTTTTTTTCTTGCGAATAGAAATATAAATTGAAAAACATATACAAATATTTGTATATGCTATATTTGTATACTGTATCCCTAATAACGAATGTTTGACCTATCTGACAATACGCTGTAATCCACGCATTATAGATAAATGATATTGCGATTTAATTCGAATGAATTTTTAATTAACTTTTAAAATATACATTTTTTATTCAAAGATTTACTAATTCTTGGAACTTTGTTTGATATTTTTTACATTTATCTCTCGAGACATTAATATCTTTTAAATGTAAATGTTGATACTAAAACGTATTGTGATACAGTACAATTTTTATACTGTAAAATTAATATAAGTATTATCCTAAAATCGTCATAGCTAAATGATTGTTTGAATATTTTCTCTCGGTTCCGAGAAAACACAATATTTCCAACATTGACTACGAGTTTTTTTAACTGAAATTTCATATATTTTTCCAACGACAAATCACAAATTCATACGAATTGAAAATTTAAAAAAAAAATCAATACTTGAAAGCGAAATATGTAAATCGAAGTATAGAATTTTTCGTGTCTGCGCATAATAAAATGAAAATTTTAAGCGATTTACAAAGAACGGCGAATTGAAAAATTGTTTTCCAATGTGAACAAAAGAATCTCGAGCTTGCATACTAGAAACACCAGTAATATAACATTATCACTTCTGAATAATTTATGTGATACATTACAGAGTCAATTCCTTTTTTTCACTTTACTTTTCGACGTCAAAAAATCAAGTTTTCATTGTGTAGTTGTGATGTTATCACATTTTTCATTATTGAAAGTTGAATAATTCAATTCTACAAAATGTGAAATTTATATCAATGCATTTTTTTTCTATTGAACGTCCGATGACTAAACTATAAATCTGATAATATGATCCTTGATCGAGTCAATAAATATGCATTTAACTTGTATTTACGGTGTCGAATTTTAAAAAGAAAATAAATTATTTTTTATCATTTAATTTGAATTGCCTTGGGGCCTATGATTTCCTTTAATAAATACCTTTGGTATATACACGATGCTAACTGTTTATTGTTCGCCAGTTCTGTTGCATCCATTCTGACAAAACATGTGGAATCGTAAAAAGTTGTAAAAATTCAAATCTGATATTGAAATTCCATCAAGCGCCTTCCAAAACCAAAAATTTTATCATGATTAAATTTGGAGTGACCATTAAGAATTTAAGAAATATTAAAAATTTTAATATGAGATTTCATTTCACTAAAAAATATCAAAATTTAAATAGGCGTTAAATTTTCAGAAAAAGTATTTCTTACTTAAAATCTGAGGTAAATATTATTAAAGCTCAAATTGTACTAATACTATATATTATTCAAATCAATTTGAATGTGAACTAACAAGAAAAGAAAACTTCATGGATGACATGCTTAAAGTAAATTATGTAGAATAAAACCAACTAACGATGAGTTCTAAACTAAGCTTAGGTTTTGTTTTATTGGCGTTAACCTTATACTTAAGTAAATAGTAGTAACTAGTATCCGTCTGAATAAGCCTTTCAAATGCTCGAATAAATAATTCCTAGGGGAGGAACAAAGCTTTGAAGCTCTATTTTAAATTTTCTGCAACACCAGCTTTCTTTAAAACGACACCGCCAAAGCCTTTTGTGATGCCGTTGCCTGACAATAGGACCTTAGACGTTCACTGCATACAACCTGTAATATAGGTTGGTGAAGATTCGGAATACGTTTAAGCTTCAATAAGTCTTAGAATACAATAGAATAAAAATTAAAATGATTATTCTATGCGGAATAAAAGATTATTTTTTTTTGTCTTAGCGATATTTAAAAGAATACCTGTATCAAGAGGTTAGCATTTAAAATACAATTCTTATTATATAAACGATATAAAGTTTAAAATAGCTGTCAGTTCTAGTGTATCTTTGTATTAAAAAGATCGAAGATGCCTTAAACAAAATCTAGATCATCAGTGGCAATAGATATTAAATTGTACAAAATTTCATAATAAAATCTCACAAGCATAATCATTTAACATTGTTATTGTATAAATGTTTAATGTGAATTGTTTAACTTGTGTAAATTGCCACATTTTTTATCATTCACGACCCGAGCTAATCATATTAACATCTTCAATCATTTTATCAAACGGATACACTAAAACTGACCCAGGTTGTGAGTCTCAACAAACGAAACCTAGATGATAAATAACAAAACTTGAGGACAGATTCAACAATTCAAATTTGATATTAAATTTCCATCAAACACCTTAAGTCAGTATCGTGAATTATTTCGCTCTTAATTAAATATTGAAAAAAATATATACAAAAAGCAATCAATATATTCTTAAAACTGGATTGAAAATTTATTGTTTAACTACAAAAATATTTTATGATTGAATCAGTATTTACTTGGCAAATATTAAATACATACGAATAAAAATAAGATAAGTTGCGAGAAAATTCTTTATGATTCTTGATAGCTATTTTATAAAACCATGTCTAAAAGCTTTTTCAAAAGTCTTTTATACCGTTTAAGGTGTGATAACCAATATTTTAACATTATTTCTATTGATAACGTATAAGTATAATTTCATTACAATGGCAATATATATTGTTGTACAAAAGTGAAAAAGTCCAGATAATATTATTTAATTGTTTTTAAATAAGTTCGACTTCGTTATTGAAGAAATAAAAATGAAAATAATCAATTTGTAGATTGAACGTTTCTTGCTTCGCTGCGTAACTTTAAACAATTAAAAAACAGAAAATTTAAACTTCTTGACCGTATTGCCGATGTTACTCACAATTATTTCTCATATTTTGCACACGAAATATTAATTGTAAGTAGATTGTAACCAAAGACAAAAAGTCTGCAACAAGTAACTAAAATGAATAAAATATGCAAATAATTACAATATATGTTGTTGATTAGAAAAAAATAACTATCATAAAAAGTGCTTTTTTGCAAAAAATACCAAAACATTGTATACAACTAATATTGCAAAGTGGCCATAAAGGTTTTTTTTAGTGCTTATTTATTGATATTGTCCTGAAACTTCAAAGCAACCGGTGAATATATGGGATAACTGGATGAAAGTAATGTTGTTTTTACAAAAATCCTAAATTAGTATCGCCAAATAAAAACATAAAAAGTTCAAAGCAAAGCTTAAAGCTCATTTATATGAAAATAGTTAATAAGTGAGCATTGGAAATATTTTTTTCTGGTGGAACGTTCAGTGTGTTTCGCTTTTGTTAAAACAATAATTATGTTTTAGGTGAGAGTTTGTTTTTATTATTAAAACTATTCAATTCATGATATTCACTATAAGTCGTGAAAATAATTTATGGGCATTGTGAAAGGTATGGTAAGTATTTCAAATATTAAACGTTGTTTCAAGAGTTCACTATGGTAGTCTATTGAACAGAAGATTATAATATTGTAG
Organism: Himalopsyche japonica; assembly: GCA_028555115.1. Classification (NCBI taxonomy): domain Eukaryota; kingdom Metazoa; phylum Arthropoda; class Insecta; order Trichoptera; family Rhyacophilidae; genus Himalopsyche; species Himalopsyche japonica. Next base: position 694,026 of record JAHFWJ010000012.1, read on the forward strand.
AATGTGGGTAAACTATGCCCAAGGTATTCGAGGAAGTTTAGCAATTCATTTACTGGCGGTTAGGTCTGTTTACATAAATTATGATGCCTACAAAAAACATGACGTATTATAATACCCACTGTAGCATTATTTTGTTTGCAAGTGTTTACCTAATAATTAATGAGTTCACATTATCGTCACTTGTAGACGGGTGTGCTTAAAACAAATGTTTTTCTCTTGAAAATTTTGGTTAGTTAACAAAATTATGATAGTGTTTAGCAAGAGATGTTTGAAATTAAATATCTTCATTTATTTACTTCGTTTTTTTTTCTGCGTTGCAAAAGTAATAAGCTTTTAATTTGTAATTTGTATAACATATATAGTTGAATGGAACAAATTAACAATTATTTTGCTAGGAATCGTTAGAATCAAATTAAACGAAAAAAAATCTTATTGGTATTTTGAATTACCCTAGATCAATATATTTGAATCTTTTTAAGACGCAACGTGGCGGTACGGTAAAAAAATAGCAATGTATTTTAGTTCTATAAAATTTATATTGTTTATATTTGATAGCTATTTTGGCATACGTCTTCATCAGAACTATTCTAGTTCTACAATACATGGCTATTTCTGCACCGTGTTATGTAAATGCCAATTCAATCAACAATTAAGTAGCATTTAAATGATAAATATACGTCGTATAGAAAATCAATCAAAATGTGGTATTGAAATTGCTTACCAATCTTTGGTAACATAAAAATAATCTTCTGCTAGAAGTAGTAAAAAATATTCAAATAATCCGGAATTAAAATCAAAACTACAAAATAATAATTTTCTAAGAAGCGAAAAAGGTGAATTACAATGTTTTACAGACAATGGAAGATTTTATCAATTGAATTTTATTTCTGAAAATATTTTCCGTAATTCACTCGCTGGGTTCTTCGAAAGTATTTAGTTACCACAGCAGGTTAAATCCGTAAAAAAAACAATATTGGATAGCAGAATTAAGAAAAAAGCTAATTTGAAAAAAGCTCCAAGTAAACTTCCATCACCCCTTTGATAGTAACCTACCCTGCCACACCCTTATTTGATATTATTAATAATATCCAACAAGCGCTGAGTGAATAAGTAGCGGTATTTTTTTCATTATTACTAACAAGAAAAAACACGTCAGTGACGTAAACACGACACGTATACAAGGCCTCGTTCGTACCAAAGGACACCCTCGCAGCTAGTTCCCTATAAAGAAGCCGCCCCAAATGATTCTCATGGGATGAGCAACCCGTCTGTCTGCGTTATGCTCACCCTCTGTTGGGAGTCGACACTTTTTTTAGATACTCAGTAAGGCGCCAACCTTAACGAAGAGCTGGTAGCGAAAACATGCGATTCTACTCTTGGACTCAAAAAATAGCAAATGCTTAACACTTAATTTGTACAGACAGAGCTGTAATAAGAAACTGATTAAAATCTGAAGTTCTGTTGCATCCGTGTGATAGAATGCCTGAAGATGCCGAAAAGCGAAACCCGGGTCGTTAGTGACAAAATATGTGGAATCGTACAAAGTTGTAACAATTCAAATTAAATACATCAAACATTATCAAATATTAAACAAAAAATGCCATCTTTTCTGATAAAACAGTATTTAAAACACGCAAAAAAGTTTGCATGAATATTTTTGAAGAAGCTCAACACTTCTTATTTGATCCTTAAATATTTTCTTCTTGTAATGTTAATTGATATTTATGTACATAAAAAAAGTTTCAAATTATTCAATGACAAAGTCTACTCAATGAAAATACGTTACACTGGCTATCATAGTTCGTTACAACACTCGAAAAAGTGTTAATTGATTAAAATTACAGTGTCAAATTGAAACTGGAATATTATATTACCAAAAGGTAATGCCATCTGTTAATATTCATTGAAAGCACTTAATGTATTAAATACGTGTTATGTGTAAGTATAGCAAAGCTAGATAGAAGTTTTGCTTTTAATTTTATCATTATTCTATTATAAGTTTTATTTTGTTGGCAGTACACACATTTTAGAGAAATACGGTTTTTCTAGAAATTTAAGTGAATTTATCAAATATTATTTAGTTTTTCTTCAGCGCTTTGAATAAATTTGACAAATCAGTAATCAGACGTTAAGAGCAATATTTTCTTGTGAAAATAAAAATATTTTGATTTTTAACTATGAATAACGAAATCACTACAATTTCTACGAAAGTAAATCGTCACTAGTAGGAAATGGGAATACGTGAAGTGAATAACTTATTTCTACTTACACGTTTTCGACTCGAGTAGAAAGATTCAGAAACGGGGGAGACCAATTTGCATTGCAGAAAGCACAGACATCTTGTAATGCAAGTCTTGCTATTGACGATCGAAAATACAACCAGGAATTATATACAGCACAGCAATTTAGCTATGTATTTTAATCTACAACGAAAGCGAAATAAACAATTATGTTAATTTGGAATAGTTTATATATTTTGTAGTGACTATGAAATGAACCTCATCATTCGGCTTAAAATAAAATTTATAAAAGAATTTTCAACAGAAATATCAAGTGATTTTTTTCTTCGAAAATTTGAATGTTTAACGAGTTCAGCAAAAAGATAAAATGACTAATTGTAGCTAGGTTTATTTGTTCAACCATTAAAAATGAATATTTGATTTAATGGTCGTCTTGGTTTTTATTGATTTTTGTTGTCAATGTGGAACAAATGAACCTCTAATCAAGCTTTGGCGTAAACGCATTATATTTAAATATATAAAACACCATGATAAGTACAATTGTATGGTTCTTAAATGGTTCAGCTCATCACGAGCATTATGTCAACTGATTGAAACCAGCGACTGCTTTATTCAATACAAGTTTTATTGGTTTAGAAAACAGCGATGCTATTCTAAGCTTACTTATATTTTTGACACTAATTGAGCCGATCAGTAATGCTTAGCACATTTACGCCAAATGCAATGATTTTCGTATTTGCTGCTTAGCTGCTTATCACTGAATAGGATTAAATTTGGATTGGTTAATCTTTGTATCATATCAAATTGTCAATACGACCCTGGTTTCGTTATTTGACATCTTTAGGCGTTCTATCAACCAGATGCAAATAGCTTAACAGTATTAGTTTGATAATCTTCTCAAAAAATCGATCTGCGATAGAGTAAGTAAATACAATGTTAACGATCAGCTCCACTTTATGTTTCAAATTAACTTTCCAAATGAAATAACAGTACTCTATTCAATCATCGAGCTATTACGGCTGGCAATTCCCGGTATATATATATTATTTGCTACACAATAAAGTGTATCTCATACAATGGCAATAAAGGAATAGATGGTTTCTGGTTCCCCAACTATCGCTGCCTGAAAATGTAACAATAGGAGTTCGTGTAACATATGGGAGGTAATTCAATTGAAAAGGCGTTAAGAGGGTTAGAAAAATGGCTGTAAGCTGTAACATTGTTAACGAGACAGAGAAAGGGTGAGTTAAACCTTTTTCTATTGAGTGTTCATACCAAACACTATCTTCATATTAAACTCTTCACCGAAATTGCATTACAGACACTTATGGCCAAGGTTTTGTTTTATGGGATTTTTTTGGGTAAGCCAAGTGTGGTAAGCTAATTCGATTGAGTAACCAAGTGGTTAAAATGTTGGCACATTCATGCTGCATTTAAAAATTCAAATTCACGAATAAACACTTTGTATCTTTCAATTACCTGTTAAGATTGTCTACATAAAAATGGACGCTCTATCTGTTATCTTATCACATTAAATGTGTTCAATTTAGTATTGGTTTAATAAAAAATACAATTAACTTTGTCCTCAGAATCACGTTGGACATATTGAATGATATGCTTGTACTAAAAGTCAATTCGAAAATTCTTTCGAAAGGCGTTTAAATAGAAAGACACTTTATTTTATTGTTATAAAAGTTAATCGTTATAAATCGTTTTGTAAGAATTATAGTATATTAATTTCTTTCTGAAATTTGAGTAAAATTCTTCTATTAAATACACGGGTTCAATCTTCACAAAGTATATCCGTATATATAGTACAGTCAACAATTAATGAACCGTTTGCATGCTTGATTTAATAAATCAATATAATACGTATGTTCTGATGATGAAAATAGAGAGAGAAAAATACACTCTAAAATTTCAAACCAATTTATACATTCAACAAAATTATTGCAAAAATATATGGAATAATGATATTCCCATATTAGCCAATCCCACTTACGTTGTTTCAAAGAACAGTGTCTTGCTTTTTATTTTTATCCACGTTTTTATATATTATATATAAAATATTGACCGATGAAAACTAGCTTCATATGAAAATAGTACTTCTCTTTTCCGAAGAAACTAGAGTTCAAAAGAATTGTTACAGGAAATAATTACGCGGTAAGCTAGGCATACGTATAATACAATCACATATTATTAAGAACAGAAATCCATAAATGGATTAAAAAATTCTTTATAGTGGAACTGAAATCAGTGACATTTAACATCCTTTAAGCTGTAAAAATAAAATCAATCATTTAAAAATACGTAACTATTTCAATAACAGAATAACAAAGCTTATAACACTTAATAGATTTCGATTATCGAAATCAGTTTCTTACTCGTATAATATTAAATGATGCTCCTCAAAATTCCAAAACACTGGCTTTTGGCTAGAAAGCTCAGATAGACCACCGAACTCGCTTAGTATACTCATATCAAAATTAACACTGGGGTTGATCTATTATCCTGCGGTTATCAGTATTTAAGTTCTATACAACTTGTCGGTCCTATCCATTATGTTCATAGACCAAATTGTGGGTGTATGTTAATTGTATCAAAATTGTTTACAAACGTACACTTTTTCCAAATCTCATATATTTTAGACACTGTAGTCATTCTCTGACACAAATCTATCTTGAAGATTTTAATGCTCAATATTCTTTATACAACTTTGACAATAAGTAATATTGAGATAAAAAATATGTAAATAGTTGGTCAATTACAAAAGAAAGTACTTTAGTTTTAAAAATAATTTGTTTTTTAATGTTAGAAAACTTACGTTTATAATCCTTTTATTGATTACGATTAATAATACGACGTAGTTTCCTTCTTTGACGAAAGAAATGAACAAAGCAAAAATGAGTAACATTTAATTTTCTCACTATTTTGTCAGCTGAGAACTACAACGTTCTAAGTATGGATTTTTGCTAATTCAAAGAGTCTTTTAAGAATCATAAATGATACTTTTCTTGAATAAAAATTAAATAAAACTGTCTCTTGAGTACTTGTTTTTTGCAAATAGACACTTAGATCTTTTTAATATTTGGATTGGGAATGTACACTAAATCACGTTATATACGAGTATTTTATTAGCGTCGTTCGACAATATCATTGTTTCTTTATTTAATTAGTTTCCAATATTTATCATTTCAATCGTTGCAGTAATTATTGATTAAAACAAAATAAAATTAAATAACGTTATGACTTGCACAATATGAAAGTCTTATTAAGCATTGAGAGCTTTTTGCGATGTCCGTAGTTAAGGAAAGTTGAGACGACGAAAGTCTACAATTTTTACAAACTTTATATATATTACGTATGTTTTATACATAATGTAACGATAAATATCTTTCGAATCCCGATCAAAGTACAAAATAAAATAACAAAGCTTCGGTTGTCATACAGAAAAAACTCAATACATTTAAAGTTATATAATAATCCAATGGCGGTGTGTTCAATTTTTACGCAATTACATTTTTTAAAATATATGAAAACTGACTTAAAGTATGCTTACTTTTCTGAAGTGGAAATAAAATACTTTAAATAACTAACAAGGATTCCTAAAATTTAATGAAAGATATATACCATGTTCTCCATTAAGATATTCTTTGATTATAATTGCACTACAAATTGTTTATTTATAATTTAAATATAGTAAAAGACCAAAGGATTTTTATTTTGTTAACTGTCATTTATTGGAGAAAAGCCTAACATTTCAAATTTCATAATAACACTGTGAAAAAATTACAATGTATTTTAGTTCTACAAAATTTTTATGAGATACAGTTGATAGCTATTTCGGCTCACGCTATCGTCAGAACTATGGCGTCAGATGGCGTGAGCCGAAATAGCTATCAACTGTATCTCATAAAAAAATTGTAGAACTAAAATACATTGCTATTTTTTCACCGTATTATTTTTCCTGTTTTTGGAATCCGGTTCCTGATCATAAATAGTGTGATTGTGTTTTTGTCTATTTTGTTTTAAATAAAAGGCTAAATATTTGAAAAACTTTGTTCCTTTTTTATATTGCCAATAGACTAAGTCACAAATTGTACAATATGTTAAAAGAATGTATCGTGTATCTTGTAAACATAGCCATTATTGTTAATGCCTGCAGCCAATGAGGCTCGTCGCTAATGATGATGTTTGGAAATAAACCCGAGAAGATATTAGGGAAAAAGCAAAAACTTTCTCTACCTACCTAGCTAAAAATACCTAATTATCCTCATACATTTCACGCATCGATGGTGCAATAAAAAAGTTTATGTCTTGTAGACTTTCTGTGTTATATGTGTATAGTGACTCTCGTTTTTATTCCATATAAAAGCATATTTTTTGTTCATTACTTTTCTTCAGCATGATTTAACTGCCATATGCATTAACATAGTATTTTATAGATTAAAAAATGGTTTTTGAATATCACGTTAAGCACGCAAAAACATTTTGTAAAAACTCTTTTTTAGTTGGCTAACCTATTCCTTAAACAGTCTAAAAATTCAATTATGTCGCGCAGTCATACTGATTAGCCCAGGCATTATTTGGAAGTTGAAAGTTAATTTCTCCATAATATAAAAAATGAAATATTGAAACAAAAAATTATTTTATGAAAATAAAATTTAATTCATTTAAATACCTGCACTTAAGTCGGAATCCATTTAAAATGTTTCATTTGATGTGTTTTCATGTAATATATTATATTGCTACTTACTCGTAGTTTGCAAGAAAAGAAAATTCACCGTAAAAAAACAATGCATTAAAAAAAATTAAAAAAGAAAATAAAACTCGTTTTAACACATTTTTTGAAAATTTCACCGTGTTATAATGAAGTTCTACCAAGTAAATGTCGATTCAATCAATATTTGTGAAATCAAATTTTTATGTTTGAAATAGAAAAATTCTTAGATTAAATTTTATTAAATTATTTTATAGAAAACCTATGAAAGCAAACAAAATACTGCATCCTGCCTCAATCAGATTGCATTTTACGATTTTGAAATGTATGAAAAGGATGATAAAGGCATAGAGTAAAATTGTCAAAGCATTCTTTGTACGAACGAATTTAATAAGGCATTTTCTGAAAGGGTAACTTTAAGACATTTCTCCTAGAAAGACTCCGTTGCGTTTCGCTTAATGTATACAAAGGTGGCAAGTAAATGAGGAATTCTAGCGACACCGCAGAATTTCCACTTAGATATTCATAGTCACACAAAGAAGCGGTTTTTGGGTTAAAATTTCTGGCCCTAATAAATGTATACGAGCTTTCCCACACTAATTTTACTTTGAACGTTTCTTAAAAAACACTTTTTATTTTTTAAGAATTAATTTCACTCTTAGAAATATAAAAGTTCGTTTAAAAATAGCGCTATTTACTGGGTTTATGATGCTTAGTAGCAAAGAAAATTCTGTAATGTCTGTTTAAAAAATATAACGAAACTGTTTATGATTTCACATTTTGTACCTATCGACTGTTACGGGTGACAGTTTTGTTGTATCTGTGTGATCCTGAAGATGCTGAAAAGCGAAACCCGGGTGACAAAACACGTGGAATCGTACAACGTTTTCCAATAATCACAATTTAATAATAACATTCTATCCAGCACCTTCAGTCGACAAGATAAATTCACAAAAAAATCACAAGCACAAAGTGTAACATACAGTGAGATTATTGCTCTTGTTTCAAATAACAAGTAAGTGCAGTGGAACGAAATCATTAAGCATACCAATTGATTTTCTAATGGAAAATTTCTCGCTAAGAATTCAATCTCGTAGTTTCTGCAAGCGAATGGAAACAACTCTCAAGAGCGTTGACCATTGCAATATTGCACAGATATGGCTTGAAAATATGAAATGTTAACAAAATGTTTAGGTAAGAAATAAGAAATATAGGTTACCCAATTTTTCGTAGCATATTTTTTATACTCCCTTGAGGTATTTCCATATTTCAGGATATATTATATATAGATAAAATAGATCCAGCACTCAGCTTCAAATAAAGGCGTTATTGTGCTCTTACAATGTAGTTACTGTTTTAGTATTTGATATACATGGGTTCTTAATAGATGAGGGATTTCTAATATTAAAAGAAATTAAAATTTTTAAAGGTTTTGCTCACATTCTTCGCAAATTTTATCGAATTTTTGACAGACAAGGTTGAATTAATTAAGTCCATCCATTTGAACTTGTGAGTGAGTTTATTTTTAGTTTAAAATATACCTTTTCGTAATTTTGGTATTTTTTATGATTTGAATGGTGTAATAATATTGATTTATTATTCTGGAATATTTTAAAACAATACATCAATTTATAGCGCAGATTCTTAATTAGGATTAGAAGTAACAAGCAAATAAGAATTTAATAGATCCATTCACTAGAAAATAATTGAGCCACGATTTATAGAGCTTTGATAAAGTTTTAGGGCACTGGAAACATCGATTTTAAATTCAGTTACTGTATCGTCTACTCGGTTAAATGACCAGAATTATAAAAAAGAATGTCTTTAAATTGTTTTGAGTAGACTGTCATACTATTCTTTTTAATGTAAATATAATTTTCTTTAAAAAAAAAGAAGTTATCGATTCATCACAAGAATTTTTATAGATGCGTAACATTTATTTAAGATGATAACGTATTCACTTTTTCTATGAAAAAATATTTTTCTGTAAATGTAATACATGTTTTGAATTCACCTACAGGAATTTGTAAAATAATTTTAATTTGATTCGTTATTAAGGAAAATTTTAACAAACGACAATTTTTAAAAATTTAATTTGGATCAGTTGATTTATTAATTTTTATTACTCTTTGACTCGTAACGTAACTTAGAGAAATATGTTTCAAATATTATAATGTTGTATCTGTTGCCAAAATTCAATCTTTTCAATTATTTTTATATTTATAATTGTATCGTAAGACTCATATGTTAGGAAAAAAATACTTATAACATTTTTCACTAAACAACAAATATCAAAACTTGTTCAACTTCTTAAAGTTTTTCTATTCTATGATGTAAGCTAGTAAAATATTCTACAACCTTCTGTCTTCAAAACGATGTTCTATTCTTCAGACAGTAATGTATTTCATTATATGACGTCCTGGAGAAAAGTTCAATAAAAATATAAAAGCTTTCCTCAGATGGTACAAGACATCTTTTCAATGCGTTTTATTCTTTTCAAAGAGAATTATGATTAAAAAGTATTTGTAAAATGTCAGTCGAGAAATCTACAATTTAAAATTACATTTTCATTGAGATAAAAAATTTGCAATTTAAATTGTCGCCATCAAATAAAAAATAAATCTGATATTAATATGCTAATAACGGAATTCTAATAAAGTACCTAATTTGCTTTTACAAAACACAACACATTCGACGTGTTCATTAAATGTTTTTCAAGATGATTGACTGATGAAAAATATATATCAGATTCGTGGTACAATGGATAACGTAGTTGGGTTCTGTTTCCGGTTTCAAGAGCTGATTGAATATACGTGATTGGGGCCTACAATTATATTGAAAAGCACTTCGCTGACGAAATAAAACCAATTGAAAAATGAATGCATATTGTTTAATAAATCCACTGTAGAAACAAATGAAATTGACAACAGTCCAAAATTTTCAACTCAAATTGATAATTCAATTGATCGAAAGATGTTATATGAAATGGCAAAATACACGATACAGTCAGTGAAACTACAACTGATATATCAAAATCATTACATGTATAAAACAAAGGTGATTCATATTCCATAATGGGTGTATAAACATTAAAAATTCTTTTAAATTAAACCAAGCATTTTTTCCCGAGAGAAAAAAATAACATTTTCATTAACGAATTTTCAATTTTTATACAATTATGTACTTAGATTCTATACAAAATTGAGTTTATAAAAGTGCTTCAGAAAGGTTACTGATTTTTCTCTCTGTGAAAAAATTTGCAATACGAGAACCCCTCGGGTAAAATTAGCTCGCTTGATTTCAGTGTAGCAAAAATATTTCACATACCTGCTAATACAGTAAATATCGGAGTAAATTATTCTCGAATACGAAGATTTTATATGAAACATGCAATGAAAAGACTTTTTATCAAACGGTCGTAGCGGATTACGTACTATAATCATTTCAAAAATAATATCTTTCATGGTGTATTTGAAGAATGAAGTATTGTCAAAAATGCGTGCTGCGTATACAGTGCTTAATCACTCACATCAAACTATTCTGAACAGTTCTTAGCTTTTATAACATAAAGATAAAATAAGATAACTGTTAAACTCAAAAATGTTAAATATAATGATCTTATTTTGGTTGTAATTCAGCTGGGAATAGTTATAATATTCATCAACTTTAGAGCAATGAAAATTTATACATTTTGTGAACGCGAGTGAGTTAAATACTTTTTTATAAGTTCCTGAAATGTTTATGAAAATTCCTAACTATTTTATTTTTAGAAAGCTAAATTTTCAGCAGTCAAATTGCAGACATACATTTTCTAAATTGAAGTTTTATAAAGGATTTTCATGATCCTTTGTCTTAGTTTGTTACTAACATATTTTTCAAAAAGTATTAAATTACGATACGAATATTTTGAAAGTCAAACTTTGGTTTTAGCGTTTGCGTTTACTCGTTTTTTTTTTATCCAAATATTAAGCCTTGCATAATATCGTTACCGTCATGGCGTTTTTGAGAATAATGGATTCTCTCTACTGTCAAAAGAGTGTTGTTAACGCTAGTACCAAGATTTAGTAACATATTTCATGCATCTCATCCGCTATATTAATATATTTTTCAGAATTTAATATATTCTAGTTAGGACTTTTTTGGTAAGTAGAACTAGTGTGCTACTTTGGCATCATTTCATTGCATAATATTTGATTCATTGATTATAAAAATATTTTTTGAGGCCGTTATCTGTTTTTAATATGCTATCATTTGGAAGGAAAAGGGCACTGTTATATCTAAAATAATTTTGATTCTGTAGTAACCTTTTTTTATGAAAATCTTTTAATAATTCTACAAACTAACTTAACTAATCTAAAAAGGCTTTCTTAAATATCCATGTTTCTCTCTGACTGTTATAATATACTGAATGATTTATTATTTGTTCCAATTTTAAAGCAAATAATCTTTAATATTGAGAATATTTTATTAACCTTTTCATTGCCGGGATGTATTCAAAAGGTGAGACTTGGTTGGCCGGCAGATTCTTTTTGAAATAAAAAATCTAGAAAATATAATTTTTTTGTCGATAATTCTTGACGATGTGTTGCGCGTCTTTATATATCACTATGATTCCTAATGATATCATTATGCGTTTAAAATATTAGTTGAATTAAAATAGTCAAACTTGTTTTAGTTCTGTGCGTATACGTTCTCATTTTATATGGCTGGCCTACCGCTTATGGGATTATAGTGTGTTGGCATAGAAAGAGTTAATTATGCATTGAATTTTTGTAATCGAAACTGTGATAGTATTTGCAATATTTTAAGTTTTTGATAGAATAATCCGTTAAAACAACAATGTGATTTTTCGATTATATACAATCAAAAATGTATTTTAAAATTTAAGTTATAATCAACGAATTGAAATGCACCTGTGACGTCGGAGGAGACAGTTCGATGAATTCTGAGTGAAGAAGTTTGGTACCCACCTATAAAAAAAGAACGAATATTATTAGACCATTATGTTGTTTCGAAAATAGCACCATTTAAACATACAATGCTTTATCGAAAATAATAATATCATGTATTGATTGCTATTAAAATATCATTCAAACAAGGAATACTAAAAAAGCGCGTTAAGCAGTGTAAATCAATTTATTTTCCCTTAGCTATATTATATTTATCAGGACCGGTTGCACTCATTACGAACAATATAAGGTAAAATGTTTTAACGTTCACAATGAGTGAAACCAAATCTGATTGTCTTTGATTAAATCAAAACTTTACAAATAGTAAATCATATATTTAATCAAAGTATTATACTTTTTAATGAAAAATGAAATTTGAAGCCTCAAAAATGAATTAAAATTTTATTGATTGAATTGGCATTTACATGGTAGAACTCCATTATAACACGGTGAAAAAATAGCAATATATTTTAGTTGTACAAAATTTTTGAGATATATAATTGATAGTTATTTAGTTTTTATTCTGATGACGGCGGAAGCGGAAATAGCTTTCGACTGTATATATTTTGTAGAACTAAAACGCATTGCTATTTTTTCACTATGTTAATTAGAATTTTGAATATTGATATCACGAGTGAAATATTTTTCATAATTATAGAAATAAAATTTGGGTTGCATGCTAAATTTATTTTGAAAATCAAATAAGCAATTTATTTATGAACATTGCACATCACAAAGCTGAGCTAAACTTTTAGTACGTTAGTCAAATCTATGGTTAAAAAAGCGACATATAGTAAGAACGTGAAATATTAGCAAGCCTTTGAATGGATGGTGTCATATGAATGTGTTACGGGATAAAGAAAACGCAAGGAAAGAATAGGAAAATACAAAGGAATGATTTATTTGAAGTATTAAAGTAGGTATTTTTAAATTAGCTGAAAGACACTTTTGTTAGAAGAAAAAGATTTATCAATTTCAAACCAAGGCAGCAGTTTTAACTGGGGAGCGCTATTAAGCGGGCTATTGTACCTCAAACCTTCTAGGAAAAAAAATCATTTCATAAGATTTGAATAACGTTGTGCTTATGAACAGAAACATCATTCGCACAAAAATGATTGCCTAATAAATCATATGAAAGATAAATGATAGAGAAGAGAATCTTTTCAGCAATCTTACTTGAAACAAATCTAAGATAATGCAATCTAAGGTTGTTGATAAGAACAATCTAGTTGAAAAGGGAAATGCCTTGCTAATAAAATCTTTAATCCGAATCATTGCAAATGATAAAGTTTTCTTTATTTTACAGCAAGAAGAAATATTAGGTAAATAAATACATTTTTCTACCGGAAATAAAAAGAGAGCATTTATCTAACGCTTCCAAGGCAATAAAAAAATTACCATCATTGTGTTTACAGCACTTGGGGAATTTTCTCATTTAAGTGTACACAAATAATATTGTTTATTTTCTCAGTTACTGAAAAAAACTTTCCGCAAACAAGCGCAGGGATACTTTTACGTAAATTAAATGAAAAATACTTTCACATTTTTTCATGAATATTAAATAAAGCTTGTGCAAAGTTTTAGTAAAGAGAAGTTTTTTTAGAAACAATGGAACTTTATAAATGTATAAATGTTTGAAATTGCTTAAAAATTATTTTCGTGCACTTCATACACATAACTGCGCATTATTATATTCTCCATAAATAATAATTATATTTTTTTAATTCCTTTTCAAAACCAAACATGAAAGACATGATTGATTTAATCTGTTAAGGATTCACTCCCCTTGAAGTCGAGATATGGAAATTTGTTACGGGTTGATTATGAGATTTTCATGTACCGTTTTTAGCCGCTTATTCTGTCTTTAAAACGTGGAATAAAGCAATAATTCATACAATTTTCGTAAATTCTTTACATGTCTGAATAAAGAATCTTCGCGTCAGTTCAAATGTCAAATAAATTGAAAGTGTATTTGTAAAGCAAACAATATAGTGGCTTGATTTATAAGTGGTTCGTGCTTTATTTTTAATCCTGTTGCAGAAAATTGATATAAAAAGAAATATAAATTCAGATAAATAACTAAATTTGAACTCTTACTCATTTGGGATCATAATAAAAAAAGCATATAGAATAAATAATAAGAAATATATATTATTATTTCGTTCAAAAATATTGTGATGAAAATTAAAAAAAAAAAAAACTCATGTTTTGAATTTGTGCATGTGTTAATAATTTTAATAGAATATTCAAATTTTATAAAAAAAAAAGATTTAAAAAACGGAAAGGGCAAAAAGGAAAACACGGAAAAATATGGTGAAAAGGTTATCGCTAGTGAAGAAAAGACCAGAATTTTATGGCCATAAAGGAAAAAGGATAAAAAGAGAGATTGAAATTGTAGAGTTGTGTTTTCTGCTAGGGCGAAAATCAAATTTTGAAATCATTTAAGGGAGTTCTCTCTGATTACATTTTTTAAGAGTAGAAGATTTTCTACTTTACAGTGAAAGAGTGTTTATCGAATTTTAGCCAAGGGACAACGGCATAGACTTACATTGATTTTTGCGGTGTCGAAACTTCGTATGTGAAATGTCATAAATAGATTTTGTTATCGATATAAAGATGTGTGTTGAGTCCAAAGCTTACCCCTACTCAACAGTCGCAAAAAAATGTTGTTCTCGTAGTTAGAAAATCATGAATTCGGTCTTGTCATCACACTTTTTGAAAAAAAAGAGTGGATGAGCAAATGATCGATAAACAGTTCTCGTATTAATAATTTATCAACATTACCTCTATATTGAACCTATTAACATTATTTTTGTCTTTATTTGATTTATGTTATTATTAATCAGCAAATTTTAAAATAAACTGAGCTCAACTAAATTCATTATTTATATAAAGCGATCAACTAAACCTTTGTGTAATATTATTTCAATGAGTTACTTTACCTGTCATTTAACCTCACTATTGATGGGTCAATTTAAAACAAGTCGGCATCTCTCATTATTAAATTATTTACATTGTAGTGGAAGTAGATTATTGTAAAAGATTTCAACAAAAAATCATTAGCTGTATTGTGCGTTTAGTTATATATTTTAAATTGAATGTCGTTTTAATCAAATCAGTAATTATTAAAATTATTTCTGATATATATTTAACTCGTCGCCTTAGGGCTAATATTTTTTCCTGTTTAATTGTGCAAACGATTTACATCGGTCAATTATATTGTGTTTATGTGTAAGAATGACTCAATATGTTGAAAAGGGAAAACCCGGATTATGAGTTACGAAACATTTGAAATTCCAGAAATTCAAATTCTTTATTGAAATTCGTTTGAAAATTTTAATTTTAAATTATGGATGTTTGTTTGAATTGCAAAGCTCATGAGCATTTATCTCAAAGCGGATAATTTTACAAAGACATGTGTGCCTGTAATTAATCATAATTTCTTCCCACCTATTCGATACAAAAATTGAATGTAGTAGAATTATTTTAGTATGGCTTAATTATTTACATAGCTTTTTGTCTCATCTCTTCGAAAAAAAAGTTTGAGTAATTCAGTAAAATACATTAAATATCAAAAAAAATAGCTGAGATATGCTTTATTAAGAATTCACATGTTTCACATTGGGTGCGAACGCATTTAAATGTTCGATACCTCATCAAGACTTTTTATTCACTATAAGAACGACTTTAAGTCCAATTAGTACATTAAATAGTTGTACATTGATTTTTTAATAAGACTTAAGATGTGAGAGTGTGTAAGATGACATTATATTGTCTCTCTCTTTTAAGCTAAAATAATTTATATACATTTCCAATGCAATATTAAGATGATAGCCAAATACCAAAATAGCTTCTTACAATCAGTAAAAAATTGTAATATTTTGCTTTGTTATATTTAAAAATACTGTAGTTCAACCAACATTATTAAAACATGAAAGTGTATATGATATTTCAAGTTAAATTTCAATGAAATATTCCAACAATAAAAAGCTTTTCTATTTTTAAAGTGAAGTTGTAAAGATTGTAAAAAAATTGTGTGATGTGTGCTTCGCGAAAAATATAATACTAGTAAAAGAAATAAGAAATTTATAATACTGAAGTTTTATATAGAATTAACATTTCAAGTCGTAGCAGTTTTTTTTTTTGGAGTGTTCCTCATATATATACAATAGAAAGTATTTTTCATTTTATTTAATCTTGCGAAATCTTTCTCGGTATAAATGAGTTTTTCGCACTTATATCTGTATCAACTAATCCATCCTTTTAACTCAACCATGAAAAATCTCAAGATTTGCAATTTTCTTGCTTGAATCCGTTCGTATTATATTTTTTTCATTTCGAAAGGCTTATGAATGGGTTATAAAGAGAATGTTATTTTAATGAAAAAACCACGGTTAGTTTACTTAAGAAATGTCTAATATCTCATATTTCTGAAGAATCTATTTTGTTCGAACGCAGTATAAACAGAAATATCGTTCTCAATGGAAAATTTATTTATTAAAGACATTTTCATCAAATACATTTGGCCGATTTGAATATTCAAACGGGATTTATTATTTTTGAATTTATTTTACGCAAGGAATAAACTCATTTCAGAAAAATACAATAAATTTATTCTTCAATATTTTTTGAAACTCTTTCTACTTCCATAATAACATTTTTTCTACAATAAGTTGGAATATAAAAAAAATACATCATTACAAAATAAAGCAATTATTAACCTTGAATTTATAAGACATAAAATAAAAAAATACATTCGGAAACTGTTTTCACATGGTGTTGAATGGTGTTCCCTTTACTATTATTTTAGTTCTCCCATACTGATGACGATTTGCAATCTATATACTTTTTAATACATATTTTATTGAGTTTAATAACCCGAGAGTCATGCATAAACAGACCTTTCATAATTTCAGTCTATCTCATTTTCAATCATTTATATTATAATATAAGATAACTGAATCCACTTTTTGTATGTTTCTTTGTAGTATTTAATGGTTATAGTGATCAAACACTTTTGTGGATTTTTACCCCATGTAATACACATTGCAAACTAGCTTGTGATTTTGGGATAATAAAGCACAATAGAAGATAACCAAAGAAGAATTAAACACAAATTGTTAAAACTTTGTACGATTTCATATATTTTGTCACTAACGACAGGGGTTTCGCCTTTCGACATTTTCAGGCAAACTCCCACGTAATTTTCTGGCATATCATCGCTCAAAAAATCGATTTATAAACTTATCTACATTATTTATGATATCGCCTGAAGGTGCTTGATGGAAATTTGAATATCAAATTTGAATTATTAAATCTTTGTACTATTCCATATGTTTTGTCACTAACAACCCGGGTTTCACATTTCGACATCTTCAGGCATTCATCACACGATGCAACAGAACTGACAAATAACAGTAAACATGGTTTATATACCAAATGAGTTAATTGAAGGAAAAATACAGACTTCAAGGCAAGAATTTAATGACGATTTAAATAAATTTTAATAATAATAATCTAAAAACAAATAACACAATTGCTTGTGATAATTTTCATTAATGATTAATCTGTTCGTTCAGTTGACTTCATATTATAATGCTAATGTTATCAAGAGTTTCATAGATTAAAGTCACAAAACAAAAAAACTTTTGATAGATTGAAGCGATTAATAGATCTCTGTTAGAAGTATTTGTGATATTTTAAAATACTGCTCTCTTCAATTTGTATAAATATTTTTGTAGTAATTATGCCTTCTTATCTATTCTATAAAATCACAAAAAATAGAAACAGATCAAGTGGTAAATAAGCTTTTTTCAGATACCTCTATTAGAAGAACATATGCACGATTTTCGAAACAAATATATAAATTAAACGAATTTAAAAAATAACGATACTTTTCTGGAAAAACAGTTTTATTTATTTAATTGTTATAAAAACATGAATTTTAGATGGCATAGTATTAATTTTATAAAGACAAAAAATGTTCAATTAAGAGTTTTTCTGATAATGTCTTAATCTCCTTTAAAAATGTAGTAAACAGAAGAAAATAGCACGACTCAATTATTTCATGAAGATTTATTACAAAGCCTACAGATATATCTTGTAATTTTTGACATACGCTAGGGATTAAGGGCTATTTTATAGCCTCCGTAAGCGTGTTAGAGTCTTGCTGTAAAAACTGGAAAGCATCTCCGTATAAACCAGCTAAAATCAACGGGTAGGTACCATCGCGATGACGCGAAAGCACGATTTCTTTCAGGCGGTCATAAAAACCTCTACGAAATGGTCATTTGACAGCTAAGACACAAAATAAAAATGACAGAGGAAGGGCAATAAAACAGAAATGTGTCTTGAACCATTTTTCCTCCCGCCGCTAGACATGTCAAATTACTCAAATTTTTTAACCTTTGGTAATCGAGTGCTTTTAGAAAAAATACTCGGGTATCGTGAGTATCTCAGTACTTGAGTATTCAATGCCTTTATTTGGAGATATTTGAAGTGTAAGGTTTTACCAAGAATCGTCATAATATCAAATGGAAATAACAAAGGAATAATGGCGACTTATAAAGACCAGGTATTGAAACCAAATGCTAAGTTGAAGGGGTTTTTAGCAGTAAATATTTAGAGTTGTGTTGTGATACTTCATCGTATGCTATTATTTTGAATAAAGCCACTTTAAATTTGAATTGTTATAACTTTGTACGATTCCACATGTTTTGTCAATAACGACCTGGGATTCGCCTTACGGCATCTTCAGGCATTAGCCTCTGTAATTTATCGCGAATCCTATTCATTTATGATACAAAAATTGGTAATATTTTCACAGTTTTATATCATAATGATCAAAACAGGTTTTTCTTATCGCGAATTTATTAAGTGATGATAATTTGTCCAAAGATAATATTTGGGATGACCGGAACCACTCCTGATACTTACATGATATTATAAAATTTTTGAAAGAGTAATTGAATTAATTAATCTTGAATACTTCAAATGAGTGCTCATCAGTTTTGATGGTGACCAAAGCTATTTAGATTATCAGGAAAAATAAGGACATATGTCCGCACAAAATTTAGCATTTACTTGAGAGTTAAACTACTATTTTCTCTATCAAATTTTGAGTGTCAATCTTCAACACACTATAATCAACCGCCTCCACAGTTAATTTGATTGATAGCAATCAGAAGCATGTTTATTATATAATTTCTTTCCACACAACACCTTAATTGAGAATATTTTATGTTATGTAAATTATATTTTTTACGATTGTGTGTTGAGTGTTGTGTATGTCATATAGAGATAAGAATTGAAAAATATATCATGATTTCTCTGTCTACAATGCAGAGCACTGCATGTGTAAATGACAGGTAGACGGAGGTAGGAACAATGCATTTGTGTTA
Organism: Himalopsyche japonica; assembly: GCA_028555115.1. Taxonomy (NCBI): domain Eukaryota; kingdom Metazoa; phylum Arthropoda; class Insecta; order Trichoptera; family Rhyacophilidae; genus Himalopsyche; species Himalopsyche japonica. The sequence goes on from JAHFWJ010000012.1 coordinate 713,335, forward strand.
GAATGACGTGACAGTTGGCATTCGGTTGAGTTTTGTAATTTTACGAAATAAAACAGACACTTTTCACAAACATTTTTAAAGAAGATATTATCTTTGCAAATAGATGATCCCACCAAGTCCTAAATATAAGAATAATTTAAAAGTTTTCGAATACGTTGTAAATATTAAAATATAAAAAAAGAAGAGCATTTTAATAATTTAATTAATTTATTAAAGATTTTTAATTACTTATATCAATCAGAAAAAAAAATTGCACGTTGGGAATACGTTTATGACGAGCGTCGTACTGTATTAAAAAACTTATTCAATAAATACTAACTAGTATTATGAAATATACTAGTTTCTTCTGTTGACATCCTTATTTACCACTGATATAAACTAATAAACATTGAGTTGCCGGGGAGGGGCATTCACAAAATTATGGCTTCAAGTCGTGACAGGAAATACCCGAAAGCACGTGACGTAAAATAGGACAACAGGAAATCGAAACTCAAAATAGACAAAGGCCAAAAGCTTTTTAAAAGATTTTGAGGCGATAAATTAAGCACGTGATACGCTTATCGAAGACTGTAGAGAACCGTCTACTGCATGGCGACATTGTCGAGAAATTCTAAATCACTAAACATAGCGTTTACGTTTATCGATGAAATTTTATTTCAAAGACTTGTTCACACTGACCAAATGACTGAAGCAGCTTGCTTACTTCAAAGAAAAGTTAAAGACCCAAGTGAGCAACAAAGTTCTGTGTTAAAGTGACTAGTAAAGCCACAAGCTGAAGTTTTGCTCATTATAATAATAATTTACAAACTTTAACTAGACGTATCAAGTCCATCATATATCGTTAAATTTGCTTAAAAACATTCTTGTATCTATTATGTAATTAATATTAAAATTAACAGGTACTATTTCATGCTCCGTAGCAAAATTGAGCAGATGCAGAAATTTTACTTTCACAAATCATATTGATGCAAATATCGAAAGTTTTTTTTCAACCATAAAAGTAAAAAGTGTTTTTCTCAGTAATCAAAAATCATTGATACTACATCAAAGCCCCATTTACATTAATGTCAGGACATTGTAATTTAGAGTAGTGGAATTAGGGGAGTGAATCTCATTCAAAATTAGGGATTTTGTTTTTTTCCGGGAAAAATGCTGATTCTTATATTTGAAAAAATAAATATTTGGACTAAATATTTAGCTAGTAGATGATAAAATGCATAGCGCTCACAAAATCCAGCACACAAACAGTCACCCGGCTGTGCGTGTATAGTCTGGCATATGTAGTATACACAAGCGCTAGCCAAAATTTTACTGTATGCACCGCACATATAGTTGTGTGCGTGCAGCCAAGTGATCGTGCAATTGGGGGAATTGAAGCGAATATATTGACTTTTACTTCATAACATATTGACAGAATGAATCACAAAATATTTAGATTTACGGATTAAAAATCATATAAGTCAACACAACAAGGAATTTTTATTTAATAATATTTTCTCTCGTTTTATTAATTATGAAATTATTATATTTCAATTTGAATTGGTCATAGCTTTATAAGAGAAAATATGTTATGTATCATATCACATTAGACTGATTGATATGGTTATCCCCTCTATATTTTTATAAGATATTTTATGGGCTTGTAATATTGTAAGTATTTGAATATTGGTTAGTTTTTCAAAAATAATTAAGATCTTGTGATTCTTCACCCCAGCCAACGATTAATAGTTAATTATCTGTCAGTAGAACGATTAATAAACGGAAGCTGACAATATTAAGATATTCGACGAATCCTTTATCTTAAATATTGCAGACACTTCATGGAAAGCTCTCTTTTGTTTTTATTTTTGTTTTGAAAGATGAAACAGCATCTTTGGCTATGCTGATAAGAAAAGCGTCGAAACTCTCGACGAAGAACATGGATATTGTTTGGTTGTACAGAATTCACTCCTTGTATTACGTTTACCCTCTTCGTTTTTAAGAGAGATCATTTGTAAAACATCGACCCTGAGAGATAGCAGCTAACGGAAACTTCCACAAAAGAATTCTGTGAAAAATAGGGTGGAAGTTTTCGTACAGCGATAGGTCCTTTATTAAATAATTGTAGACTCAACAATGGTGTCAGCGCACAGCAGTATCGTTTGAACATAGAAAATTCAAAATTTCAGATAGTCATCAAAATAACTTGTGTATTTGAATCTAAAAAAAGAATCTTGAATTTTGAAATCTAATCGAAAAATGAGACATTCAACTGTTTCAATTATTAAAAAAAGTCAATACTTTTTTGATACGTTCGTGCAAAAAAATTCTTTGTCGTTTTTGAATACTTATTTAAATCGATGAAAACAGCAGCAAATTGGTTTAATTCTGAAGACTTTTTCTATTCCATTATAAAAAAAACAAGACAAGTATTGAATTGCAATTGAATTATCTCTAAATAGCACGATAATCGTGCTAATTAAATAACAGATAAATCGTTAACGCAAACACTATGATAACATTAAAATTTTACCAATATAATGGTTTTTATAGGCACTATAAATTAAAGAATCTTGATTGAAACATTTATATTAAAAACGTCAGGTGACAAGGAAAAAACAGTCGAAGTTGTTATTGCAAAATTCATCGAATATATAAATCACTTTAAATGTGTTAATTTTGACCTCTCGATGGAAAGACATGATATTTTAAATGACAGGTTTCCTATAAATATACTGTGGAAATATTACTAAGAAAATGTGTTGTTATTATTTAAAAAAAAAATGAAAATTTTAATATTGGAATTTTACAATGGTTAAATCCGGAAACCTTTATATATTTTTTGGGTCAATAACTTACACGCCAGATATTGTTATTCATGATTCATTATAGTATGTAATATAACAGAACTGCAACTTCAAAATTGATGAAAAGTCGTTAAATATTTATCGTATATAATGAATGGTTGAAGAAACTTGTTGGTCACACGACAGTTAGATAAAAAATACGAGCAAAGCAAAACATTTATTGGTCCTTTGTTAAAGTTTTACCGTCCTATGTGGTTGAACTTTACAGAATATGATTTTTTCTTAAACAGGCTCTGTGTCTAAATCCCGATGGTGTGATTTTTTGTTATCCATTATTTTAATCCAAAATACAGCTGACACGTATGTAACCAACAGCAAATAGTTTGACAGCTTTTGTAATACTTGGCTTCAAAATTTATGCATAAAGCTCTTTTCTTCCTTTCAACTTGCGGGTTGTTATGTAATGACAGCGAAAAAGATTTATTTTCAAAATTATTTCGATTGTATTCGAAAACTTCTTATGAATTGTTACTAAAAATATTTAAATTATAACACGATATTTTTATTTGACATATTACTTCCTCCTTCATTTTGGTTGCAATGAGTATTATTAAGATAATTTTAATCAATAATTTTAGCATAAACCGATATTTTTTAATAATACTAAGAGATTTAAATATTGGTGCAGTTTAAATAATGACTTAACTTCTTATTAGAATAATCATTTTTTAATCCTTTATACGTAACGTTACTCTTTCAAAAATACGCATTTATTTAATGACGCATATTCAAGACAAGCTCGAATTTTATTCTTAGCGATTTTAATAAACAATGAATAATTTGCCAAAATTTTTGAACGTGAAGAAGTGATTGAGAAAGTTTTTTAAAAATCATAATAATTTTCAAATAAGTTTAATTTTAAGATCACATCAGATAAACTCTTTATTATGCGAATCAAATACTTCAAGTTCGTCACACTGTTGATATTGTATAATCCAATATAATAAGTCTTTTGACCATTGTAGACATGTTTTTGTTTTAAGCCCGCAACTAAAAGACTTATTTTTTGTATGTAAGTGCCTGACATTGAATAATATAATATAAATACAAAACAAAGCCGTTAACCCACTAAGAATAATGTGTTATGACAGCTCGTTTTTAATAAAACATAACTTTTTTCCTAAAGTAAAACAAAAATCGATTGTAGAATTATAGTTTTTATATTGCTATTGTCGGACTTTTTTCACCTTTTACCAACTATTTGTAATTTATTTGTATCAGTGTATCCATCGTCTTCTGCATTTAAACTGTTGTATGCCTCTCATTTATAGAAAATAACATATTGTTTTTAGTCAAGTTTAAAAAAATTATTTCTACTTGAGGGAATATTATAAAGTGTTTCAGTGAGCTTGAAAAACACTGTTTTTATCAAATCAACAACACGAGTTGTGTGGTTTGATTTGAAGATTTTTTTATATAACGTTTTCATACATACTATAGTACACGCCATCAAGTATCTGTAAAAAATTGAATTATAGGTTACACTTAAATATAAATATGCTAAGCATTGAATCTCAATGGATACTGACGTATATAATTGTCGAGTGGAATAGCATTGGTGAGTAGAAAAAGGCAAGTTTTTGTTGATATATACATATTTTAAATATACATTTTTTAACAGAGTAAATTTAAATACAGCATTTAACCAAATGTATTTTTTAATTCAGGCCGTAAATGGTGAGTGCTTTATTTGTCTTCGACCAAAATTTGTCCAATTAAAAGCAACACTTAATTTTTAAACAAATCCCTGAAGGTACGACCCTTTTCCGTCCTGACGCGCAAGTAAAAGTTCCCTCTAAATCTCCATTCATAATAAAATTTTGCTGTCAAAAAACGTTTTCATTAAACAAAAGTACTCATTTCGAACCAAACTAAATTTGCTTTAACTGGCCTCTCTTTGGTTGAACGTCCTCGGGCATAAATTTTACATGATCACTTTTTCGCAAAATCCTCAAAATAGGTGAATCTGGTTTATCGGGCTCAAATACAAAGGCTCTTCAAACAATTGGGACTTAATGTGAAAAGTTTTATTTTTGAGTGGAAGTTATTCTTATGTTCGTTCTATTAATCACAACAATGCAATACCCTGACTATAATGCCACGTGTGAAACAAAAGCACGTCATTTACTTTAAGGTTAACATTATTCATTCAAGGGTAACTAAAGTATTATATATATACATATATGATGACAACTATAAAAGAACAAAAGGTTTTTTGTAGAAAGTAATAAAAAACCTTTAATTCAAATCAAATTTCAGATAGATAAAAATTATCTATTATAAATTGATTTTAAAACGACCTAGTTATAAAGTTTTTACCTTTCGATAAAATTCCGCGTTAATAGCCGGCAAAACCTAGGGAAAATGTTGTTTTTTAATTATATACATATAATAAAAAAAATATAATTTGATGATAATATTGTACTTATTGCTCTATAAATAATTGTTAAACGACTTTCGTTACTTTGGGAAGCATTTTTACACATGAATATTGCTTTGTGCTAACATATTTTAGATTGACATTATCTTAGCTATAGTAATATAGATTTATTGTTATTTTCTCATTGCAATGGTCAAATTGTTTATTCTTTAATTTAGTTGGTAAAACATTAAATTTTATTTCAAGCTTTAATAAATTTCTTTTCCTTTTTTAGAAATATAGGCTGGATTAAGCTTTGCTTGTCTCAATTACCCTCCTTGACTCCAGATATGTCTCCATTTTTCTACTCCAATTGTTGATCGCTTGCGCTCATATACTCTATGACAAACGACTTATTTTTACATAGTTGTAAGTTTATTTTTGGTAACTAGAAAACTGTTCTATTAACACGGTGAAAAAATAGCAATGTATTCTATTTCTACAAAATTATTTTTAACAAATATAGTTGATAGCTATTTCGGCTCACGCCATCGTCAGAACTATGCTTAAACTAACATTTGCTTATCTATATATAGCTGTGTAGAAATGGCACACAACACATCCTCTCTCCTATTCCAACGGTCTAGCTTGTTACTTTAACACACAGGCAATAAATTTTCAAAATTCTAAATGAAACAATAGGTGTCTATGACAATAAGATTATATGTGGGACGAAAGTGATCCTTCTGGAAGTAAATCAGACCACCCCTTTGTGCAACGGCTGGACAAGTGGCGATGCCATTATGTTAGTTTGGTCGTTATGAATCCTTTGTGATAATTGGTGTCTATTGATTTCTAGCTGTTCTAAAGCCGTCATTCTCCGACACTTACTACAAAGATGCAAACATTTAGGGGCTGAGTTTGAATTTATAGTATGTGATTCATTAATAACATGACTAGCGAATTGTGAATCTGTTTTTTTATTGTTGAATGATCTTACATGTTCCTTAGCTCGAGTAGATATACTTCTACCTGTTTGTCCGATATAAACGGATAAACATGAGCCACAGGACATTTTATAAATACCGCTTCTGTCCAGTTTATTGATTTTATCTTTACTATTTTTAAAATGTCTGCCTTAGTTATTGTTGACCTTGAAAGCTACGTTTATTGAGTTTTTAATCTCCCGATGAATTTTTTCGCTTATGCTACCTAGGTAGTTAATAGATTTATAGAAGCGGTTATCTTGTATTGGGTTCGGGTAAATGAGTTTTCTAGCTAGATTTAATTGTTTTTTATACAATAAATTATTTATCGTCGTTATCTCATAACCATTATTATGGGCTATGGATTTAATAGTATGCAGTTCTTTGTCGTAATCACAATTCACAATTCACTAGTCACGTTATTAATGAATCACATACTATAAATTCAAACTCAACCCCTAAATGTTTGCATCTTTGTAGTAAGGGTCGGAGAATGACGGCTTTAGAACAGCTAGAAATCAATAGACACCAATTATCACAAAGGATTCTTAACGACCAAACTAACATAATAGCATCGCCACTTGTCCAGCCGTTGCACAAAGGGGTGGTCTGATTTACTTCCAGAAGGATCACTTTCGTCCCACATATAATCTTATTGTCATAGACACCTATTGTTTCATTTAGAATTTTGAAAATTTATTGCCTGTGTGTTAAAGTAACAAGCTAGACCGTTGGAATAGGAGAGAGGATGTGTTTTGTGCCATTTCTACACAGCTATATATAGATAAGCAAATGTTAGTTTAAGCATAGTTCTGACGATGGCGTGAGCCGAAATAGCTATCAACTATATTTGTTAAAAATAATTTTGTAGAAATAGAATACATTGCTATTTTTTCACCGTGTTATAATGGAGTTCTACCAAGTGAATGCCAATTCAATCAATAAGTTCTATTAACTGTTGCATTGCTTGAAGAACTTGCCTAATAACAGCTGTTTTCACGAAATGTAATAATTAATTGTTATTATTTACAAAATATACACAGCATTTGCGTAATAATATCATATCAACATAAGTTAAAAGTAACCAAAAGAAAATAATATAGAAATATTTACCTGTGTATAAAGGACAACAATGTCTTTTGCCAAGTCTGTATCCAATTGTCGTCTATATCAATACCATACTTTTCGTAGCTTAGCATTGCAAAGAGTAGAGTAAGTTAATCACAAGTTTTTCTCAAAAGAATTTTTGGTCTCAGAACCTTATATGCTTCATATTGAGAATGGTAAAATATGGTTACAGTTAAAAAAAAGTATGTTTATTGAATTGGCATTTACTTGATGGATACTGAAAGCTTCTTAAAATCTATAATTGAAAGCTTAATTTAGCTTAATCATTGCTCTGATAGTGGAGGAATCCGACATATCTATCAAAAGTCATATTTATAATGAAAAGGTAATGCTTTGTTATTTTTACATAAATATTCAAGTGGTAAATTCATATTTCACTGAGATGCTTTACATTTTGGAAAGGTAATAGTGTTAGGCTATTTGTTTAATTTGTAAAGTAAACTAGGCTTAATTTAATAAATATAGAAAGTCTACAAAAAATTCAATCAGCTCATGTCAGGAAATGAATATTAATCTAATGAAAACATATTTGTAGAACAGTCTGAAAACACAACTTTTGTTTGTTGACAAACTATGGCCCTAAGATAATTTGTCTGCGACGAATTGTTTACTTCCCCGGTCATTGTAACTGCCAGCCAGATTTATTTTACACAGGCAACATTCTTGGGAATTACGAGTATGCGAGGTTTTCTCAAACACTCCTTCAGCGAGCATTAATATACTTGCCCATTTATTTCAGATTCCTTTGGGTATATTTAAGTTACCTCTGGAAGAGCTTTGTATGCTTAACTGCGACCTGCAGATTAAGAATCATGACGTAAATCAAGATAAGGGATGAAATGGATTAATATGAATGCTTTAATCTTAATCCGATCGCTGAAGGGGCTTTGGAGTATTTATTTCTATGAAATGAATGGTTTTGTATAATTCATTTGATTTTTTTATCATGGTATTCTTAAATAAACATATTTGTTCTTTATATTTACTACCATCATTAGAAATCAATTTTTATTTATCAGAGCTATGGACTTTTTTTTTTACTTTTCTTATTTATGTGCATCAAATTAAAATTTAACCAATTAATCCAGAATTTTTTTCAAAATCGTCTAATCGAAAATGTGATTAATTTCGCTTGTTTTTCACGAGTCCGACTCAAACCCCGACTCCCTGTTATTTATATATAAATTTGAAAAATATTTTGGTATTTTTTACGAATCCCCGGCATTATGTCCAAATGTTTCAGACAGAAAACAAATATGAATATGAATCACGATGTATTGCATACATTAATACTTTTGCTACCACTAGTGAATCGGTATAAATAGCAAACATCAAAACAACAGATTGATATCGGTTCAAATACACACAAGACAAAATGCGTATTAGATAAAATATGTATGAAAGATCATCACTGAAATTTTATTCGAAATTCACTTGAAGGAAATGTTTTAAAAGTAAATACATATCAGTTAATTCTGTCATACGAAAATCGTTTTGTTTAGATTTTATTCAGTTGGTTTTAAATATTTTACAGTTTTCGATATATCGGCTAGCAAACAAACATCAGCGTGTACGTTGTTGCAAGTTTATAAATTGCAAATTTGGAGCGCATCATAGAGAGGGAGTAAATATCAAATAATGAATGCAAAGCAATATATTTTTATGCATTACCCAAATTTTTACCTCAACTATTGTTAATTTACTGATTATATTATTTAATAAGGTGTAATTTCGTTGTGGGTGATATTGGGCAAAACATTAGGTATTCGATCCTTTAACTTGATAACCTATACTTTCAATGCATGGATACAACATCATCTGAAACATTGAAATGTTGTATTCACTTACTCATCGTTTACAAAAGAAAAAAAATGATAAATTTTGTGTATCAATGTTTGGAATCGTCATTTTAATGAAATAGTGTTTTTAATTTATCTTTACACCCGATTCATTACACAATATTTGTTTGAAGCCAAACGAATTCAAACAATTAGAAAAATACTCGAGTCATAATAAAAACAAAGTTCTTGACCAAATGAAGGAAAAATTGACAAATTTCTTTGTGGCGTTGAAATATGTACAATTGACATTACGAAAATAATCTGGCAAGTTAATGGATGGAAAGAGATATCAAGTCGTCTACATAAAAACTTAAGTTATGACCTAGACGAAGAAAGAAATAAATAATTATAAAAAAGAATACAGCAATGAAGCCATCTTTAAAGTTTAATCAACTTTATTATCACTGCCATTTTTATATTCGCAATAAACTTATTTTATAATCCGGTGGGTACTTAAAATATTTCGTGCAATAAAAAATAAAACATGGCTTGGAAACAAAATTGATTACGCTATATATTGCTTTGCCTTAACCTAAGTCTAATGTTAATCTATTTTCATACGATTAACAAAAAATAGAAACATGATAATGAAAAGTTTTTCTTTGTTTTATATTTGATGACGTCTGAGAATATATACATTTGTATCACAGACTTAGTATAATTTGGCACTGCAAATGTGAAAATAAAATAAAAAATCAACGTATGATTATATTTTTTATTTAAACATATTCAAATAAAGAAATCTCTTCAAATAATTTAAACTTTAGTATATTTATAACATGCGATTGTAAAATGCAAGGAGCGTTATACTGTTCTGTCATTGATAAAATATTGTTGAAATTCAATCGAAAATATAAGCTTGAAATTGTTTAAAATCAACAGAATGCTTGTCAATATCAAAGTCATTATTGAATAGGTTTTACAACAAATAATAATCAACTATCATTAAAATATATGTAATCAGATTTTTTTAGAAGGAATACCTTCTTATTTTAATTTGGCAAGTAACTATTAAACATTAAGTGATGAAATTCATTCAAGCACCTCCATTCGATGTTATTTAAATATAGTGCCAACACGATGTGACAGTTAACACATTAGAAGTAAAAGTATATTTTTTATGCTATAGTGAAATAAACTACAAAACATGTCGTTTGCATAATTCACATACGTAATTGAGTAACAATTTTATTGGGAGAAAATATCTAACTGCACTTAAAGTAGCTTGTTTGTATAATGTAATGAAAATAAGGCACTTTATGTTAAAACGAGAAAAGCTCATTCCATTCAAAGCTTTCTGTACTCTTTTTATCGTTTTTTGAATACCTCTCTGCTTAACGTTGTCTTCCTCTATTTTCATTCTAAATTACTAAATGAAAGCCGACGATAAGAGTCAGGTTCAATTGAATTTTCGTCAAAGTCGTTAATCTGTAAAGGTATATTTCGAAATCTTTTTTAGATTTCTTTTAATTTATTTGTACCATTTTATTTCGCTTAGTATAAATATGATTATTATTCTTAATTTTTATTTATAATAGATGGCTTTTTTATTTATTTTATATAATAGAGTAATTTATTGATCTTTGAACAAGAATAGAAAATAATAAATCAAATTCTACATTGATTGAATTGGCATTCAATTGGTAGAACTCCATTATAACACGGTGAAAAAATAGCAATGTATTTTAGTTCTACAAAATAATTTTTAACAAATATAGTTGATAGCTATTTCGGCTCACGCCATCGTCAGAACTATTATATTATACTAGAATTATTAGTTCTGACGATGGCGTGAGCCGAAATAGCTATCAACTATATTTGTTAAAAATAATATTGTAGAACTAAAATACATTGCTATTTTTTCACCGTGTCAAATTCTATATGTTTAGCGATTACATTTATTTTTAATATGAAAATCGATGCAATACGAAAATTAGTAGGATTAGATTATGGGATGCTTGAAATGTAGAAAGTGGCCAACAAATGGAAAGAAGAATTGTGTAGCTTTGATGGTTGTGGAGCAATATGGTATATCATCAATATAATGTTGTAAGAATGTTGATCACTTATTGTTGTTAAATTGAAGAATAAAAATATTTTATTTCAGCTATTTTAAATAAAAGCATTGACATCTGTTGACAAAACTTATTACAAGAAAATACAATTATTCAAATAAAGCAATAAATATTTAGAGTTTTTATTTATAACCACGTTAAATTTATATCAATACACGTGGTAGTTTGAAATTTATTGTTAAGCCAGCGTTTTATTCTGTTTTTGTATTATGTACTAGTGACCCTAAAACTTATGATTATATAAAAACTCGTTGGCGAAATTAACAAAATAGGTAATTAATGAGTATCGTGATTCATATACGTATCATTTTTGCCAATTCTATAGAAATAATAAGTTTGCTATCATAAAAGCTTCTGCATATACTATATCCATTCAAGGAACTCCCCAAATAAAATGTTTAAGACGGACGTTTTTTTTCTGACCACTATATATTATTTATCTCATAGTTACGTCAGTAAAATATTGAAATGCCCATAGTAAATTTCACTTTGTGGAGGACCTCATTTCGTATATATGTTTATGGAAGAAATTGTTGTAGATCTTTTTTTTGAAAAAATGCCAAGCCGGTACTGCAATATTAATACTGTTTTGAATCCACTAACAGACATAACAAAATATTGTGTAGACTTTTTCAGCGACATATACGTTATGGCTGGGCGTTCTTAACATCTGAAATATGGTAAAATTTAAAAAGTCTTAGATAAAAAATCTATAATAAAATAGCTCAATTGTTCGAGTGAATAAATCATGGAAAAATTATGTAATCGTTTTTAATGCTGTTTTTTTATATAATGTGAATTTATATTTAATTGCACTGTTAAAGTGTTTACTGTCACTTCTTCAATAACTAAAATGCAATGCTATGTTTTAATTCTACATTTTTTTATATTGGTTATTAAAAGCCCTATCAATTGATATAATTGAAATTTAAGAAATATTATTTAAATAAAAAAAGCTTTAGTTTAATTTGTTAGAAAAGTAATTAACAGATAATCATACAGAATATAATGTAACAAAGCTAAATAAATAAAATGTTAGCACCATTTTGAAATTAAGTATCTTCTAAATAATTCAAAAGTTTCTCGTTCAAGTTCCAGTATTTTTGTGTAAGAACAAGAAATTTGTTTAGTGTCATTTACAAACCTATGGAGTAAAATAGTAAATAGTTTGAACGAAAACTCAAAAACAACAAGTAGCAATAGTTAAAGTGATAGATAATTTAATATTCCCTCTGAGGTTTGTTTTATTTCACTTAATATAAACATTTAGAAATAAGATACCACAGCCTTCATGTTCAAAAAACGGTGTTTTTGACATGTCCTTAATTTAGTTTCTCATGATCGCTAGGGAAACATGTCGCCACTTGATGACGGAAAAACATATTTAAAAAAAACTAGTACTCTTGAAGCCTTTTTTTTCGAGTTAGTCTCGAATGAATTTTTTTTTCTTAATTAAGCTTTTTTTACAATATCATTTTTTAGTAAATTTTACAAAAAATAAATATTAGTTATAAAACCTACATAAACATTGATAATATAATGAATTTCCTTACAACTGAAATGTTTACAATATCTTATTACGAATGGTAAGGAAAAAAATTCTGTTTAAAAATAATATCAAACCAATTTTGGTTCAGCAACGTGTTTTATAAACACGCATTTTTATTGAAGTAAAAATTAAGGAGAATTTTTTTTAAGTTATGCTCCATATTTTCTATTTCTTTCTCGTAAAACCTATCATTTTTTTACCACTCTCCATATTCCAAGGCAGCCTTTGAATTTAAGAGGCATGTATTAAAACGAAAATAGCCGAAATAGGAATAAAATTACCATATACAATCTCGTATGGCTTGCGTACATTCTGATATTTTACAATATTCATATAAAAGCGTACGCATATACAATTTGTATAGGATATTAACTGCACGTTGGTTATTGAAATGTTGAATATTTACAAGTAAATAATGTTTTTTTTGCTTCATTCTAATGATAAGAAAAACATAAAAATTGATAGTCTAGAAAAAAAAAATGATTTTTATATAAATTATAATATTAACAGATGATGCCTGATGGAATTTCTACATCGAATTTGAATTGTTAAAACTTTGTACGATTCCACATGTTTTTCCATTAACGAACTGGGTTTCACTTTTTGACATCTTCAAGCATTCTATCACACGGATGCAATAGAACGTCAGTCCAGTCAGAAACATGTGGTATCATAAAAAGTTTTAACAATTTAAAAAGGGATTTTTTTCTAACCCAGTAAATTTGAGTAGTAGTTATTCGATGAGGAACGTTTATAATTCAGTTATTCAAGCAACTTGAAGAAGAATGAAATAAAAGGGGAAGTAAAGACCAGATTTTTCTTTCTTCTTCTTGAAATATTTTTCTGCGTACTCCATTTTAAAGACTTCAATAATGAGGTGGCTGAAAGGATATTTGAGAACTATCTGGATTTAATAAACGTATTTAAAATTGTGAACTAGGAACAATGTGTTTTATTTGTAGTAAAACAATGCTTTTTACAATGAATTGACACCTTTTCCTTAACACTATTGGTATTTGTAGATTTTTTAAATTACTATAGAACATATGTTTGATAAGATGTATTTATAGTTTGTCGTTTATCAGTGTCCCAAGTCTTAAAATTAACAGAAAACATTAAGTACTTCCAATAAAATTAGTCAATAACATTGTATGGTAACATTAACCATCTCTATGTAAGTTACAAAAGTTAGTTAAGAGTAAGTTACAAGTGTGCATATTTTACAACTAAATGCGTCAAAAACAAATTCTGTTTTTGTGTAAAATAAAACGGTGAAATTATTTCAAAGTTTTGAAAGTTAAAATTGAGGATAACACAGGTATGCCGCGATGAAATAAGATGTTTTACATGTAAAATTGTATAATATTTGTATGCATGAGTTGTTTAATGAACTGAAGCTACAGTGTAGTGACCATGCAAATTTTACGATGCCTGAATTGCAAATTTGTGTCAAATATCAGCGGCACAGAAAAGGTTAAAATATAATCACGTAAAAACCATTTTTGAGATATTCGAAATTGTAACAGTAATATTTATAATGTGGTCTCGACATCAACGATGTTATCTTTTAATATATTTTCAAAGACCCTAAATATTGCTGTATATTTGTATTTACTCCCACATGACTAAAGCTGACACAAATGTATTATTATCAAATAATAGGGGCAAAGCTATCTTGCAATATTAACAGTCTCATTAGGCAGGGTACTTACCCGAGGGCTCAATAGATGCTTATCGTTAGTATTTCCCTTATTGTCTTATTGCCACGTAATGCTAAATTAACAATATTTTATTTTATGAGTTAATTTTTGTTTGAGATATAATCAGTGGCGGGTCGTAGATAAGATATCTGGGAGTGCTACGTTAAATTAAAAATAAAAAATGCTTACTTGGAATAAATTTTACTTATAACATGAAAATTATTAAAATAAAGCATTATATATATACCTAACCATCGATATATCTTTTAATATTTTTTCATTGATAAATCACTTTTTTATCAACGTAATGCTACACAAAATAATGTCGGAATGGCAATACCAAGCCAAAGTTCTAGTTGATATTTTCATAGTTATGCATACTGTTACATTAAATTTCTCTCAATTCGCTTTGGGGTGCTGAATTTCCGATGTGCGTATCGACGAGCCGCCACTGAATATAATTTAAAAATATTACAAACGTTGTCATTCATTTAGTAACCAATTTGTCATTAACAAAATACTTAAGTCCTGCAAATCAAAGTATTAATTACTTCAGAATATTAATATTGAGTTTTCAAAAATTAAATACATTAATTGAGTTAAGTCGTGATTTGGTCTCAAGATGGTTGAAATAGGGCTACCAGTTGGTAATCATACTGATGATACCTCCCAAATTGAGTGGAAAATAATGTCATTCACCCTGTTATAAATAAGCCTTAATTAAATTTGCTTGGATATTCATGTATTAAATCGGTAGGGCTGGTTGCAAATCTAAACATCAATTCAATTTAATCTATCTTGCATCCTTACAATTCAAATTAAACGTAACTTTTCAATTTTAATTATATGAAGATTTTTCCCTTTAAGATTTTAGAAAGAATATCACAAAAAATTGTATGGTTTATTTTATATATTGTATATTACAGTTTAGTACTTGAAAAACATAACTTTTTTAAACATTATAATGACCTGCGGTGATTGAATTACGTAAAAGTTTGTTAGTACGAACAAATAACGCAATTAAATTATATAAAAAAACAGAACGAAATTTTTGTTGATATTATGAAAATACTCTTTAATATGTCTTCTTTTTTTGACGCTAAGGTAAATGTAATGCTAAATTTGCTTGTTATTATGTGTAATTGTTGAGGAAGCTTAAATTGAGAAGGTTAAAATATATGTATTTTTTAATAATAAAATCACATTTCTGTGTAACATATCCACATATATATACTTTTAACAAGGACTGGTTTTACCGAGCTCATTGCGAGCATTATCGATTGTTAATCAGTTGCATATTGTGAAAAAGTACTAAAATGTGTTTTTGTTTAAAAGAAGTCAAAGTTTTGTTGTCTTCAGATGAATATGTAATAAAAATAAAACAGTAAACATAGATTGATGTAAAGTATTCAAGAAAACCTTAGAGTATTAGATTAATAACGGTTTTAGTTGATGGCAAAAACAATACATTTTTTTTGGCAGAATTGCTTGGGTCCAAATTGTTATTTTCTTATTTTGTTGTATTCCAGGAAGAGTTGTTTGCTAGCATATCTCGTTTAGATCTATTTTATGGTTGAATGAATGATATATAATCAAAGATTTCATGTTAATCTTTGCAATTCCAATCAAAAAATTGGATAAAAAGTAAGTTTATTTAACTGTTAATAAAAGGACTTATGAGCACTTGTAATTCAAAGCTTTGTAAACCACTTGGTTTAAGGCCATCAAGTAGTTTTTATTCTTTTATAAAGCGCTTTCAAAAGAAATATCATCGTCCTTTAAGAAATCGGAATAAAAATGGAAGCCCTGATTCACATTACGTTTGAATTTATAAACAAATTCAGTTATTCTTAAATCTTTCGCAACGGAAACAAAAAGGATATGATGTTCGCAACGCCTTGGGCTGAATTATAATTGAGTTTTGTGATATACCGATGTTCTTTATACGAAAAGGAAAATTCTTAACGATTTCTTTATAATATACCAATCGACCAGAGAAAACCAAATACTAAAATATTACGTAAAATCATTTAACAATCTTATTGGTTGTTCATTGATAATTTATTTTTAATGTTGCTTTTTGTACGATTTTCTACTTTATTAAGTAATTTTATCACACGGTGAAAACATAGCAATGTATTTGGTATAACTAAAATACATTGCTATTTTTTCACTATGTTATAATGGAGTTCAACCAAGTAAGTGCCAATTAAATCAATAAAGTATTTTTATAACAACAAAAATAATTGGAAAGTGTAAAACCCAGTATTTTTTATCACATTGATGTTCATCGTAAAACTTTACATTGATAATGAGTAAAACACAACCCAATATGTAATTCAGATTGTTTTTGCGGATTCAGAATTAATCTGCATTTTTATCTTAATACAGTTTATACTAAAATCTTTTATATAAAAGCATTACTCCCAAGTGAAAAAAAATTACGAGAAGACAATTGAATTCTCATTGAGGTATATTTTTTGAAAAATAAATCATTGAATGATCTTTGTAACTATGAATCTAAGAGTCATTTTTTGCTTTCACCACACTCACATACTAAACTTTTTTACTTAACTAAATTTGTAATAATAAAAAATCTGAAGCGTATACGATGATGACATAAACGCGTGAGTAAAATATTCAAACAAATTCAAAGCTACATCTTAATATTATAATATAAAAAAAACCTTTCAACCATTATACCAGTACTTACTCTACCTTTTACATTTAACTCAAAAATTTGTTCTTTTTAAGGCTGAAGATTTCAAAATTCCCTATTGAAGATAAATAAGCTACCACTTTTATATCAAAGATATAGCTTTTAGGGCTAAAATTGCATTTTAAACAATGCGAAAATCTCTGTAGTTTCACAGCAATTTAATGTAAAAAAGTCATTTAAACTGAAACTATCCAAAATCCAGAAAAGTTGTGTGCCATGAGCATTAAATTCTGAATTATCCAATAACGAGGTAGTAGCCTGAGGGAATTATCTGCATATAATTTTGTGAATTCACAATGAATATTGAACAAATTGAAATAATTTGATTATTTTTCTTGCCTAAAAAAAACTTTTAGTGCTTACAGCTTAAATTGACCAAATTGATATGTTTTTAGCATACTGCACATTATGAACCTTCTGCAATATCAAACGAATGAATATACATGATTTAATATATATGGTATCGATAACTCATGTTGACAATGCTTAACACGGTGAATAAATAGCAATGTATTCTAGTTCTACAAAATTTATAAGATATATAGTTGATAGCTATTTGGGCTCGTGCCTTCGTCAGAACGCTTAATAGTTAAACGTCCGTAGATTTACTTATCTATATATAGTTGTGTATAAAATTCCAATTCAATTAATATAAGACAATATTTATTTGTACGAGGAGAGGGGGTTTTTATCTGTTGTGGAAAAAAGTATATATGGACATTTGATCTTAAGCTCTTCGTAATATTTTTTAAATAATAAAAGCACACCAGGGCCGGTTTTGCTCATCCCGAGCATCAACTGATAATGTACTAAAATATCAGTAATAATACTAAAAAATGTGTTTTTATTATTTAAAACATCATGCCTTTCCATCGAGAATGGACAGTTAACACTTTAAAAGTGATCTTCTTTATCCTGCCAAAATTTCGCACTTGAGGCTTATTTTTTATAGTAGTATTGTTTAGCTTAGCAATAAAAAAAACAGTAAAACATTCAGATTTGCTTTCAATTGAAATAATTAAATAAAACAAGACATTCCTAAAGCTAAAACTCGCTAAGTGCCATTGTCGAGCACTACTCTAACACGTTAACATATTGCGTGAAAGCTACAACACATTCCGAGACGATTTATGTTTCCGCAATAAATTTAAAAGCCGTTACAGTTAGCAATAACTGTGATCGGGAATAAATAAAT
Source organism: Himalopsyche japonica (assembly GCA_028555115.1). NCBI lineage: Eukaryota > Metazoa > Arthropoda > Insecta > Trichoptera > Rhyacophilidae > Himalopsyche > Himalopsyche japonica. The sequence goes on from JAHFWJ010000012.1 coordinate 731,733, forward strand.
CTCTCGCTTGTTCGTACAAAAAAGTGCGGTACAATGTTGCTAAAGTGTGATGGTATATTGTTTCAGAGTGTTAAGGGCTGTTTCTTGTTTTCTAGATTACACCTTGAATGCTAAAATCGTTGTTTCACAGCGTAATACGGATAATTGAATGAAAGACAAAACTTCTTTTTATATGGACGATTAACCAACGACTGTGTTTTCCTTTATAATACTGTTTGATTTTTGTCTTTCACTGCACATTTGTTTCTTGCCAGTTCTTTGCAACTGAAAAAAAAACAATATTGAGCTTTTACTCAGTTATCTTCTCCATTCATTATGCAACATGTTTGTTATTTTATTTTTAGAAAATTTTATGGATGTTTGTCCAAATGCATATATTTTTTGATTGTATTCTGTGCTATAGAGCATAGTTTCTCAACCGGTGGCCCTCGAAGATTTTTGGGTGGTCCGCGACGTGATATTATTTCGTTAGACAATCGAATTATATGGATTTTGAAACAATATTTTTTCGTTACTGTTACAATATTATTTCGCTATTTGAATACATCAAAACCAGCTTCGCTTATCGTCGCATTGCGCCTAGTTTATCAACCGGTGGTCAACGGTGTGATATCGAACAATCGAATTTTTTGTTGCATTTTATGGATTTTAAAATTATATCTTTTTGTTACGGTCTGTTTAAATGTACTTAAATATTGTTTTATCAGGAAACAGTGTTGCGAAATTAATTGTTTTGAATAAAAACTCAATTATATAAATATTTGTTATTTTATTTCAATGTTGATGGTACGTGTATAAAAAGGTAGAGAAACTATGCTATAGAGCTCTTATAATACACTGAAAACGAATTGCAGAGAAACCTATTAGTTTAAGATAAAGCCAGTTCTAGCCTTAACATAAAACTTTTAACATATCTAAGGCAATTAAGCTACGCCTCTGCTTATGAGGGCTAAACACTTTGTGCTGAAATTATACATTTCTATTATCCATTATGAGAAAAGATAGACTTGTTGGAATAGATTTTTATTAACTTCATATTGTTTAGTTCTGCATTTCGTAAATATCCAAAACTGTTATAAAAATGCATATGAAAGCATTATCACTTTTTGAGATGTTTAATGATAGCCTCGATCATTGAAAATGTCAAATGCAAGACAAAAAGACTTGGATTGTATCAAGAAATACGTAAATTTTCTGCAATTTTAAATGTGTGAAACAAAAATATTAAAAATTATTAACTTTGTGTGCTTAGCCAGATAAAATTTTTTCATAATCGTTAATCAAATCGTTGCAAAAATCCTTGTAGCCAATAATACATATTTACATAACAGATTTAATAATCAGTAAATTAAATTAAATTTAATGCAATGTTCGATTTAAAGTGACAAAACAGTCGCTATTGAAGAGATTTAAATGAAAATTTCACAAATAAGCTCTGCGAATGGAAAATGAATAGGTCATTGAATTATCAAAGCCAAACTGGCTGTATACCTTCCCTTGTCAACATATTTGGCGGTTGTTGTCGAGCTCTTGATAAGTCGGCTTACAAATCCCAATGATTTTGATATATTATTTGCATTATTGATCGAAGGGTAAAGTAAACGATTATGACGGGATAGATAAGTAAACAATTGTTTTGACGATACTGTTGAATTAAAATTGTCATTAAAAATTATTTTTGCTTGATTTTTTTGGCTGTATCAAGTAAACGGTTTATTTAATCGGTAAAAGGTTATTCATTAAGAAATTTTAAAGCAAAAGTTTTGTTATCATTTTTGTATTTTTGAACATCTTATTTGTTTAAGAAATTTTCAAAAATATTGTTTCATTCAACGAAAGCTACGACTACGTTACAATTGATTTGTTTTTGACATTGGTTGTCGTAACAAAGTTACCAGAAAGCTCATAGAATCAATGAATGACAATGACATGACAGAAAATATGAAATTAGATTTATTTCAAATGTATTATTTATGAATACAAAATGTATAATTTAATAAGTGTAATAAATACGTCAAAAATATTGCTTATTTCATTTCCTATCTCCTTTTTTGATTGTGGCTTTCCATCACCATTAAATGTCTGCTTTTAATACGGTTACCATATTTCAGTCTTGTAATATATTAAACGTTTTTGTGACAGTATATAATACAACATATTTTCAACATTTGAATTGTATTCGAATATATTTGTCTGTGACATATATTATATCATATCGAAAATACTTTTTCGGTTTCAACGCGACAAAAAACAATTTATTCTTACAATATTGACTACAATAACTCACCCAAATTTTCATCATTTTTTCCGTACGGTAAAATAAAATTACGTAACTTAAATCAATCTATCTTTCTCACTTAAACATTGTTAGTTGACTCAATTATATATAAATTTATCGTTTAAAAAAGTATTTTCTCTTAAAATTTAAAATGTATTTATAAAACAATCTAATTTTGTGCTGTTTTTTGCATAACGGTAACATAACCTTCAGAGGTTTAAAATATGAATAAAAACTTTTATAAAATAGTTCGAAATTGTTTGTTATAAATATTTATAACGTTAAACCAAATTGTACTCCTTTCCCAATAAGTAACTTCGTTGCATAAAACAATGATACGTATAAGTGTAAAACAGTATTTTGGTAATCAATCTGATATCTGATATTATTTACGTGTACTTTACAATACGATGCGTCAATTAGGCAATTATAATATAATTTGAAATTGATTAACTTTATTTTCTGATACCTGATACAAAACTTTGGCTTAATTTATCGTATAAATTAAATGAGCCGTTTTAATTGCCGCGGTCTTTCTCGACATGCAAAATAACACCAAGACTTTTTGCCTTCGCCAGTTTTACAACTTTGTGAACTGTACCATGATGTCTCGAGCACGTGTAAGCTGATTATATTAGAGTAGCTAAAATAATCAACGTCTGCCTGGTAATAATTATTTACTTTGCTACCATAATTTAACCAGCCAGATATGTAATTAACCATACTTATTTTCGTTGTATTCCAGTCTATTTTCATGAATATTCCTTTATAAAATATGGAAAAGAGACTTTTCGTGTGCTCTTTTTACGTATTTTCTTGAGTTGAATATTGCGTGCGAATTTAAATTAAGTTAATATTGCCAGTTTTATAACCCAACCACATGCCAAATTCACATTTATCTGATTGTTTAGGTTTATGGAAAGATTCGCAGCAACTACAGTGAATCAATTTTGACATATTTTGTTATTTTTCTTTTTAAGAGTTACTATTATCCTTTTCTTTATATTCGAAGCACTTGTTGAAATTCTTTCATATATGTTGCAATTGCTGCAGTAAAAATCAATATTTTTTAATTTTATTTTATAAGCTACTTAAAGCTTGCTTACATGATCATAATAGGCATTATTTTGTTTTCATATAGTTACTAAGATTATGTTTTATGAGAAGTTTTTCTTCAGTTTCTATTTATAAATAATATTAATTTTTCTAATTGCGGTTAAATTTACTCAAGTAATTTCCTCGAGTAAATTTAGACAAATTATCAGTATAAAAAAATGTATTTTTGGACTCACTAACGTTAACGCTGAATGTATTAATATACACAGATAAGTCGTTAAATAATGTTAAAATTCTTTTAAGTAGTATTTTTATTGTCTGGTTGATTTTTAAATTAAGTTAACCACTCAAATCCACGATGGTATTGTATGATATGAAAGAAAAATACAAATAGATGCATATCTCTTTAACCGTTCAAGCTATACAAAATATGCAAAAAATTGTTTTATTATATATATGTACTTATAATTGTCACTTTTTATGATTTAATTACCAATTGAATACCGAATAAAATAATTAATTAAATGTTTAAATTTTTTTTCTTCTTGTTTCTAGATTTTAATTTATTTAAGAGAGGATAGGTTACATTGAATAAACATATATATTTTTTATTAAAATTGTAAACTAAGCAATGATAGGTCACAGATAAAGCTTTTGTATTTTAACATTGATTAAAAATTTCGTATAATTAAAATAGTTATAATCCATAAACGTCATTCGATATTTTATCTCAGCAAAGATATCATTTTAAGATCGATAAACAAAGTGTCTCTAAATTGTTATTTTCACAGAATAAATTTGAGTGGTAATTATTTTTTCTATAGTAACCTTTTTTTTCAATTTAGTTTGAAAGTCAACACAATCAAATTCAGTTAGTATTAAACTTGCGTCATTGTTCTAGAATGGCTGAAGATCTCAAATAGATTGATTGAATTGGCATTCACCTGGTAGAACTTCATTATAACACGGTGGAAAAAATAGCGACGTAGCTTTCAAAGTCAACAATAATTTAGGCAGACATCTTAAAAATAGTAAACACAAAATTAATAAACTTAACACAACTTGACAGCGGTATTTATAAAATGTCCTGTGGCTAATGTTTATCCGTTTACATCGGACAGACAGGTAGGAGAATATCTACTAGAGCTAAGGAACATATAAGATCATTCAATAGTAAAAAAACAGATTCATAATTCGCTAATCATGTTATAAAGGAATCACATAATATAAATTCAAACTCAGCGCCTAAGTGTTTGCATCTTTGCAGTAAGGGTCGTACGATGACCACTTTGGAGCAGCTGGAAATCAATAAACATCAACTATCACAAAGGATTCTTAACGAACAAACTAATATATTATATAGCCCATTAATTAAACCACTCCACAGGGGGAAAGGGGTCTGATTTGTTTCCGAAATAGACCATTTCCGTGCCTCATGTAAACTTATTGTTATAGGCACATTTTTTAGTTTCATTTACAATTTTAGAAACATTTAGTTTTATTGCGAGAAAGAAACAATCTAGGCCGTTAAAACAGAAGAGAAGATGTATTGTGTACCTTTTTACACAGCTATATATCGATAAGCAAATGTTAGTTTAAGCATAGCTCTGACGATGGCGTGAGCCGAAATAGCTATCAACTATATTTGTTAAAAATAATTTTGTAGAACTAAAATACATTGTTATTTTTTTGAGAGTTATCTCAAATAGAATTTTTAAGATGACATGTAAAATTAACAATTTAAAATAATGAAGTGTTTTTTATAAAACCTTCATGTCTATTTTGAGTTCCAAATGAGTAATTGTACAGTACATTTAAACGCAAGGAATCCGTCAACACAGAAAGCAGGAAATTAATCCATTAAAAAAGTAAGACGGATATTGAAAAAAAAGGTATATAAGTTCTTTTCATAAATGATTGGTAATACAATTATTATTGTGCGTGCTATAAGGTACAATATTTTTATTTTTAGTAAAATAAATAAAGCTCGTCATCAAAAATTTATTATCATTAAGATTGAAAACGTCGATGAACCCATTTTCGTAAATCTAAATAAGTCACAGAAACTGTTTTCCCCATATAATATAAAAGAAGTTAGATATTATCAGAAATTCTTTATATAATCAAAAGAGGAAAAAAAAGTTATCGACCAAATTATATGAAAGTCGCGTCGCACGTATCTTTTGGCCTGATTCGATCCTATTGGTTGTGGTAACCTAATTTGAAATGCCGAAACCGACCTTGCCTTATCTTGCCAACTACACTTACGTACAACTAAATGTAGATCGGAAAATACTTATATCGATAGTAGCTATGTATTTTGAAAGCAAACAAAAAAATAAATTACCCTCCAAGACATGCAAGATAATGTATTTTTAATTAAAAAAAGTAGAATATATTAAAGATTATGGGTTCTTTAGAAACGCTCGAATAATTAAAGCTTAACATGCTCAGAGTTTTATAAATTGAGGTAAATATGTATTGAGAAGCTGGTTTAAATTTATGGTAAAATAAAAAAAACAACAACAATATTTTAAATGTACACCAATCCCTCGATTTACACGGTAGTTAGGTTCCTGGGAATAACGTGTAAATCGAAATTTTATAATTTTTAATGTAAAACCGTGTAAATCGAAAAGTACACAAAAAAGCATAAGTTGGTTGTTTTCTAAAATACATAAATAAAAATATATTATTAATAAGTATAAACAAACATATTCTTTTATTAATTAAATACACATAAAGCATACAAAGAGGAACAAAAAAATGAAAATCAAAAGATTCGTAAAAAAAATATTGCAACAGTTGTTGCAGTTTCGGACGTCAAGCTCAAGTCAAAGATAAACGCCTAATGGTGGGAGGAGACATACGTGCAGTGGAATGCATACAGTTGGATACGCCTAGAAATGGACTCGCCCAGATGAACGAATACCCCAGCACACAGGCGCACAAATAAATACTATTGGCAAGAACATTATTTCTGTCAATCATAGCCAGTTATTTTTTTCTTAATCCGTGTAAAACCAGTACCGTGTAAATTAAGGGATAGGTGTTTTAAAATATCAATGTACTTTATTACTTTAAAATATGTTTTTATTAAAATTTAATTATGTAAGCGTATTTGAAAAAGTATGGTAAATATATTTTAATCGATTTTTGGTATTTAAATGGATATTGGCGGCGTAAGATCCCTTTTTTAACGACATAATATTGATGAAATTGAGTGTACATTAAGCGATCATCTACATATCTGACCGTTTCTCTGTTTTACTTCGTTGTACGTACAAATTGTAATGCCAAAAAATAATATTACAACGGTAACCTTTCAAACTTTTCGTTGAAATTTAACTCTATTATTTTTTTATTTTCGGAGGTCAATAATAAAATTTTATTGGCAAACTTATGAATATGATAAAATATCCAACGAAAGCTACCAAAAAAATCTTGGCGAGCTACCAATAGCTCGCGAGCGACATTTTGGCGATCACTGACTTAAATGATAATTTTTTTTTTCTAATCGTTTTCAATCCTGAAAAGAAATTAGACAGCAAATATAAAAACAATTTTCACAAAGCAATTTATATAGTAGGAAAAATCTGCTTGCAATTTAAGGTATAAACCAAAAATGATTTCAAGTAAGCTGTCAATCTCTCTTTAAGATAGGAAAAAATATTTGGTTGAATAATCGCTTTATGTACGCTCAATTTCTTCAGCATTGTGATGCGAAAAAGAGGGTTTTAACACCGTAAATATCATATTATAAATTGACAACAATATCACATTGTTGAAATCGAGAACGGTATTATCGATTTAACATTTGACCATGGTGATCAGCAGAAATTGTTTTAACTTATTTGTTGTGTTTTGTTTTTGTAATTGCTGTAAAGATTGTATTTAAACAATCAAATGTTTTAGAGAAAAGAGGTAAATCATGTCTTTTTAGCTAAAACATGACAAATATATTATTTTTCCTACACAGTTCACCATAATTAAAGATTTTTTTGAAAACAGACAGAGAGTTAGTATTTCTGAATAAAGCACATAATTCACACACGTGATTTTTACTAAGATAAACAAACGGCTTTCCGTGATGATTGGATTTAAAAATGTAAAACCTATTAACTAAATCTTAATACGTATGCATGGAAACGACTTTCTTTCTTTAAATGTATAAGTTTATAATATTTAGAAGTTCTTTAGATGTAATCGTCCAATTAGGGCTTTATAGATACACATAACAACGTAAACAGAACAATAAATAATTTATTTTATTTAGTATGCGTGCGATATGTTATAAAATTTATAAATAATCTATATACTTAAAAATAATCTGTTGGTTATTTTCTCAGCAAAATATTTTCTTCAAATGAATAACATATTACAAAAACAAATAAATATAGTATTTTGCACAACTTTAGAAAGGTATGTAATTTTATATTTGTGAAATAGTCCCAAAACAACGCATGTGATGTTAGTGTATCTATACGATGTTAAATGTATTATTCCGTTATAAAGTAGCAAGTAAGACCTCTATCTTCTCGTAGTTAAACTTCCTGAAATGAGATCCCATCAGAATCAAGCTCAAATAATGAAGAATTAGTTTCTGAAGGTTTCAGGAGAAATAGGTTATACTTTATATAAAGCTAGCGAATCAAATTTTCTTTCGATTCATTTTACGCGTGATTTGTTTGATCCGAGCTTTTTGATTTGATTCCTTTTCTTTGTCAATATTATTTCAGGAAAATACACTTATTCAAAATGTCACCGTAATACCAAATAAACTGTTTGTGTGTATTTTTTCTACGAAAATAAATGACATAATAATATTACCAACACATTCACATTTTACGATGAAATGAATGAAATTTAATGCTTTTTGTTTTTGGGTATCAATTAATTAGATTATTGAAATTCGTTTTCTTTTATTAAAAAAAAGTTTCACGTAAAACAAGTTATTGGATGTCTTCTTTTTAAATTTATACCCATTGAAAATTCTATCATCTATGTCAGTGATCGCCAAACGATCGCTCGCGAGCTTCCGGTAGCTCACCAAGGCTTTTTCGGTAGCTCACGTATGATATTTTATCATATTTATAAATTGGCCAATAAATTTTTATTATAAACATCCGAAAATAAAAGAAAAATGAATCGAGCTAAATTTCAACGAAAAGTTTGAAAGGTTGCTGTTGTAATATTTTTTCGTTGGCATAACACTTTGTGCGACCAAGTAAAACCAGAGAAGCGGTCAGAGATGTATTACGATTGATGCGAATTTTTAAGTTATATAAATATTATGTATGGTACGATAAAAGACGATGATAAAAAATTATAAAGAAGCAATATGCATAGGTAGCTTACCAGACAATTTCACATCCTTATTAATATATATTTTTCATCCTTATTAAGTTTGTAGACCACTGATCTAAGTAAGTCTTTAACAATAATATATGTAAATTGATGTCATTTTGAAGGTTACTGTTAAATGAAATCCTGCGATATAAACGTTTTATTAACAAATGCTTCACGAATGTAATTTAATATTGGACGAAAAAAGTAAATTTAAATCAATTTTATTCAATGTTAAGTGTTGTATCAAATGTAAAAACAAAAATTTTAGTGCTTAGAAACGCAAATTTTTTTTAGGATATATATTTGAAGTTTTTCCCAGTTATATTAAATAGCAGTCTCAACGAGAAGGAGCTGTTTTAATTTTAAGTCATACTGAATCCAACATTTTAAATTATTCATTATATTATTAGTTCTCAGAGCATAATAATTTTATCATATTTAAAATCAGGACTTCGTAAGTCACGAGATATTTTTGTATAAAATAAATGAAAGTTTGATAATTATTTATTTGACATCGTGTCTTGTATAATCGTAAATGATTGTGATTTCAACCATTTTGACAAACTAAACACATAAGTTTTCAAGTCCCGTTTTCTCCCAAAAAAGCGAATTATTGAGTCATTAAAATTTTCTCAAACAAGAAAACTTTCTGATTACTTTCAATCAGTGAGCGATGTTGAGCACTTTCCATCAAAAATAGATTCTTTTCAGATGTCTGACTTTTGCGGGAATTCCCTTTATCCAATTTTTGTGAAGGATGTGGTCTCGTTAAGTTCCATCTTCTGCTATGTCACCCTTGAGCGAGCTTTAACCCGAGTGCTTTGAACGATTTTGATTGGCCCGAAATTTCGGCCAAATACCCTTCCATGGTATTCATATCATTATACATTTGGTGACCTGTTCGTCTATTCATTCACAAACTTTGCGATGTTTTTAATAAGCTCCTTTTACGCTTCATTTCATGCGCTTTTTTTTGGTTTTCTGAAAAGTTTCTCATACATATTTATACGCATAATCAAACCGCGTTTGATTTACTATTTCTCCTAATTTTATCAATAAAGTGGACAATATTGTTATTTTAAAATGAAAGTGAAATATTTTTCTCAATATTGTTTTACTTTTGACAATTGAAAAATGTTCGAATATACAATTAACACTTTAAATTATTAGCTGATTTATTATCAATCAATGCTGTATTGACATCTTGAATATTAATAAAATACAATAAATTGTCATATTATAATAATGTCTGTTTGCATAGTAAAAAAATCGAAGGAGATAATAACATTACTTAAAGAAGTTATAAAAAAATCTGGAGAATATCAAATTTGAATTGTTACAACTTTGTTCGGCATCTTCAGGCGTGCTATCACACAGATGCAACAGAACTAAATAGAATGACAGAAGATGCCGAAAGGCAAAACCAGGGTCGTTTGAGATAAAACATGTGGAATCGTTCAAAGCTGTTACAATTCAAATTTGATATTGAAATTTCATCAAGCACTTTATTGATTGAATTGGCATTCACTTGGTAGAACTTCATTATAATACGGTAAAAAAATAGCAATGTATTTAAGTTCTACAAAATTATTTTTAACAAATATAGTTGATAGCTATTTCAGCTCACGCCATCGTCAGAACTATGCTTAAACTATCTTTCGCTTATCTATATATAGCCGTCCAGAAAAGGCACACAGCACATCCTCTCTCCTCTTCCAACGGCCTAGCTTGTTACTTTAACACAATGACACCAAATTTTCAAAATTCTAAATGAAACAATAGGTGTCTATGACAATAAGATTATATGTGGGACGGAAGTGGTCCTTATGGAAGCAAATCAGACCACCCCTTTGTACAACGGCTGGACAAGTGGCGATACTATTATGTTAGTTTGTTCGTTAAGAATCCTTTGTGATAATTGGTGTCTATTGATTTCCAGCTGTTCCAAAGCCGTCTAAAAGATAAAAGATCTTTCTAAGAAATTTTTAACTAAAATACATTGCTATTTTTTCACCGTGTTCATCAAGCACCTTCAGTCGATGTCATAAATCAAGAAAATATATATATTTTTTATGAAAAGAGCTTTCGTATTATTTATTTTTTTAATATAAACAACAAACATAACTTTGGTAGTAAATCATTTTGTTAATTGTGAAGTTATCAAAATACTGATACCTTTGATAATTTGTATTTTTAAAAGATACTTGCACAATATATTACATGCACAGATTTACCAATTCAGTGTTGCAAGGTCGATGTAATATTTTCAAATATATATTGGAATTAGTTTTTACTGACAATATCTTTAATATCGTATATTATGCTGACTCGACGAACGTAATCTTACAGTGAGATAACACGCGAAAAAAGACGTAAAATGTCCCGTAATATCGGAAAACGTTTGGCCATTTTAATTAGAGCAGAAAAGTATATTATTTATTGGTCGCATTTGAATATTGTTAAGTGAAAAGCTTAAAACAAAATCTAAATATTTGAAGCCAGTGCAATTTTTCCCACTGATTGGTAAAAAGCTATTGATGGCCGATAGTCTGCACATTTATATTTATACAGAACATTTCATTAGTCTCATTTTCGATTGATATATTTTCAAAACAAAAATGTTTTTTTTTACTAGTTAGTTTTGAACAGCTGCTTTTTTTATATTTCAAATACAACCAACGTATGTATTATAGATAATAAACCGTAGATGAAAAGTTGATAATTTAAATTAACACTGTGAAAAAATACCGAGAAATATAAATTGCTATTTTTTCACCGTGTTATAATAGTGTCATACCAAGTAAATCCCAATTTCATCAAAATTTTTAATTAATTTACGCAAAAGTGATTAGAATTGACCGTGTATAATTTAAAATCCTGTAGTGTTATAACAAAAAATCGTACATTATTTCGTACTATTTTTTAGCTGAATATTATTTTAAGTGATTTTTTTGAATGTACCCAAATAATAAAACATTTCCCGCACTTTTTTGTTTTTTTTTTCTCCATTTTATTATTAATACAATACATTAATAATCTCAGTTAAACACCATCTGACAACAATAAACATTGTTCGCCAAATACGGTATTCTTATTATTATTTTCGTTAAAGACCTCATTCATTATATTGCGGCAAAGGAAAACATGATACTTCAGAAAAAATACAATAACAGTTCACAGTAGAGCCACAATATCATCTACTGTCTAAGTCGTTGGGTCTTTGACGCAGAAAAATCTTTTACAAACAGACAAAAATTAATTTCCGAAATGTATTGAATGTCTGCAACAATATCACAAAGATTGTGAAGAAATAAGAATGTATACACAATTAGACATTTATACAAAGAAACGTTAATAAGAAGAGATTTTTTTAAGACAAAGATATATAAAGATTCAATATAAACAGCCGTCATATTTCTTTCGTATTAAAATCATGATTCACCCAGTAAAAATATTATAAGCAAAAAGTTGAATGTCAGTCTGATTATTGTTAATAATAAAAAAAGTGAATTTATGATTTTTTTTTTTTATTTTAATAAAAGTTCTAGTACCCCACTCAATTCATATTTTAATAACTATTTTTTACTCTTTGAACTATAAGCTGAAAAAAAAATAATGGCTACTAATTTTTAGAATCAGACAACTTTTAACTACAGAAAAAGCATTGTCTGTTAAGCTTTTGCGTTCTTATCGTTTACTGGGGATTTAAAATTCAATGTTTGTTTAAAAAGCTTCAAATGTGCATATCGAAAAACTGAAAGCTTAATAAGTTGTTTTTTAATCCTTTTGATTTCCGTACATAAAAAATTATACAATTTTTTAAAATAATTTCTTGGTTATTGACTAATTTTTATTTGAATATAAATATGAAGAAAAAAAACAATCGAGCTTTGACATATTATTCCGCATAAAAAGTAGCGAAATTATTACATCGTTTCACAAAAGCAGTAAAACATCTAGCAAAAATGTTTGTACTTTCATAAATTTTTATTTTAGAAAACAGTATTGTACATAATTGCCGCTTTTATTTACACAGAATCTTTCCAAAAATTTATTTACGATAATACCTTTATATTTAACCGACGTAACGATATGTACATATTTTGGAACAATCTATTTCTTATTAACAAGTTGAATTGTTTATTATGCTTGTGATCATGCAAATGTTTAAGGAATATAGCGTATGAAAGATTTCCGTTGAAATATGTATGCAATAATTACAAGCCAACACATCGAAAAAGAAAGAAAGCTTCTTGTTTGCTAGAAATAAACTAATCATTAATCGAGACGTGATTTTCAAATTTGAATAACGCAGATTGTATTACATTATACAATAACGTCAAATGCTTTTTTATTTAATAAGTAAATACTTTTAAATCTTTTTTGATTTCCGTTCTAAAAATTATATTCCGAATTTATATTATTAAACAATGAAAAATACTTCCTTGAAATAAAAAGCACGGCAAATTGTGGTTATTTTTAACGTGGGTGCGACTTTTCCGTTTATGTTGTGTATCAATAAAACGGATTTTCGCTGTGCCTTCTCATAAAAATGTAATTATTTTTTCTTAGGGTCGATTTCACCCCAAAGGATGTTTGTGGTAACGGATTCATAAGATCGTGTAACACGTTTCTGCAGTAGAAAGGTTTCTATTATGTAACCAAAAACAGGATTTCATCGAGTTAAATAAACAAGCAAAAGATAATGTTTGGAATTTATTTTGTTGAAACTTTATATAGAATATTATTTTCAATTCAGTATTTTGTAGAATAACAAGATTATTCAAAATTTTATCCGATTATATTTTCAATTTTTCCTTTTTCCTGGTTATACAATAGCAACATAAATTATTTTAAATATGTATATGAAATTTAGACCTCAGAGTAGTTATCCTTTATCATCAATTCTTAACAGACTTAAATTTTGTATTTTTTATCCGAATGTCAAAGAAAAATGACGTTAAGTTGTAAAATTTATGAAACTACTACTTTTCAGGAAAATCAAAACAACATTACGAGTATTATTGAATGCTGTGTTTCAAAAAATTTCACATATTTAACAGCATTCACTTGACCACTGAAATTATTATGATATATTCAAGTCATTTTTGTATTTTAAAACTAAACACAGCTTCTTTTTTGTATGCAGGTAAAGTTTGTCAATTGATTGCACAGGCAAGTAAAATTATGCATATATCAAAAGTAAAACAAAAAACTAAAAAATCTTCTAAGAAATAGCATCTAAGGCAAATTTCACACCATAAGTTCTTGCGACATTTAAACAGATTTACACATTTTTCATCTGGTATATACTACAATTTTTTATTATGTAAAGTACTCCCCAAGGTGCTTTTAAGCATCTTCGCTGGGGGAAATTTTCCCACAAGTTGAAACCCGGTCTGCAACATCATTGCAAATGATGATGTTTGTGCTTACAAATGTATTCTTTAATGTTGTAATATTCAGACGTAAAACATGTATTAAAAATTGCACGAATGAATCGCTTTAAAACAATTGGTGTTTAATTATATTTATTAAAACTGGCTGCTCGATTCAAATGCCTATTTTACAACAAATAATATTAATCACTATTGAAATAAATTTTCATGCTTAAATATTACAAAGAACTCACTTTTCACATGGCCAGATTTATATGATAAAATTTGTCTCGAAATTTTAATCAACTGTACCAAACGCATGATATTTTAAGTACAAAGGAACCCCGATCAACCGTTTTATTAATTAACATTAACCGATTCCCGATTTATCGATTTCCTCGATCTACCGACTAAATGGTCGCGTCTCGAATATTATCCCGATTGACCCGTTTCCGTAGATAAATCTTTCTATCCCGTACAATTTGTGAGTTTGAGCACATTAAATTTTATATATTATCCAAAGAAATTTATGATAAATATTATACACAGTTCGCTCAAATATCTTAAGATTTTCTTTAATAAAGAATTTCACAAGAAGAAGCTTTAAGCACTATTCGATTATTTCAATTAACAAGATTTAATTAATTACAAAATTATCTTATATTGACCAATTTTTATAAATAAAAGAGAACGGAGACTTTCAAGATATATTTATTTTCAATATTTTAAGCATTACTGCTTTCCTCGTCTAAGAACCCTTGAAAAACGTAAAATTTAGGTTTTTATTGTAATCAAAACACATTTTTAGTAATAAATCTATAATTATATTTTATGACTAAAACCGGCTTCGTCTTTAAAATATATTATGGGAATAGTGCTATAAAATGTGTATTTATTATTGAAAATATCTGTACTAATGTAAAAATACCATCAATTATCACAATAGATCCGGTAATCTTAGTTAGATACACTAGCAAATGCGACATATGCTGAATGTTGGCATCTAATGGGTTAAATATTGTAATGAAGGTTAAGTAATATTCCGGGAAACATAAACATGAATAACTGTTTCGTCACTTACTTTTATAAAGAAAAGGTATGTTTTCTAACGTATAATATTTTATGATTTCTTGTATTTATGAGCTGTAAAAATTATTAAGTCATAAAGACGCACTTCGCTGTGCCGCGTAGACGCGAATAAATAAAAGCACATTCACACATCGCATTGCCCATGGAATTTATACAGAGTGCTTACATGTTTATTTATTCCATAAAAAGCCATGGCTATTTCAAAATTTTAAAGTTTTAAAAGATATTTTCTGTAAAATTTTTGTAATATATAAAAATCCTTTTAAGGATACGTTAAGTTTTGTGTTTACACTCATAACATTCGTAAAATATTAAAACGGCCACATGGAAAAATCGTGTTATGAAACTCCGTGTTAAATGCGATAATAAATTAATAAAAATTATGATACGTCTTACGAAAAAATAATGGTAAAAAAAATATAGAAAACATAAAAGTAAGGTTTTTCTAATTTTGTAAGATTTCACATGATTGTCACCTACGACCCAAGTTTCATCTTTGGGCGTCATCAAGCTTTCCATCACACGGATGCAATAGAAATCACTCACAATAAAAAAATAGCATGGGCTATATTTATATTCCAAAGGAGTTTATCACTAAGGAAAAAAATACCCCAAGGCTAAGTTTCAAATAAACAACTGAAATAACATTCAATAATATTTATTTAATTATAATTATAGTCAATTACCTGTGCTAAGTTGCACTAATGCTATATACTATTAATGAGTCTTTCATGAAAGCATTCAACAAAAATGAATAATAAGCTATCATTAAAATTTAATTGGATGATTTTAGACTTAGAAATGACTACTTACTTCAAATTAGCAGATAACGGTAAGAATTAAACATCAAGTCATATAATATAAGAAATTATTTTGTGTAGTTGTCTGTACTGATCTCACGTAAGGAATATGACTTCGAATTTGATGTTGGAATTCCATTAAGCACCTTCAATCGATATCATTAATTGAAAGATCTCTCTTCATAACTTTCATTTAAAATTTAAATAATTAAATTGAAAAAAAAACGTAAATTGTCTCATCTAGCAACATTTTGTAGTAAGCTATTGTCTAGTTTTACCTTGTTAATCTTCACCTATTAAATATTCAGCGGCCAAGTCTATTGCTATCCATCTTCATTTACTACTTTCAATGATAGAAAAAATAATGATAAAAAAGATCAATTCGTTTTATACACAGAAAAATATTTTACCAAATGTTACCTTGAAAAACCATCGATTATGTTTTAATATTGTCTTCTTTACTGCTACGCGATCGAATTTGTTAATAAATGACAAATCGATAAATAATTGCAAAATTTTTTATATAAACAGTTTTCTACATGCATTCGTAGTCTTCTCTCATTGAAAGCTTAGACGATCCATCAGAATTATAATTTCAAAGAATTGACTGTTTTTTTTTTTTAATTTACATTACATAATTTAAAATTTCAAAAATAGAAAATTTGTTTTGAATTTATCAACATTAAATGAAACAAAATATTTAAAACCAGGTCTTCTATCCTGCCGCATTCACGACAGTATGAATTGAAATCAAAAGTTTTTATTAAAAGTTATAACAGGCATATTTAAATATTTGATTTAAGTGATAACAATTTCTTTTATTCTCCAAATAAAATATTAACAGTGTTTTTTTTTTGGTATGAAACTCAATATTTATTTAGAAAATGGTAGAATATAAACGATTTTGCTAAGAAAATGATGAAAATTATTTTTTTATTCTGTGTTTGTTACATTTTAAGAATCGGACTAGAAGGTGGTGGACGACAGCCGATAAATACAAAGAAATATGTTCAAGTTACGACAATCGCCATAAAGTTTTTATGGCTACGGGACGTAAATACTATTTTTTCTATTTTCACTTCAGCGGTTAGTTAAGTTGTTTGACCAAACCACTAAAAAAATGATAAAATTGACAAGGTGGCGCATGCTGCTTATGACAGTTATTAGGTGTCCCAAAAATCAAACGAAAGCACTCTGTGTCTATCGAAAAAGAGTTATATCCATATATTTTGAACAGGGGCAGAAAATTTCGATGAACGCCAATAAAATGTGACGGCAAAAGGTTTTTGTTTGAAGGTACTCTGGTAGTAGGTGAAAAAGGGTCAGAGATAAACATACCCTCTCCCACTTAAGCGTTTTGGGGCGGATTACAAAGGGCAGTTACTTGGTTTCAAAATCATGACTTTTACTGCCATAAAGCAAAGAAACGACGGTTTTTTTTTCATATCTTAGTTCGTCACTGGAGATTTCTTGTATGCTTTTGTAAATCCAATTATATACTTGATAAAGCATCAAAGATAAAAGTAAACGATGTTTTGAAACGAAATGAAATAATATAAACAAAATCAGAATGATACGTCAATGATGACCTACTAATATTTTGATAAAGAGCTTTTTTCTCTAAGTGGTGGTTATTCTCTAGAAAAGTAAGCTTTCAACGTTACTATTTGCATATTATTTCGAAACGAGCATCCGCAGGCTTTATTGAAATATTCGAAGCGATTCTTTAGCCAATAAACTCGGCTTTTGATGAGCATTTTCCAACCAGTGTCCGAAATGGACAGTGACGTTAATTGGAGCGCTTAATAATATCAAAGCATACTTGATGTACAAGGTTGTATAAAATATAAATCTTGAAAACTAATAAAAAAAAATGTTTACAAGACTAAAAATTTCAATTAATGAAGCTTTATAAGATTTCACATGCTTTGTCACTAACGGCCCTGGTTTCGGCTTTAGACAACTTCAGGCATTGCATCACATAGATGCAACAGAGTTGACACACAATAAACAGTTAGCATCGATTATATACACGAGAAATGAATAACAATGGAAAAACATATACCCTAAAGCTAGGATCAAAATATACAACTGAAATAATTTTGTTTGTGTTTTTCTTTTGTAATTAACTACTCTTGTTTTAAGCTAATGCTTACTTGTTAGATGATTGGAGACCACAAAAAGCTAAACCAGGATATGTATAATTTAATATAGTCATATTCAAATATATAATGTTGTGACCAAAAATCTGGTATAAGCAATTCTTAGCTTTTCTTCAAATCGAAGATTTGATTTGTAAAAAAATAATTCTCACATATAAAAAATTCTTTCAATATCAAATAAAAACACAGGTTTCCTATACAATTTTTAAGTTGATTGTCGTTTTGTCGACATCAATGGTTTTGATTGGTTTGCTCACGTGCTCAAATCAGGGCGAAGTTAACTTCATAAATTTGATTTTTGAATGCCTCTTACGTGCAAAACTTCCTCTTATATACCTACAAGAACACTCAAAAAAAGGCGTGAAGTGAGCGATTTGGACCGGTAGTTCTTTCCTAGACATATTTTTGTATCATTAATCTTTTTTAATACGAGGTTGGCTGACTGAGAAACGAGCAGATTTCGTATGAAGTGTGTGTCAACGTAATCTTTATGATGAAACTTAAAGTCACATATTAGGAACAAACATACATGGTCTTTTATCAAGTACTATATAAATAATACTCAGTCGCAAAACAAACTTGTATTGAGCCCTAGTTCAACACACGACAGATTTTTCTTTTCATAAATAATAAGTAGTAAACACTAGAGTTTCATCAGTATTTCCGATTTTTTTTTACTAACACGGTGAAAAATTATCAATGTATTTAAGTTCTACAGAATTTATATAGTTGATAACTGTTTAGGCTTACGCCCTCAACTTCTCAACTTTTTTTTATAACTATTATGGTTTATTTAAGATACATTGTTTGACAATATAAATTGAACTAAACTTAGTAATATTTTTAATAAAAGTGCCGATTTTATATGAGCAATTTGGTTTATTTCATGTGTTTTTCATTAATAAAATATAAATTAAGTGTTTATTGCTTGTATCCAATATTTGCTACGAGTTACTTTTATGAAACTTTCACTGCTCATTAATTTTTCTTTCACGCTTAATATTTGCTTAAAACTGAATATAGGCATGGTTGTGGATTATTTTCACCTCGGAATATTTTCATTATAAAGTGAAACTTTTCCATTATACCCGAACATAACCTGTTGACGGTTTGTCGATAACAGGGTCAACGCAAAGGTAGGCTCTTAAAAGTCCCATTAGATATTTGCTGTGGTTTTTAACAGAGTAAGCTTGTTTGTAATCTGAATTTTTCTGTAGAAATTCTGTCTGCCTTTTACTCTTTTGGAAGAATTTAAAAAAAAACAATGTTAGATACCGCTGTCAAGTGTTGATACGAATTGTACGAGATTGTACGAAATTGTTTCAAAATTTTCGATGAATTCACACTTTTTATGCTTCCAAATATGTCAGTAACACTTTTAAAAGTGTCTTCCGACTAATCATTTTGCAAGATTATTTGCAAAAATATGAGCAGGATGCATCGGATTCTTTATACTAGACGCGAAGGGCGGTACGACACAAACAAAATCAATGATCATTTTAACGAAACTATTAAAAAAATACACCAGTATGATGGTAATAGCCCAAAGAATAAATTTTTAAGTCGTTCGTCAAATTGTTCAAATAATCTATGGTATAAATTATGATATCGATCGAAGGTGCTTAATGGAATTTCAACATCAAATTTGAATTGTTAAAATTTTGTTCGATTCCATATGTTTTGCTAAGTTCTGTTGCATCCGTCTGATAGAATGCCTGAAGATGCTAAAAGGCGAAACCCGGGACTTTTGATCAAAATCATAATTTTAGCAGATATAATAATAATGAAAAGTTTATCAGAAAGTATTTTTAATAGACGCAAAACTTCCCGTTTTACAAAAGAAAACTTGATTTTTTTATTTAGGTAAATGTGATTAAAAAAAAAAATTGAATTGTATTGTTATCATAAGTAACATAGTGTGGTGAAGTTCTCATAATACTCGAGCTATGCATTCGTATTGATTAAGTCATTAAGAAAAGTATTCTCATTATAAAACATTTGACTATCGCGCAAAAGTAATTTATTTTCCACTAGATACACAATCCGCTATTGACTAATACGTTATTCTATGCACACCGTCCTCTCTTAGACAGTCCCTTTCTTGCCTTATTATTCCCATCAGGTGAAAACAAATTAGTCCAACTCCATTTCGTGAATTCTATCGGGTTGTACGTTCTCTTATTCGGTACACTTCTGCCTAACAGCCCAGAACCGTGATACTCTATCTCAAACGCTGAAACTAATTCCGTACGCTATCTTCATTGTTGTACATTCACTATGAAAGTATTTACGTAAGAAATTGTTTCCGTAGTGGTCCACAGTAAACTCATTTTCCTTATAAAGCTCGCTTTCGATTAAAAGCTCACAATGATTATTAACTTTGTATTAGTGCAGCGTAAAATATTTGGAAATATAGTTGATCCTATATACAATTATACTTATACAATTTTACTTTTAAAGACCTACCAAGAATTGATTTATCAAATTTTATTTAACGATAAGAAATAAATCACATTAAAAATACCATTCTTATATTAGTAATTTACAATTTGTTTAAGATTTATTTTTTTAAGAAAAAGGCTTTATTTAATTATTTAAATTTAACGATATAAAAAAGATAATACAATGTTATTATTAATGATATCGACTGAAGGTTCTTGATGGAATTTCAATACCAAATTTGAATTGTTGCAACTTTGTACGATTCCACATGTTTTGTTACTAACGACCCGGGTTTCGCATTTCGGAATCTTCAGGAATTCTATCACACGGATGTGATCGAAAGATGAGACCCGGGTCTATAGTGACAAAACATTATTAAGCTTAAATTTTATCATATAATAATTTTAAAGTTTTCAGTGGCCGATATAGAAACTGTTCTGCAAAAAAATATTTGAATTTAGTTCTGTGTTTCTGTTGTGTATATATATATATAATTATTATAATTTAGTGATTGCTCTATCCGCAAAAAGATATAACATACATATTGCTGAAATCTGACTCGACCGTATGACTTAACGTCTTAACTGTGCGTATGGTTGATTAAAATCTATTGATAAATAAAACTCAAAACATATGAATGTTATCAATGTCAAATCCAGCTAAAACGTTGTTGGAATTATTATACTGTCATATTTAAAATGAAATATTTCACATCTTAAATTTTTATCCGAAAAAAATGCTGAAATTGATTCAATAATAACACTCGAGAAATTTCTTGATAACTTTCGAAAGCACATTTGTAAAAATGTTGCCATGCATAATTTGTAATACCGAGAAAACTTTTCTGTTAAACTTTATCGTTTGTGAACTTTCTTGCATAGTGGTTAAAAAAGTCGTGAACCTCGACCCGACGCCGTTTGTAAAATTCGAAATCTATTCTTCGTAGAGTGGATGACGAATAAAATTTTACACCAGAATTAAGTTTTGTCTGTTACTTCAAGTGGATATCTTTTTATTGGTCCTGTAACTTTATGTCTTATCCGTGAAACTACGCAAAACTTTAAAGTTGTCGTCGATAAATTTATTAGATTACATAGATAATAAGTATTGTATCATTTCGATTGCATTGTACTATAAATAAATAAATATTTATATGTCACACAAATTATTTTCTTGACTATAAAAAAAATTCTAACCAGTATGACTTGATCTTCGAAACTCGTGATTCTCTACGTGAGCTAAGTATTAACTCTAAAAAAATGATAAGACATCAAAAGTTGAAAGATAATATAATAATATTGACAACTGAGATAGTGAGTCGGTATGAAGTGTTGATAATATTGTGAACGAGCAAACCAATCATTCGAATCCGAAGGATCTAGATAGAACGAATAGGGATATCGCTTTTCGGACCGAGAATGTGTGATAATATGAAATCCTTTTTGCAAACTGTTTTTCTGTAACCAATTTACGTAACAAATACACATATAGCTACGAACAGTCTGCAAAGCAATATTAAGAGAGTGTATAAGTCAACAAAAAGATGCGTCTGAATGAAAAAATCAAGGGAAATAACTAAATAGTTATCGAATGATTCAGGTTTTACAACAGCTACAATCAGCTGAAGTAATTAAATCAGTTTAATGCGCCAATTAATAAAATAGAAAGCTGTCAAAAACTGTCAATTGGGTTGCTGTTTTTAAGGAATCAAGTTTATTGCTATGTTTTAATGTCGGCTCTTAAACAATACTACGAAACATCTAAAACGAATCAATACACAAAACAGGTTTCTGAATGTAAATGGATATATCAGTCGTTATTCATATGAGATGTAGATAAGTGTGATATGTATGCAGCGCTCAAGAGCCGAAACCAATAAATCTGTATGTAGTTAATTTTGAAAAGCACACGTACGTGCAGTAAAAATTGTGTCATATATCATACAACTACAATTTAAAGCTTTTGATGAAAACATTCCAACTTTTTTTTTTAAAGCATCCGATAAGCTTAATAACTGCAATGAATTAATGTTTTTATTTATTTTAATTAAATTTACTGCAAATAGTTGTAAAATAACCATTGAACATATTTCGAATTTTCTTGACCAGAATAATAAAGTGATAAAAAAAAGCTCTGTCAAAATTTTTGTGTGAAAAATGGTAAACAAATATTTAAACACGGTGAAAAAATAGCAATGTATTTTAGTTCTACAAAATTATTTTTAACAAATATAGTTGATAGCTATTTCGGCTCACGCCATCGTCAGAACTACTAGAATAGTTCTGACGATGGCTTGAGTGAGTGCTGTTGTTGATACCAAGTGAGTGCCAATTCAATCAACAAACATTTAAAGTTAAACATGCTGGTATCAGATTTTCAGCACCTCTCACATTGCGCGTGAAATTAATCTTTGATAATAAATATTTTACTTCATGATGAATCGAAAACTTTGTTAACTTATAATCGTGCATTTATTTAGCAGTACTTGAATATTAAATGAATTAGTTTAAAGTTAAAACGTATTTTTACTACATAATTATCATTTTATGAGAAAATATATGACATGGGATCAATAGAAAGTCGTGATTTGTGTGAACATAAATATATTCATTTAAATAACACTACAAAGTTCTAGACTCTAAGGGCACTTTTAGTTGGGTTTGTCAGAAATTTATTCAAACTCAAAGTGGTATGTTTGAATGTGTTGATAAGTGGATGGAAAATTGTTTGGTTGTTGTTGATAACCGGTAAGTGTGGCTTGAGAGGAATAGAGCTTTCCATTTGCGATCTCAATCGAAGCGAAGGGAACATTTCCACGTGCAAATAAGTCACTATTTACATCACGTGTGTACTTATACAATTGCCAGTGCGTTGCTACGTAAGGTTTGCCAGAAATGGATGAAAATGGTTATTTTGTTCCAAATCTGTTTATATGAGCAGCGATTCTCAAAGATTTCAGAATTAAATAATTAAGAAATATTCATTTATTTAAGATTGTTTTTAAAACTTTGCTATAAAATTAATTATTTTCACTGAATAAATTTTCAACATGTTTTTTAGTGAAAATATAAGTTAATCAAGTTGGTAATAGCTTTTTCTTACTCAATACTTTTGGAAAAGTTATATATTATATTTCAAAAAACTTTTTTACTAAAAATTATAGCTCAGTATTATTTGGTTATCAATTAAGAAATGATTCGTTATTTTTAGTCAACACGGCTTGGTAAAGGGTTGGTAATTTTTTTTTTGATTGAATTGGCATATACTTGGTAGAAGACCATTATAACACGGTGAAAAAATAGCAATGTATTTTAGTTCTGACAATGAATGGTGTTAATCGATATAGCTATCAACTATATTTGTTAAAAATAATTTTGTAGAACTAAAATACATTGCTATTTTTAACCGTTTTAGTATAAAAGCGTTTGTCTATAAACAAACCCAAATTACTTTTTTGCGTTCAATTCATATCTATATCGTACAGGAATAAAAAACGCTGCAAAGAGAAATTGAAGTATCATTATGCTAATAATAGTAAAGTACAGCTTTTAATAAAAAAGGGTTGTTTGCGCATACAATAGTCAAAGCTAACAAAGCTTTGATAAATATATATATAGTAAAGCTTTTCTATGTGATATCACCTAAATCAAACCCAGCTAAAGTTCCCCATTTCTAGTCTCTATTGGATTTGTTTGTTTGGAAAACTTTTAGAGTGTTTGCTCAACAATCTTTCTCGGTCCTATGTCCAGACATTCTAAGTGGATATGACATTGTTTCAACATCATTTAGTGACAACTTAGTGGGAAGACGGTACTGACGTGAGAAGTTTGAAGAACTCCATTTGAGATGGTAGATATCGTTGTAATGAGTATTGTTTGAAGCTACGTGCAGGCTTGTGTAGCAGCATTAATGAAAAATGTTTACTTACATAAATAGAATATGTGTTATTTATTATATGTTTAAATACACTAGGCATAAGGTGATGAGCAATGGAGAAATAATGCTTAGCAATGTTTAAAATTCTGCATCATGATAATTGTGAGGCTATATTGCAAAACTTACTAATTCTAATATGAACGAAATAGAGTTAGGTATTCAGATAAGATAATTCAAGTCTAATAAATTGATTTAAAATATTTAAAGGTTGATAAAAAATATTCAAATGATGGTTATTTAGAACGAAGTTCGTTCAAATCGTTAAAAATAATTTTGTTTTAAAATATATAAACATCTATTTTGGCAAAATTTGAATTGTTGAAACATTGTACGATTCAGTTCTGTTTTATCTGTGTGATAGAATGTCTGGAGATGCTGAATGGCGAAACATGAGTCGTTAGTGACAAAACATATGAAATCGTAAAAAGTTTCAACAAATCAAATCTAAATATAATTCGTAGGATGTCGTACAGAAAAAAATTAAAAGCGTAGGAACATAAAAGTAAAAAAACAGTTATTTTAAATTGAAAAACTAAGGAATCATAACCAACAAATTATATTTATCATCATACATTTTATATTTATATATACAATAAGTGATTATTTAATGTGGCAAAAATAGCAAATAATGTTAGAGCCTCCGTTGCTAAAGGTGAATCAATAAATATTTTTATAAACACATAAGACGTTTTCACCAAAATTTGTGTTCAAGAAGTTATAGGGCACTGAAAAATTAATTCGAATGACTTTTGATGCATTTCGAATGAACAATTTTTGGTTTCGTATTCAATATCAGTAGTAGATGCATCAGAAAGTATGTCATTCTTTAATCACTCCTAATAAATTATAATAAAGTTAAAATAGATCTTATCCACTAATAAAAAAATAATAGGTGAATAAAAAGGATTTCATCTACTAATAAAGCTCGTCATCGAATATAAATATATCTCAAGCAAGAAAGCAATTATTAGGCAAATATTTCTTAAAGCTGGCATTTTTTATGACCAAACATTACAGAATTAAATGGCGAAACATGTAATTAAGAGGCTCTAAATTTACTTAGGGGTAAATTATACAAAAAGACAATGGACCACGACGAAGAAAAAAATATTTCTCACATTTTTTGTTTGTTAAAAGCGTAAAAGTTATTATGGTTGAAGCATTTTAATTTGTCATAATGTTACTTATTAAGTTGTATTGATAAAGTTACAGCAAAAGCTCTATATAATAAATCTTATTTTATATTTTATTGTTATCAATTTTTATTCTCTTAAAAGTTTAACGGTGCTGAAATTTATTTTGTTTTGCATATGCATAAGATCTTTCTTTTACAGCATTTTTTTCAATAATATAATGGTTTTATTTTAATCATAAAAACTTTCTCTCTTGGTCATACTTTAATGAAAAAAAACCTGTTGAAAAACTAAATTTAAAATTTAATATGTTTCAATTATTTAAGTATTAAAAAATATTAAATTCTCGTATACTGTAAATAACTAGAATCAACAAGCTGAAACATGTTACTTATTTAGAGTAGCCACATAGACCGAAACAATGAAGGTGGAGAGGAAGGCTGCTTACATATTGTGGCTTGTGACGTTAATAAGATTTTCTACGAACCTTTGTTTCTGATTAAAATGTTGTAGTAGATTGAAAGTAGTGCATTAATAATCGCATCTTTACACTGCCTAATTATTATGCATATTTATGAAAAACTCACTTTTATTTAATATTTAATTTTTATTGAAGGAATTCCAAATACCATCAAAACTTATAAATATAATAAAAGTATGTATGGATGGATCCAAGAGCAGTATTCATATGCAGGGTAGTCTATGAGAATCTTTTGAGGTGACAGCAGGACTAAAACAAGGAGACTCCTTATTACCTATGCTTTTCAACCTAGCTTTAGAGAAAGCCGTAAGAGAGGCAATGAAAGCAGAAAGCGGAGTTATACTGAATGGGTCCCACAAAATATTGGGCTACGCGGATGATCTAGTGGTGCTCGGAGAATCTGAAGACGATATAAAAAATATTTTCACTCTTTTGGAGGACACAGCAAAAAGGTTAAACCTACGAGTAAATGTGGGAAAGACTAAGTATTTGAAAATGACAAGAGGCAACGAACCCTCTGGAGACATTGTAATAAGAAACTCCTCGTTCGAGAGAACCTCTCTTTTCAAGTACTTGGGCTCTAATATTTCCTCTAGGAATGAGATGACTTTGGAGCTTGCTGACCGACTGAGAAGTGGAAATGCAGCGTACTTCGCGCTAAATAGTCTGTTTAGGTCCAAAATGCTCTCCATCAAAACCAAGTGCCGGGTGTACAACGTGATCATTAAACCGATAGTCATGTATGGATGTGAAACCTGGGGTTTAACAGAAAAACAAGAAAAGGCCCTCCAAGTATTTGAAAACAGAATCCTCCGGAGAATACTTGGACCCGTTAATGAAAACCACCGGTGGCGCATTCGTACGAACGCTGAGCTCTTCGACCGATACAAACCAAGAATCATTAATGTCTTGAGATCGAGAAGGCTCAGATGGGCGGGTCACGTTGTACGATCTGAGAAGTCTAGAGCTCTCCATAAGAAGGAACACCAGCTGGCACCCGACCACTCGGTCGCCCTCGACCGAGATGGGTGGATAACATTCAAAAGGATGTTGAGAGGCTGGGGATAGTCAACTGGAGAGAAAGAGCGCTCGCCAGAGATGCCTGGAGAGAGGTTGTACAGTCGGCCATGGACCTGAACGGCCCCTAGCGCCATTCTATAATAATAATAAAGTATGCATATATTCGTGAAAGCTTTGACACAATCACTACAGTAATTTTCTATAATGCATCTCTTGAAAGTACTGGAATAATTAAAAAAGTGGCTAGTTTTATATTGTACTTCCGGTAAACGGGTACAACTTGCGTCAATTATTTTCAAAAGCATTTACTTAAATTGTTGTTTTAACTGTAATGGGTCGTCTGAAATCCATGCGGTATTCATTTACCACAGTTCATTTGAAATCTATCTCCCGGTAGTATTGTTTAAGGAGCATGGAGCTTTTATGTATTTCACAATAGTGTAAGCCTTTGCCTTAAATTTCTAAATCTAGGGAACTATGAACATACGTAAATTATTATCGTAAGGGTGAACCTGGAATAGAACAGGTTTAATCTCCCTATTATTTTAGCATAAAGCACGATCCGACTTCTGAAAATTTGGGTATTCTATTATCATCATTTATATTTATATCAGATTAACACCCTTTTGATATCGTGATATGGGTTGTCATTTGTGTTATATGTATTGAGTAGATACTTCAATTTCAATATCAAACATGTGTCTTGTTTTCACACAATCACTTCGGTTCATTCAAAGTATTATATTTTAAACTTAAAACATAAAAAAAAACAATCCATACAAAAAATCTAATGAAGAATTCAATATTCATTTGTTGAGAATTTTATATAGCCGATAGAAATTATTCTACTGGTACATTGCAAAACAGCGTAACTAAGTCCATTTTTTCAAAATCGTGTAAAGAATTATATGATGTCTTATTTTAATTAAATTCAAAATTGTTCAACATGTCATATCTCAAGACTTCAGGACATGTATGCAAAGATTTTAACAAGGCGGGATCTCAGCTTAATGCAACTAAAAAAATGATTGAATGATTCAAATTTTATTTTGAAAGAATGAATTAAGGAATAAAATTGTTCAATTTTGTGGACGATGATTATCTTGTTAGAATAATGAATTTATCCTTTAATGGATTTATCCTTTTTGACGGCGATATGTATTAAGACGTAGATTATTCTAATATCGTAAATCTGAAAAATACTTCTAATAAGCTATTTTTGTGAAGAGTAAATAAATATGCTTTGTAAAATTTCGTGATTTCTTGTAGCATCAAATCTTCTCATAAAAGGCAAAGCATAAAAAATCTACCAAACTATTCAAATGTATCTTTAATAAGGAAAAACAACAATGTAGCAGTCAACCAAACAAATTTAAAACATTCTCAATATTGAAAACTTTTACATATAAATTCCTCACAGCTCGAGGCATGTTCTTTGTTAGCCATTGAAAGCAATTGAAAATTTGCTCATTCAGACACTAATTTTCTCGGTATTCTTTTATATCACATATACATGCAATGTAGAATATGTTGAGTGTTATTTTTTTTAGTCAATCATAACAATTATTCTGCGTATAGTTTTTGTAACGAGATCTTGAACAAAGATTTTTGATTGAATTGCGTATTTACGCAATAGTTTCTTTTTACATAAGATTTCTTAATTTTTTTACTAGCTTCAAATACATTAAAAGTTTTTTTTATTGTTGTACGAAATCTTTTCATTTTGTGAAAACAGTTTTGTTTATAAATTTAAAGGTAATCTATTTAATCAGCATGAATAGAAGCGGGTGTTCCAATCGTTTTCTTCGGTAAATATCTACCATTACACATAAATGAAATCATTTGATATAATTTATGATATCGACTGAAGGTGCTTGATGGAATTTCAATATCAAATTTGAATTGTTACAACTTTGTACGATCCCACATGTTCTTTCACTAACGACCCGGGTTTCGCCTTTCGGCATCTTCAGACATTATAACTCCGGGTGCAACAGAACAACTTGTAGCGATTAAAATTTGAAATCATTTGATTTCCTTTTTCTCGAGAAAACCTATTTAAAGAGAGTAGAGAAAGGAAGGATGAGACTAGTGGTAAGATTTCGAGCTCGAATTCAAACCAAATAGAACTTCAAGGAAACAGATTATGTACCATTCTTTAAAAAAGTGACCTCCAAAATTTAAGTAGTAAGCCTTTTGAAATACTTTATAATAGTTTACAAGCTACTTTGTTTTTTTTTAATATATTTTGTTATAGTTATAAGCTGAAATGAAAATATTTGAATCCAATAATGCATTATTATTATTTACTATACCTAGTATGCAGTTAATAATAAAACTTTACCAGTGGTATATCTTTATACTAGATGTATATTATATCACGATAAAAATGAAACCACCCTTTCCAGTGCAAGTGCATAAAGAAAAATTGCCCTTTCAGCTGGTAACAGTACAACCAGTCGCCTGCAGTGGCCTCAACTGGGTCAAGTGAACCGGAACATTCCGGATCGAAGGGTGGGGGCGCAGATCTGGAGGTTGAAAGGACGTGTGTGGTTAGTGCTGCCCCCTGCTCCGGCTCGGAGTGGCGCCAGCAAAGATCGCTTTGCAGTTTTGAGCTTTGGAAGTTTTCATTGACAATATCGTAGCCATTATTTTGAAACGTGAGATAAAATTAGATTCACGACAGCTTTTATCTTAATTACAGAGAGCTCGTGTTCTTTTGATCGGATTTCTTTGTCACAGTAAATTTAAGATCCATAAAATGTGTTATCAAAAAATCTAATGTCATTATATTGAGCAGAAACTTGCATATTTAGATAGGTGTTATGAAATAAATATACAAACTTCTAGTAAGGCTGCAATTAAATAAAGCTTTTATTCAAAACGATGCTGTTAACAAACAAATCTTTTTTCAGTAAAAAAAACTTAACGGAAAACAAAGCCGCCCTCTTATAGATAAAGAGTTTGATGTGCAAACAATTCATATTATGGTGGACAAATAAAAAAGCAAACCACACTAGCTTTTAAGGTTCTCTTAAAAAAAATGATGTGGCAAGAAAAACAGGGCTTATTTATTAGATACTTTTATAAAACCAATCTTGTTTTTGATTTAAAATCATGACAGTAGAGAAATACTGATATATTTTACAATACGATTTTTCTCGATATAAGCCTATTGGCTTAACTAATCCGCTAAGAAAATATATAACATTACTTCCCCCTATAATTATATTATTTATAAAACTTCATGTCTTAGACTTTTGGCAACACAATACTGGTACATTTTTGTGAATAAGCTGTTTATAGCGAAACATATAATTGTTGAAGGTTTTTTTTAATAGTAAATAAAAAAAATCTGGATAAAAAATAAAAAAGTAATGTTTTTCATACAAAAATTGTCCGGAGAATTACAAAATTATTCATAATTGAATACTGATTGGAAAGTATAAATTATTGAATTAAAACTAGTAAGGACATTATTAATGTTCAACAATGTTGCTTCAACTGTTGACATATTCCACGAGAATAGGGGTTAGTTCAGACTTATGCTGTTTTTTTTAATCTATCAAGGTTTTTCATATGTACGGTTGACTTCATTATTATTTTTTGAAAATTTCCATTATTATTTTTTATAGACAAATATTATGTAATTTTTGTAATGTATAGAATTAAAAAATAATGTACATACATCTATGGATATGAAACAAAGTTCTTCATATAATAATATTTGATACTGGCATAAATTATCTTTAGTAACCCAAGAATAATCTTGTACTGCTTTTTTGACGTTGACGAGTTGCCAGTATTACTGAACTTAGATTGAGTATTTATTATACTCCAGACATAAATTTTTGTAATGTAAAAATTATTCCATGTTTACATTATATTAATAAAAGATTGATCAATTGTCAAATTACTGTTTATAATGAAGGAATAAAATATGTTCTTCTTAGGAGATAAGATCTTTCAGGATTCATATTGGGAGTGGACAGAGTTTTATTATACAAAAAAAAACTTTTGGTATTGCTTATTATTCAAAAATTTAAAAAAATAATAATTCTTTAGTTGCGTAAAACACATTTAACAAAACTGTGGAATAGACATTTTAATATGCATTTGAATATTCTATATTAAATAAACGGACAATGAGCGTTGGTTTTGTTTGATTGTTGTATATACTACGGACCTTACGGTTAAAAACATTTCCTTGTTCACTACGTATTGGCGATAAATAAAGCATTATTAATTGAATATTGACAACTATTAGGGGTATTAATATATATTCAATGAGACAAAATGTAATATGTGTTATATCAAACGATGTTGTGCCTAAAAAATTGAGCGGTTGATAAAACATTTATTTAGAAAATAAAATCATCAGAAGTTCATGTTTATCTTATTAACTGCTGAATGTCGATGGTGAACTTATTGCCTAAAATAAAATTGATGCCTTCGAAATCGCATTATAACTTTATGCCTTTTTTGTTTACTCTCAACAGATATCCTAAGTAAACCAATCACTAGGGTAAACCGACTTTAAAGCTCTCATCGAAATTTCAATCTGTGGGGAGTTTCGAATATAGCTTTTAAGGCAGTACTTAAATCTCTATGATTTTCACAGCGTGATTTCGTTACCGAAACTTTTTCCATTACAAAGAATTTATCACGATAGTGACAAGATTCCATTTCCGCCTAGTTTCCTAAGTTTTTTATTTACTACGGAAAAATTTTGGTCCATTTACTCAAGGAAATATACATTTTAAAATTCACAGCATGTAAGCTCTTTGCCAAATACATTTAATATTATCTCCGTATGTTCAACAAAGCTTTTATCGTCCCTGCGCTAGGAGAATACTTTTTCTAAATTTATTTTCAGTTATTTATAGCAAACGGCTGCCATTTAAAATTTCTATTGGACTTGAAATGTATTAAAAACCTTAAAGGGTGCTTGAAAAACATTTTTTGTATATTTGTCAGCCATCCCATGCATTCATTGATTGTATTTCATTATCAAAAATTTTCAACATATATGAAATCACAAGATTTTATTTTGGTGAAGACCATAGAAAAAACAATCTATTTTATTGTAGGAATTAATGAAGCCATGCAAATTAAGTCTGTCTTCTGATAGTGTAGAGCAAGTTGAGACTTGAAATGAATCTAATGTTAATAAAAAAAAAATCTGAAAGAATTTTTTCGTTTTTCTGCCTTTTTGTTTTTGCGTTGTTAATATAAAAAAAATTCAAAAACAATTGTTAAGTACTGTTTTCACAATATATTAATAATCATGATTGATTTTGCTCATGACGAATATTATTAACTTATTCAATGCAAATTAAAACTAAGGCTGAATATATATATATATAAAAATTTATAATTGATAGGTTTGCAAAACCAAAGGTTAAAAACTTAACTTATATATTTAACACGAAATCATACAATATTGTTTGAAATAAAGTGAATTAATTTACGAATAAGAAGTTTAAATTTATTAAAAAATATGAATTGTAGAAACTTTGTACGATTGTACATATGTTATCACTTACAACTCGGGGTTCGCTTTTTGGCATATTTAAGCATTGTAAAATGTTTCAACAATTCAAATTGTATAGCGAAATTTCCTTTAAGCACCGCTATTATAAATTATTAATTAACAAATAATTTGTTTTCACAATAAAATCCATATTAGTAATTTAAAAACAATTATGAAAATTGTATAACCAAGAATAACGATTTGGGAGTTTTTATAATAAAATAATAACAAAGTATTCTGCACTTAAATATTTATGGTGCATAATATTTAAATATTTTACATACAAAAATCAATGTGTGTGTGTGTCTTTTTGTCCATTATGCATTACTACACTATTCATACGATCGATATAAAACTTTACGAATTTATTGAGTAAGCTCCCGCAAATGTTTCTAGGATACCATCACCCCAAAAAAACAGATAAATAGTGATATTTTTATTATTAATGATATCGACTGAAGATGCTTGATGAAATTTCTCTATCAAATTGAAATTGCTATAACTATGTACAATTCCACATATTTTGTCACTAAAGGTCCGGGTTTGCCTTTATGCGTCTTCAGCCATTCTATCACACAGATGCAACAAACAAAATTGACACACAATTAACAGTTATCATCGTTTATATACCAAAAGAGTTAATTAAAGGAAAAATACTGACCCCAAGGTAAGAACTAAATAAAGATATAAATTAACGATAAATACTGTTAATAAATCGTTCATAAAAGGATTTTACAACAAACTAACTATTTCTATTAAGACTTATTTACACTTTTAACGATTAAAGTGTTTGTTATAATAACGATTTTTTTTGCATTTCTTTACCCTAAGTTCGCAATATCGTGCGACAGTTCAATTAGTGTATTATACAATAAGGAATTCATCTTGTTTACTATTTATTAAATTTTTCTGAATGTTTGGTTATAAAGATGTTAATTAAGCGATAATATTACTCATCTTGAAAGAAGAACCAAAAACAATCATTAAAAATAACTAAGCATGACGTTACATAATATGCTATATCATGATACACCCCTTATGATGTTAATAAAGTGACACGTATATAATATGATTTTTAGGTATGTTAGAGTTGCTCAATTTATTATGCCGTAAAACTAAACAGCGACGTTAAGTTTGTTTTATTTCCAAGGTAAACAGTATAAGATATAGAAATTTATTTTATGCTATGGTAAGTGTTAGTATTTATGCTTACAAGAGTAGTCAAAGAAAATTTTATGATATATTACCTCGCTTAAAACTTTCTTACGAAACAAAATTATTCATATATTATATTATAAATGATAGCGTGGGAAATGATAATTATCCAATTACACAACCTACATCCACGGCAAGCATTTAAGTATAAATAAAACAATTTTCCGCAGATTATACAGCAATATTTGAACTTGTGCGAAAATTCTTTGATATTCTTATATAACGCATTTTAAGCTTGATCAAAAATACGAAATAAATTTCTTATCTTTTTAAAACATTTATTTTAAGGCGTTAACTGTCACTTCTTGATGGAAAGGCATGATACTTTAAATAATAAAAACACATTTTTTTAGTACTTATTTCCACAATATATTTTTTGATCAGGACCGGTTTCGTTCATCTCGAGCATTATCAACTGATAGAATACAATTTACAAACAAGTCTTTTTATACAAAACAAAAAATTAATTTGAATTAAAGGTAGCAGTTGTACAAAACCATGGGTTCACGAAATAGGAAACAATTTACATAAAATCATACAATATTGGTACAAATAAAGTAAACTAGTATAAAAATTAAGTGTTCACAATCACTTATTAAGAATTACAAATACAATTAAGGTAAATCAATAATCCATTATGAGCTCTGAACAATCAATAAGGAAGTAAGGAGTGGGAAAATTTAATGACGAAAATAACCCACACTTACTACTTAATGGAACAAAATAAATTAATATATGAGAATTTTAATGATAGTCAATTAAAGATGTATCGATGAGATGGGATGATATGATAAAAAAAAGTGTATTTATTATTTAAAATATTTTTAAAACATGTTTAAAAACTACCAATAATTAATAAGTACAAGCACGATGTCCCATTTTAGCCAAATACTTTAGTTTTTTGTAGTACGCGTAGCTGAAGATG
The DNA here is from genome assembly GCA_028555115.1 of Himalopsyche japonica. NCBI lineage: Eukaryota > Metazoa > Arthropoda > Insecta > Trichoptera > Rhyacophilidae > Himalopsyche > Himalopsyche japonica. The sequence continues at coordinate 766,530 of JAHFWJ010000012.1, forward strand.
GATTTTTTCTTATTTAATCTATAATTATATTTCATCGTACATTTGACCACCAGAAGCTTTAAGATAGAATCTATTTCGTTATAGCATTTATAGGAAATTTCAAATAGTTGGACACTTAAACATAAAATATCTAAGTCATTTTCATTACCACGTTTTTAGCCCGCTAATTGCTTGTTAAGTTAAATATAAAATATCATTCATTCAAACTCTAATGAAAATAAAACAACTTATTCTTACTTAATTTATTCGATTGGATTTTTTAAAATAAAAAAATATAAATTTTGTACTAAAGCTTACACAGTATGACGAATAGTCAATATTAGGAAATCATTCAAAACAAACTCGATAAAAATTGCAGAAATTTGTCCGTCATGTCCAAGATCACACACTAAATTTTGAAATATATTAAGCCGAAAATTGATATTAATCTTGCTAAAACTTGAATATAAACCAGTTAACTGCTGGCTTAAAGCTCTCATCACCAGAAAAATTGTCTTATTAACTGAGATTATTAATCAGTTCCACCTCACCGGAAACCGAATTGATTGTATTTAAATAGTTACAAATGTGTACGGTTCCACATGTTTTTCCACGGGTTTCGCCTTTCGGCATCTTCAGGCATTCTATCACACGGATGCAACATAACTGACCTGCAATAAATAGTTAATATTGTCTACATACCAAAATAAAATATTCCAGTAAAACACAGACCCCCAAGGCAACTACTAAATGGTAGTTAAAACAAATTTAATAATATTGATCTAATAATAATTAACAAAATTGCCTGTATAATTTTCCTTAATGATTAATCTTGTTATAGTTTCATCATTCTTGAAAGAAAATTTTGTTTATTTTTTTTAAGAAATACCTAAATATTTCAATTTGGTAATTAACGATTAAACATCTAAACTTTAGATTGTAACAATTCTAATGTTGTATTGAAATTCCATCAAGCACCTTCAGTAAATGTCGTAAATTGATGAATTGATTGTATTTTTACGGAATTATTTGATTTGTTGTTTCCGCATTGTCGTAAGATTTATTTTATATTAAAATTAAATGGTGATAAGAAAGATTAAGCAGTGGTGTAAAAAAAGCTTGTGAGTTGTTCTCTCACCCATAAAATTAAACATCAATAAAAATAAGCGTTTAATGTTGAAAATACTTAAGTGGTGTGTTTGTATGATAACGGGTGGTTTATCTAGAAATCTGTCGCAATGTCACGCTCGGCTTGTTACGTGATTAAAGCAGTAATATCTCATTCCTTACGTCATCAACGAAGCTCAAAGTTCATCTGACAACTTTCCTGTGATATTTTCAAAGTGATAACGTTATTTTATACTCCAGTGATAATGTAATACCACATTCGTTAATTTTCAAATAATAAAAAACATAACACATCCTATAAGTTTCATAACTTTACTACTAATATATAAAAATAAATGTAAGTAATTATGGTTTACTTTGGTGTATGTGCTTTTCTTTTCTTCTGTGTTAATTAAAACATTTCACTAAATTCAATTATCTCTTTTTTTCTGGCGGACTATTTGTCCCTTATTATATTTTTAATCATTAAATTTGTTTTTTAAATCTGTTTCCAGAATTTATTTTAATATCAGGACCGGTTTCATTCATCGCAAACGTTATCAACTGATAAGCAATGAGGCTCTGATTATAAAATAAATTGTGAAAATAGCACTAAAAATGTGTTTTTATTATTTAAAATAGTATGCCTTTCCATCGAGAAGTTACGATTAACATCTAAAATGAAATTATTATCTATTGGAATCAAAAAAATCTATAAATTATGCAAAAATAGCCTTGCAGAAATTCAGTGATATTTAAATATTACAATCAGCTAACAAGCTAGTTACTACCTGACTTGCTATGCAATGCCACTCTATGAAAGAAAGTGTTTGTGTATTTATTATGTTCATCGAAGTGCTTTTCAATATAGAGTTTTTGTCTATTGCGTACACGAATAAATTAGGAGATTTTACAACGCGTGAGCTGACCATATAAAGCTGTCCATTTAAGAAGCATATCAAAGGAGTGTATTAGTTGGTATTGCTCGTGATGAGCGAAAAACGCCAAATCTAATGGTTGTACTGATTTAAAAAATGTTGCTTTCATGTGTAAAACAATTCATTTTTTTTATCGCAATCGGTTGAAATATGTATTGCTCGCGATAAGCGAAACTAGTCCAGATCGAATAATTGAACTTGTTTCAAAGCTTTTACGGGTATGTGCAAAACAGCCCAAAGTTTTATTGTAATCGAACAAACAATATAACACATACAGGATAAACAAACAAACATTCATTTTTCTATTCATAATGTCAGCATTCGAGCAGAATTCTAAATATGAAGTTAAAATTTTATTTTTATTTGTATCCTCTCATATATTATCACATTAATAATTCCAAATTGTAGCGTAAAAATAACATTTTCTTTAAATATCATTGTACTTAAATTCCTTCGCATTTATTTTTTGATTGTTATAACGAGGCTTAGAGGGATTAAAGGGATAAGAATAATATTCTCTCCCGTTTTTATATTGTTAGAGCCCTGATTAAAAAATAAAGAGATCATATAATATTTTCGTTTTAATTATCACAGCAACAAAAACAAATCTCGTGAAATGTTGAAATCATAGTTTTATTACAATAATAGAAAAATAATTATAATTATATTACACACTAAATAATTTATGCTATAGAAAATTTATATTAACACCCTTAATGACATGAAAATAAAAAAAATGACGTTATTTAAAGTGATATTAAAAAAATTTCTTGCAATGCATACTATGTAAGTACAATTTTTTGAAACAGTAAAACTTGTGGCACGTTATATATTCTTAGAAATATCAAGTGCCTGAGGCATTTAGAATGTATAACGAATATGTTTGGAAAAAGTTTATTATTAGTTTAGCACAAAACAAAGTTTTACAATGTCACGGATAAACATGTTTTTTTTCTCGTTTTATTAAAACGAAATTGTTCATGGTATACGGAGAAAAATATTTTTGAAAGTTTCTTCACTGTAAATTTTCTTTGAATATAATTAGTTATATAAAATATTTATAACTCTTAATCAGTGGTGAATTTGGTAGCCTGATTTGTATGAAAAGTATATGAAGGGCTTCTGTTGCTTTTAACAGGAGTTAAATTGATAAACACAACTATTTTTCTTCCTCGCTTTTAAAACTGCAAATAATGAAAAAACTTCTTTAACAGAAGTTTAATGAGTTTCTTCAAGTGAAAAAGTTATTATTGCTTGTTGACTAAGTTTGAAATGAACGATCGAATCTTTGAAGATTTTTATTAATTTTAATTTGCTAGGTAGAGTAACTAATAATATTATATAAAAATTATAAGTACATCATTTATTAAAAATTCTCCTGTAAAAAATTTTAAGTTAGTTTTATTGTGAAGTCTTACGTTTTATATTAAAAATGGACGTGTTTTAAAGATATGAACAAAAAGCGCAATATAGTGGATTCGGAGAGATAAAAACGGCTTGAATGCATTACTATCAAGCACTTCATTTGAAATATTTGCGTTTTAAATCTTATTTAATTCCTTTATTACTTATTCGCGGAATAAAAATCATATATATATTTTGACTATCGGCGTTGCATCTACTATCTACTGATGAATATGTATTTGCGAGCAATACTTTATGCCATAGTTTCTCAACCGTTTTATATGTGCGGATAACCAAAAAATCCAAAAATGTTTTGTGGACCATCAAAATTGAAATAAAATAATAAATATTTATGTAATAAAGTTTTATTCAAAAAAAAATATTTTGCAACACCGTATGCTGATATAAAAATATTTAACTCTATCAAAACAGACCGTAAAAAAAAGATATAATTTTAAAATCCATAAAATGCAACATAAAATTCGATTGTTCGATATAACATTGCGGACCACCAGTTGAGAAACTAGGCGTAATGCGACGATAAGCGAAGCTGGTTTTGATGTATTCAAATAAAATTGTTGAAACAAAACCAAGCATTACGTCTTAAATATAATATTTGGAAATTATTTCCACAATTACTGTACTCTATGAAATAATAATTTTTCGATACATCTTATTTTAGATATAAAAAAATCATCAATAAATATTTAAAAGTCTTATATAAATGGTTTATTTTCATCAAGCAGAAAATACTTATAGCCGAATATAAATACAGGAGTTCGTTACTACATTACTAGAATTCGCGAACTTGTATACATAATTAATTTTGATGTAATAAACCAAGCATTTGAAAAAACATACACGTTGAGTTTTGTAAAAAAACAACAAATTTATCAAATACGTATGTTCATTTTGATTTTTTTAAATTTTATAAATAATGACTGATAATTTAAAAAAAGAACTAGAATTGCCTGAAGCTTCTTAATTTGTAAGATTATTTGTGTATGAAGAAGGCATTTGTATAGAGAATTATTAAGTATGAAAGAAAAAAAGGGATATCTACGAAATGTATAAAATTGGTCAAAAGACAAGCGCGGTTAAATATTTAACCAGAGTTTTCGAACAGCGTACAGGATTAAATAATACTTCCAAAGTAATTTATATTTTAAATGTATTATAATAATACTCCATTTATTTGATAAGATAAATAAATTGTTTAACTATTTCATAGCACGAGACAGTCACAGACAGTCGAGAGATTATTATGGAATTATTTTCTGAATGGGTTCAACCATGCTTATTATAAGCTGTTTCATGACAGAATAAAATATTTTTTTAATAGCTAAACTATTCATCTAGTTATTGATAAACCATGTTGTACATAAAGAAATGAAAAATACATTATCATACAAATTCAAAAAAACTGACAGTCATTAAACAGTTTTTATCGATTTAAAACAAAATAAATTAGGAAAAATATAAACTCCAAATCTAAAAGTGATTAAAAGTTGTAACTGACACTCATTTTTCAATCAACAGTGAAACCTGTAAACTACGCCATCTTGAAAAAAAATATTTTCATAAATTATTATATCATACTTTATTTTTAAAAGTAATTCAGATTCGTTTTATTTGACTTAACAATGATATGGAAATATATAAATTCACTAGAAACTACCAAAAAGCAACTGCCAATATTACTTATGTTTGATATACAAAGTATAGACAGTAAGCGTTTGAAATGTGTATTAAAAAAAACAGTGAGTTCCATCATTGATGGAAGTCAGAGCTTTTACACATTTTTACAATCATTTAATGATACGCAGAACTTTTGGTTTATTGTACATATTGAAAAGTACCAGCCATTAACTGTTAACACTTTTAATTTTTTATATCCGTGGAAAAATCTCTTTTGAAACAAAATCATAAATGACCATGCACACATAACCAACATAATGGCTCGTTAAATTTTGACATAAATGATATTCAATATCACCTAAATAATTTGACTTTGTACTTTACAACACGGTTAAAAAGGGTTTTATGTTTTTAAAACAACAATATCAGTCTCCAAAATTCGCATAGCAATCGTCTTGACAACTCGCGAAGTTAAAAATATAATATCCCGTTTTCACTGGAAGCGCTTGGGATAAAAGGGTTAACAGGCATCAAAAAATATTTCGATGCCACATTAGGAAATGATTGATTGTCAAATCTGTGTGAAAAGGTCGGGTGGATTTTCCGTAAATTTTTCATAATATTATATTCGCTTAAGTGTAACGATAATATCCGATGGATTTTGTGACACATATTTCATTGTATTGCGTTTACCTATAAAAAATCGTCATTCAAGAGCTTGATGTCAGTGATGATATATATGCCAGGAAGAATGACTAACAGGATAATAAGGCTTTTTTCAAATGTTTGATCATTTTGACGATCAAATTTTTGTTATCGACAAAAAATATTCATTCTTACGTTTTAGTAAACAAAATGAGATATTCATAAACACGCGATAACATTATCAAAAATAAAATTTCTTATAATCACTTCTTTACCAACATTTACCTCAATTAAAATCGATAATCATTTTTAACGACAATTTATAGTATATAAAACTTAATTTCAAGCCATATTTCCAAAATTTCTTTTATAATACCAAGGATTTATGAACTTTTTTACTGGTTGTGAATGTTGCAAACATTATCAATTCGTTGGCTTAATAATAACCCTATATAAGTCATTCTTTTCTAGTTTTCATATTTAGGTGATTTTAGATTTCAATAAGCATCACAACACGTGAATTTCATTTCAATTACAACACAGAGTAATCATTTTTTTCTGCAATAAACATTGTATGAAAATATTTTTATGTAATTTAACATATTCAGTTGTTTTTTTAATGAATACTTAGGCATACTAAAGTAATAAGCTTTATGCTAGCATTATTAGTAATTAGAAGAAATATTCACTTTTAGTTGTTAACTGTTACTTCTTGATGAAAAAGAACGATCTTTTAAATAATAAAAACACTTTTTTTTTTAATTTTCTACAATATGTTTTATGATCACTAATTATGAAGAAATATTTTATATTAATTGCCAAAGAATGAAATAAATAAACTTGCGATACAGTTAGTTTAAAGATGTTTTCTAAATAATCAAAACACGTCTTTGATCTGACACCGAGTGGAATAACAGGTAAAGTAATTAAATATTATTGCTCATATTTAAGTTGTATCATTGTTTGTTTTGTCACTTATGCTAGTGTACGTTAAACATAGTGACATTTCGTATTGTCAAAATATGGCAGTGAACTGAAATCACGTCTGATTATAACGATCCATAAAAATTAATCCGATCATATACACGAATTATCGATTATCTCTTGTGTTACTATTATTTGCTTGTGAACATCTTACTCAGTTTATTTATTTCATGTTAGTTAGATACAAAAAAAAAAAAAAAAAATCTGACTTTTATAAAAATTCAATGTAAAAAAGTTAGGGTTAAAATATAGAAAGTGCTTAAAATCATTATCGTCCATTTGAAATACGTGAATATTCAAAACATTGACAATTCTCAAAGCTCTCCCGGTAAAGCTTTTATTGTCAGAATAGATATGCACTTTAGAAAAAGTAAAGATGCATATATGTCAATGATACTTTCATTCCGTTAAGCTTTTTTTCTGAAGAACATGCAATAAAGACGTGTTCTTTCTCAACTCCATTCTACGTCGCCTTCATTCTCCGAAATGAAGCTGTGACCTACTGACTCAATGACAGTTTTTTCTAAAGCAACTTACTCAAATTAAAATTCTTTTTTAAGGTTTTTTTTTGGAAAACTTTTGAAAACCTGTTCATGATACTTGTCCAACTTTCAATTTATTGCAATGCGAAATGAATGATTTAAAAAAAATATATTTAAAAAAACTGTATTTACTATCAATAACATATTGCATTTATAAATTATGATATCGACTGAAGGTGCTTGATGGAATTTCAGCATCAAATTTGAATTGTTAAAACTTTGTACGATTCCATATGTTTTGTTAAGTTCTATTGCATCCGTGTGATAAAATACCTGAAGATGCTGAAAGACAAAACACGTGGAATCGTACAAAGTTTTAACAATTCAAATTTGATATTGTGTTTACATAAAGTTATCAACGGCTTAAAGTTAGTAAAAATTAGTTAAGCTTTGCAATATAACATTTTTTTCTTTATCCATAATTTAAATAAGTCATCAAAAATTTCAATTTCATCTAAGTCAGGAAACAATTGTATTAAAATATTCTTTTGATAATTAATAACGATTTTCTGAAATGAAAAACAATAAAAATACTTATTATTAAGATATTTTTTACGAATGAAAAAAATATGCAAAGTAAATATATTATATAACATATGAAGTTTCATGTTAAATCATTAACAAAAATTTAAATACATTTCGATAACTAAGATGTCCACAATCGCATACAACGTTTATTGTATTGAATGAATCATACAACGAAACGCGTCTCCGTTCAGTGAGATCTCACAAGTATGTATGTTGTACAATAAGAAAACACTTTTGTGGGTAGAAATTGATATGTAAAGCTCGACATTGATTTTCATAGCTTTATTTGCTTGAAACTTTGAAATAGCCCAATTACGTCCCACTGGTAGTATAGATTTTCTAATAACACGTACAGTGAGACGCTTACTGCAAAATACAACATGTATAATGGTATTATTAAGATCAGCTTAGAAATTTCCGCACGTGAAGGTTGGCCTTAATATTTATATACTTGCTGCATGTTCTTATAGATTTTGTTTCAGAAGTAGGTAAACTTTTAGCATAATTTTAAATAAAGTTATAATACAGTTTGAAAATATTACATAGGTCGGATGCGGTTTTTTGGTTACAGAAATGTTGTGTTAATATGTTAATATTTAAGACACTTTTTGCCATAACTCCTATAGCCTAACCATAAATGCTTCAAATTATGATATCGACTGGAGATGTTTAATGGAATTTCAATACCAAGTTTAGTTTTATACGATTTCACATGTTTTATCACTAACGACACAGGTTTCGCATTTTTGCATCTTCAGGTATTATAATATGTGAAAAAGTTTCAACAATTCAATTTTAGTAAATGCTTCGGCTATCAATCATATTGCTTAGAGTTTGACAAAGTCAACGTCCAATAAAGTTTAATGGCTTATTCTATAAAATATTTTTTTGAATATTTCTATCTTTGTATGATTCCAATTATTTTGTCATTAACGACCTGGGTTTCGCATTTCGACATCTTCAGACATTCTATCACACGAACGCAACAGAACAAAGAACAATTTTACTCTCAAAAGCAAGCTGCTCCCTCTATCTAACTATTCCAATTATGGTGTAGGCCACTCCAGTGTGGGTTTATTATGCTCACCAAAAACATTTGAAGATACTTCAAATTGTTCAAAATAAATCATTGTGATAAAGTCGTGGTACGTGCGCTATTCGATACTACATGGAAGCTTCGACATCTCTAAATGACTTTGCTAGTTCATTTTCTAACGTATTGTATATGCACGCATGAATCTTTGTATATGTTTCTATGCATACGTATGTGTGTGTGAGTATTATATGTGGGGATATGAATATAATTACAATTATAACTTGGATTGCTCAGCTCTGCAGCGACTAACGTTTGTCAGCAACGACACAAAAATTATACAAAAAATAAATCTATACATAAGAGATGAAGAAGACAAGAAGAGCTCTGAACCTTACACGTCATATATATTAACGCTCCATCAAATTGATATCCAATAAAAAACTCTAGTTACAAAATTTGTGACATCGTACAAGGTGGCTTAAACAATTCAAATTTGATATTGAAATTCCATCAAGAGCCTTTTGTCAATATTATAAATTATAAATACTTTTTAAATCTAATGATAAATGAAAGCCTATTACAAATATAGTTTATTAAACTTTTTCAAAATGCTTTAACATGTGCGTTGGGATATGTTCGTAGAACCAAACGAAAATATAATGTTTACATATTTCTATAGATCCATACAACATAACGTTTCAATGTATCACGTTTCCTATTTATCAACCAAATATTTGAATATTATTGTAATATTATTTGTTTAATATTGGGTATCGAAATTATTGCGAACAACAAAGCGCTTGTTATAGCCCTCTAATAACCCAATATATAACAGCAAATGAGTTCATTAGTTCTCTAAAAAAGGATAAGTTTTTATTCGAAGTCATTTTTATAGAAAAGAGAACAAAATCTCAAAAACCTTTCGAATATTTAATATATATTTTTTTTACAAGAAAATAATTAATTTACTAAATATATGAAATTTTCTAGATAAATTTTATTTATTGTGATTAAAAAAATTCATGGAATTATAATGCATAAAAAATTAAACTTTTCAAAATTAACATTTGATTGTCAATCACTGCCTTAGTGTCTATAAAAAGTACTTGGCGTGCCTTGTGGTTGAGAAGCATCCCGCCACCAGCGCCACTGGCGCGCCGTGATTCCCAAGCATGTCGGCAAAGTCCATCCCTACCACGGAATATATATACTTATCGTCCGACAAACCAGTGGCGTCTCCTAGAATAGCCCACGCAAAGAGGAAGTCTCATAACTTTGACTGGACGTGACATGCCCAGAGCGAAGCGTTAGGTAGAATGTTATCATGAATAACTGGAAAAAAAATTCACTGTTTTATGAAAACATTTTCTATTACATTTTTAGAAACGTGATTCGAAAGTTCTTTATTATCCAGGTAAGATGATTGTTTTTTTTTAAGTCGATCATGTAAAACATTTATTTAAAATATCAATTAAATATGCTAAGTAATATTTTTATGTTGGGTCTGTGGTGCAGTGGTCATTGTTGATAGTTGTCATTACGAATCTTAAGGTTCAAGACTTTGTAGAAACATTTTTTAAATTGATTTGTGGATTTTTGTTCGATGTTATGTAACGCTTGAAAATTTTCTTGGATGTATATGATCTTAAAAAACTGATTTCTTTATATTTCTTCTCTATTTTAACATTTTTCTTCTCTAAGAAGCCACATTATTTGACATTAAAAGAGATCATGAAAAAAAAATCATTCAAGAGACAATTAAAATGAAAATATGATATTATCAAAATAATAGTTTGTAATCACACTGTTCTGTTTTGACATCATTTTAGGGTAGGAATAACTTAAATAGGGTAGGAAATTTTTAAGCCATTACTAATATTCAAGAAAATATGATCCTAATGAATATGTTAACATCTTCTTTAGTCGGTGTAATAACCCAATCACTGAGTCGTAATTCATATTATAAAAAAAGGGGTTGAAATGAAAGGAAAAAGTATATTTATACTTTCGTAAAAGCATTCCTTAAATATTTTTGCTTCTAGGTGAAGTTTGTTATAGAAACGAAACACGTTTTGCATTACACACCAAATGAAATAACATAAAGGTATCGATTTTATTTTATTGTATATTATAACTGTTTGTAAGGTGTGATTTTGACTAAAGGTGTCTGATGGAATTTCAGCATCGAATTTGAATTGTTAAAACTTTGTACGATTCCATATGTAACATTCCCATTAACAGAATTTATCGTTAATGACACTTATCATAGGCAATATGTAAATTACAATAAGATCAATATTATTGATTTTATTTTAGCTGTCTTTCAGTTCTTACCTTGAGGTCTGTGTTTCCCTTCAATTAATATTTTGGCATATAGACGATGCTAACTGTTTATTGTGCGTCAGCTTCGTTGCATCCGTTTGATAGAATGCCTCAAGATGCCAAAAGGCGAAACCCGTCAATGTCAAAACATGTGGAATCACAAAACGTTTTAACAATTCAATTTAGATAACTGTATTTACTTTCTGATAATTATTGAAATCAGTTTGTAGAAATAGAAAAGACGTTGTCTTTTTATACTTAGTTTGTAGTAAAATATAGTTTTAGATTTACAAACTGTTGTGGTAGAACAATATTCGTTGAAATATATTTCATTAGAATTCCAAATGCTGGATGTTAATAACACATTGTTTTTTAACTCATTGGCAAGCATGCTTGAACCTTCAAAATATAAGCCTTTCACACCTTCTCGAGTTGAAGGTTGAGTTCTCAAAGGTACCCTGCGTTACGTTGCAAAGAGTGTTCGACCCCTCTCGAGTTAAGGGTTCAAATGGTTCGCGTCTACGTGAGTGCTAAAAGCACACATTGCTCGCAACCTGTTAGTTTACAACACAATCTAAAAGCACGTTCAGGCTTCCGGGTTTGTTCTAGTTCACGTTTTTTCGTCACTAAAATATAAATTATTGTTTTTGTTTCAAGTAAAGTCTCTATAAAGAAGATAAAACTGGAATCGATACTTTGTAAACACAATTCTTGTGCTACAAGGCGTGACAGTGTGAATAAATATTTTGAAATTGTATTGATAATGTGTGTTAATTAGATTTTTTCGTAATGACTTAAGTGTGGGTAACTTTAGTGATGTTTTATGATAAAAATGCGTTTTTTCATTCTCTTAGAATATATTTAAACACGATATGATATTGTCTTATTTTTATTAAAAAAAATTAAGTACATCTAATCAAGGTTTCAACTGTCACTTTTTAGTGGACAAGTATTATATTTAAACAATAAAACACAACCAGTCGATAATGACTAAATGAGTGAAACCGGTTCTGATCTTATTTATATAAAATTGTTAAAATACTCACTAAAACAAACTAAATTAATTTTATGTTATACATAGTCCTGACGAAAGAGTGAATCTGATATTGCTTTTTAGCCAATCACAATATTTCTGTAGAACTCAAATACAGCGGGTGATCGGTTAACGAACGTTAACGTTAAAAAAAATCATTAATTGATCATAAAAATATTGATTAATTTTACAGATAGAATAAGTGGATAAAAAAATCATTTTTGTTCATTATCGAAATATATGTTCGTTGTACGAGCACAAAAACCTTTCGTGATAGTGTTCGTTTTCCGATTTTTTTGCAATCCAAAGTGTTTGTTAATCGATCACCGCACATTGATGTTTTTACTTTTTTATGTTGGAGTTTTGCCAAGTTAATTCTAATCCAATCAATTTAACACATCGACTTTTTCTTGAATAAAAAGATTTATTACATGTTTGAAATATCAATAAAAATACTTTGTTTGAAAATATTGATTTTAGTTGTCACTTATTTATGTGTCACCCCTATAATCATCTGAATAACCGAGAAATATATTTTTTAGTGTAAGCTTTGTTACATACATGTGATGGAATGAATGAACTTACCGAAAGACGAAACCCAGGTTTGTAGTAAAAAAAAAATTTGGAGCCCTATAAATTTTCAACAATTCAAATATAATATTTGACTTTTTTGTTCTGGAAAATAGAACTATAAGCAATATGAACAAAACATCATTTTTAAAAGAAAATTCAACAAAATTCTTTGTACTTCTTTGATTTTTTCTAACGCTTTAAATATATTATAAACTAATTAATAATTGAGCTTTGCTAGAAAGATAGTTGAAAACGTTTCTCAATTAATAACCCACAAATGTATTATATTTCTTGTAAAAATTTACTTACATGTTTGGTTGTATTTTGATAAAAGCTTTCAACGGTTATATGATAGCCTTGGAAGTGTGAATTTCCCCAAGTAACAATTTAAATGCATTGCATGTGGATCCGTTAGCTTATTTGTATGCGAAACAGATGTTGCACATCATTTTCCGAGTGTACGGATATTATTGTCATCAATATCACTGTGCTTAACAAATCTCACGATGAAACACCGTTCATATTTTGCTTTAGTATAAAATTCCGTATTGGGGTTTCAATGCCGAATGAATATGTTTTCATGTACGATTTTTCAGTATTGCATATGAAATATCTATAACAAAAAGAGTTTTTTTACACCAGAATATTGATTTGTATTATATAAGTATAACAGGTTTTAGTTATATGAAGCGTTTCATAAAAAATTTGAATTTTTTGGTTAAATTTTTTGATAATATACGACTGTCAAATTTTATGATTTGCAAGCTTTTTTGAAATAAGAATCGTATAACGATAAGCGAGTACAGTTAATAAAATGGTAATATTTGTTCTAATTTGAATCGTTGAAACTTTGTAATATTCCACGTGTTTTATCACTAACGACCTGATTTTCACTTTCGGAATCTTCAGTCATTCTATCACAAAAATATAATAGAACTGACACACAATTAATAGTAAGCATTGGTTACATATATGAGGGATTAATAACACAAGAAAAACACATACCTTACGGCTAGAAACCAAACATACAACTGAAATGACTGCGTTTTTCCTTTATAATTCATTCCTTTTGTTTTACTGTAGTTGTAGTTTATAGTAAACAATTTATGTAAAAAATGAATACACAACAATTACGTATTATAGTAAACCTAAAAGCTATTTTGCATATTAAGACATATATATATATAGCTGATTAAAAACAATTCCTTACTTTGTTGAACTCTAAATTAAATATTATGTTTGTAGCGTTAAATAAAAAGTCATTTTGAGAGATTATATTACAATGTATATTTCATTAAAAATAAAGTGAAAAAAACATTCCCAATTTGCTTTTTATACATCAAACATCTACATGTTGTACGACGCACGATAATCGACCATCATTGTTATCGAATGAAAATAATGTAGAATTGTTAATATTATAGTTGTGTGACAAAACTTCCATAAACATTTTTGCCGTTGTATTTAATATCATATGGATGGAAACTCTTTATGTCATTCTAGGAACGCATTGTTGCTTTATTCCTTTCTATGACACGTATGTAACATCCACCTTTCCATAGTTTATTTCCTAGTCTCAGTTTTTGCAACCTTTTTTTACGGTGAAAGCTCACGTTTTGCATGCAAACGCGAACATTTGAATCAAATTTAGATCAGAGACATATGAGATACCTTATTTCCCGTAGCGTCGCTTTATTCCAAGTCTTATCGAGCTTAAATATCAATAAATTGATATTTATATTAGCTTTTTTCTTATTTAACCATGTGCCATCAATTTTTAATACCAAATTACAAAACGCTATTTTTTTCTTAATCAGTTGTATAGAATCGCCAATAATTGTGGCACTTACCTACTAGCAGATACAGAATTTTAAATTGAAACATAATTTAGAATTGACTGACGATGCTTCGTGGAATTTCAATATACAAATTAAATCTTTGAAAATTTGTAAGATTCCATATATTATTTTTTATTTTTTCCACAAACGACTCGGGTTTCACCTTTCGGCATCGTCATGCGTTCCATCATACGGGTGCCACAGAACTTACCAAACATGTGGAGTCGTACAAAGTTTCAGCAATTCAAATTAAAAAAACATATATTTATTAAGAATATGTTTTTTATTATATAACTAGTAAGTTCTGTAATAAAAACAAACTCTGTTTTCTTCCTAGCTTCAATTGACTATATGCGAGCATATTGTCCGTATTAAATGTAAAAGTTCACTCGTTTCGTTTCCTTTGACGGATTAACAGATAAGTCTTCTTCGTGACTTCAGCGTATTATGTCATGAAGTCTGTATGAGTCTTATTACATGAGAATAATAACATAATCTCGAATGGCTTGTTGTAATTCTGTCAAGTAGAAAAGATTATTGGTGCCACGTACGATTGTTTTCAACTTTTTTGTCTTCATAATAACAAACTTTTCAAAAGGAATATGCCTTTTAATGAGTGTGGAATTATAATTAAACATTTCTTGCTCTTTTCCGATTTATTTGATGAAATCATTTTCTATCTTTTTCAAACAACTTATAAATGTTATTTTTTGCCCAGATATATCTTTGTTCTAATGATTACAGAAAGCTTTTGTGGCTATATCATTTTCCTTAAACGAAGACGACACTTTCAGTTTACTCAAATTGCTATTTCAGCCGATCTCATGTAGTTTCTTTCTCGAATAAATGATATTATTATATGGGCCAGTGGTTTTGCTAAGGCAAGATAATAGTTGGAAAATAAAAAATTTCCTTCAGTCATTTAACTTTGTAAAGATTGTTATTTATAAAACTGTTCTGAGACATTTTGAATGAAATCGTTGGATAAATCTTCACTTTACGGAAAACAATATGTTTGTGGAAAGTATCGAATAAATGTATTTAAAGAGCAAAAAAAAGTATTTTTTAGCACGTTCTTTTCACAAAATATTCTCCTTCAATAAATTCAAGCTATTTTTTACGTTATTCTAATAAATTAGCAGTTAAAAGCAATATATAACTTTTTCATCAAATTTTTACAATAACGTTATTTCGCAAAACAGTTTCGGTTAATTTATTATGTACTTATTTTAATCCAGAAGTATGCTATAAAACCCCCGACTATTGTGGAAAAGTGATCTATATTGTAAGCTCATATAATGAAACTAACGAAATTAATTGTTTTCCAATTGATTTATATACTTTTTTAGAATACATGGATAGTTGTTGTACGTCTGGAATTCTCTCGCACCCATCTTATTCTAGCTTGAAAACGAGTTGTAATAAAATCGATTAGCTCACCAATGGTTTTGTCATATTTCAATTCTTTTCGAAAAAGTTTTTCATTTTTTTTATTCTTTGTTAATTATTTGTTATATTTTTACACACTCAATAGCATATCTACAACTAAGTCTCTAGGAATTTTTCTTAGATATTCCTGGCAAAAAACTATGACACGTATACCCTAGATCATAGTTTTTATTACCTTTTTTCTTCACCTTCACTAAAAAATTCATAAATGTTTCAATTCAACATTGGAATAAAATAATATTGTAAATATTTATATAATTGGTTTTTAATTCAAAACAATTAATTTCGCAACACCGTATGCTGATATTACAATAGTTTATTAAAACAGACAGTAACAAAAAATATAATTTTGAAATCCATTAAATACAGCATAAAATTCGATTGTTTATCGAAATAATATCACTTCGCGCACCACCCAAAAACTCAGCGGACCACAGGTTGAGAAACTATGTCCAAATCGTAGCCAGTGGTGTTGAGTATAATGTTAGATTCCCTTTGATAACTTAAATAAACTAAATAACAAAATATTTTCGTGCAAATCTCCTGTTGATGTATCTATCGATTTGTCACTTATGTTATTAAAATGTGCGCAGAATAATTCAATTCGCTAAGCTTAAATAGCTTAACGATATATTTTTACATTATATTAACAGCCATGGGCGGTAATAATACTTTGTGAAATCCTTAAAACGAGCATTCAAAACAGAAATGAGCCATAAAGAGAATAATTCCTACGGGAAATACTAATCCTCGTATATTTATAATGTATTCTTTGATAAAAAAATGTTTGTGTTTTTGTATCAAAGATAAATTTCAACGTGTATTTTAGCTTCTTGCTACGCAAACTTAAAAGGAAAATTTTAATAAATTCGCAGAAAACTTGCACGTTTCCATAATTAGTTATTCAAAATTCATATTAAAAAAGTACGCTCAAATGTCTTGTATAACTTGTCTTGCAGAAAACGTGTTACTATTTTCATTCCATATACTTTTCAGAGATAAACTGTCGACGTATGATAATAGGAGATTCATTAAAACGAGCTGCATATTTTGCACACTCTCACGTACATGATATGAAAATTAAATATCCTACTAATATAACCATTTTAAAAGTATTTACATTTGAAACGTAATAAAATATTTTGAGGAGAAGGTACCAACCAACCTTTTTAATTCTGTTTTACTTACTAAAACTACAATAACGCGTTATTTTAAACGAGATAAATATCTTTTAATGTATCTATTTATTTATACATATATATTAACGTTACAAAAATTACAAATTACAAGTTCATTGCTTTTGCAACGTCAAAATATTTAAACATTCATTGTTGAAAATTTAAGAAATTAAAAATATTAAATAAAGATTGCAAGAAAGTCAACCATGCAAGCTCATGGAAAATCTACTTTACCACATTAAAAAATAGTATTCACTTGAACTCACTTTCGTACACGTGGAATATGTTGACATCCAAAGCAATACTATTGAACGTTGTTAATGCTCTTACCATTGGCATCCCTATTGGCAGACTGGTTCTACAGTTTGGAATAACAAACAATTTGATATTATTAAGGATGGCAGAATTCTCATTTTGGCCTAGAATAAGTCGAAAGAAATACGTGGCTAAATAAATTTCTCTTAGATTTTTCAAACTGTTAAAAGTGAGCATACCTTAAAGAAAGTCAGTTGGATAAAGCCACGGATAGTATCCATACGCGCTCAAGTAAAGAAACATCAAAAATTTCTTCAGAACCTTTTCCACCAAGTATCAATTCTTGGTGAAAAATATTATAAATATTTTCAATAATTAAAATACATTTTTGGTACTAGTTTTACAATATAACCACTATATTGTAGAAACAGTATTAAGCAATAACACGGTGAAAAAATAGTAATGTATTTTTGTTCTAAGAAATTCGTAAGATATACAGTTGATAGCTATTTCGGCTTACGCCCCCTTAGAAATGTGTTTTGATGATTGAAAGAATGAGAAAAATATCAACTTTACATTGCCTAAGATTAATAAAAGGATTCACTTTATTCATTGTATGAATAAAGTAAGCTTATCACAATATTGAATAAAGATTGGTCATTTGTTTTGTCTAAATGTATTTGTGTTTTTTATTCAGTGTGCATTTGAAAAAATAAATATTGTCAGAAAATTAAAAAAATACACCTTCAAATAATAAAAAAACGTTTTATTTGTGTACAATCTTTTATCTTAACTTTCTGTGTTTCTGTACCTAAGGCAAAAACTGTATTTTTTGTTAAAAAGTTTGTCACGTAATAAAATTCAATACCAAACAAGATTAACTGTTGGCGAACCAATATTTCATAGTGTATGTTTAATGTTAAAAAAAAAGTATTGCCCCAATTTTAATATTCCAGTTGCGTTCGTCCTTATAACAGGATGACCTAACGGGGTAACGACCTCGATGCTCAGGTGACCAACGAATGGGAAAATAGAAAAACATTTTCGTCGAACGAATGCGTCGTTACAGTTGAATGGGATGTTTTCGAACAATATGGAAATTGATATTTTCTGTTCATAAAGACGTTGCAATCTATCTCAATAGAATTGATAAATGTTCCGTTTGAAGGCAAGCATGATACATCTAAAATAAAACGTTTTATTTCCTGTTTATTTTTACTTTATGATATGAATATTTTTCAATGCAGTGCAATACAGATATGTGTTTTATTCATATTATATTTCGACTACGTTGTCTCTTTATGACGAGCGTCTAATGAAACATAATCAGAACTTAATTAAGAAAGAATTAATTGTAAAGTATTGTATCATTAATTAATGAATTGTGCTAGAATATGGTTTTTAAATAGCTTTCAATGTGTATCATTTTGAATCAAATTGATAAAGAGAATTTCAAATATTTAATATACCTTACATATGATTCAAAACACGTCAGTATATTATAAAGAAAACTGATCACGAATTGGTCGTTCAAATAGTAATCTATTGCATGTATATGAGTACGTTTTAAAGTATATTTGGACATTTATCTATACTTTTTAACATCTACAATATTAATGCATTTGAAATATTTCAATAGAAGAAATTAAACATTTATATTGTGATTCATGAGACTATTTTATAATGCATGAACTTAATTAAACATAGAAGTGTATTGTGGTATGAATAAATTTCAGCAAATACAACATTATAAATTAAATGAAACATTTCATTTATCGATTTATTTTATTTTGGTATTCAATACAAAAATCACAAATTATTTTTTGATCGACTTTGCAACATAAGATCAATTAAAATGTATTCATATTTGGAAACAAGAGAGGCAGTCAACCTAATATGCTAAGAAAAAATCCTTTTTAAAATTGTATAGTATTCATTAAATTTATTAAAATCGAAAGTAATATTTTTTTTTTATTTTATCAATTTATAAGTTTTGATTTTTTTGTGTCCACAACGGTAAACAAAATGACCAGGAAAATGCGATGCAAGAGTCTCGACCTCTGGCAAAGCCGTCACAAAATTTATACACGTATGTAAAATTAATCTGCCGCATTGGCAATGAGAAAGAATAACGTAGTGTTTGAAATGACATTAATATCGTGGTTGTTTTGACAGCATAGCCTACTGACACTTTTATCGAAATATTTGATTTTATTGTATTCAATGTTGAAAAAATTTGTGGATCTTTTTTAAACAAAGTTAAGTAGTAGAAAAATATAATTTGGGGAGCAAACACACTTTTCAGTATATTTTATCAATAAGGCTAAATCAGTGGCAATATATTAATTCAAAAAAATAAATAAATGCGTTTTCTAAGAGTAATGTATATAAAGCATGGTAAAAGCATACAATATTAAAACTCTCAACGAAAAAAGTTACTATCATATGAAAATGTATCTAATTTAGTTCATTTATATTCAGTTAAATAAGCGCTTATTTTTGTAATAAAAAAATAGTATTTTATGAATTATTATTAAAATACGTAAAAAGTTTGCATAAACTTCTAAAACTCTATTTACTACTAAGATCGCAAAGTAGATATAGCAGATTTTTCTTTTGAAATACTCCTTAGCACAATTCTTTTGAAAGATTGAATAAATGTCATTTGTCTGTATTTTTCGTTAATATTAAAATTAAAAAAGTTAGAAATATATATTCAATAATATTGTATCTTTTTGTGTTCGTTTATTTATTTTCATTTAGTCAATTTGTAATAAAACACTTGAATAATATTATTATGACGTGTAAGTAATTGAAATTACGTTAAAAGTCTAATTACCGCCACTGTATTCCATTAAAATCTTACATTTCTGTGCAAGCTAACGTTAATCCTCAAACTTTAGTTTACAATGAATCTAACTGTAAACCTTATCAGAGAGTCTTGCCTTCCTTTGTCAATTGTAAACGGGAGTTTGTGTGTTATTTGTTTTACGATTTCTATCCTAGAAGCTAAAATACTCGAATCATTCTTTCAAAGTTTTATTTGTCTAATAAATTTCGATTTAAGACAAACTATGCAGAGTCTAAGAGAGTACAAAAGTTTATTTGTGACAGCATTTATTTTTGTTACTTGAGATGAAACCTTAATATATCTTACGCTTTAAGCTATTTGGGAGTAAATAAGTAAAATGAAAGCGTATAGGCGCGCATATATCATCGTAACTTTCCTTTTACCACTAAATTATTATAAATCAATGAAGACATAAGTATTTCGATTGTAAAAGTGACCTGTTATATCTGAATATATTTAATTTTTCCATTTTATGATAATATAATAAAGTATTTTCATATTTGCAATATCAAACAGTAAAAAGTTGAGCTTTGAAAGTTTTTCAGTTCATTTACTTACAATAAATTAAAAGCTATTAACTTAAAGCTCATTAATTCTTAGACAGAAGAAAATCTTTTTTTTAACACTCTCTGCCATCCGTACAACATTCACATTGCAAATAAAATTAGGCCAAAGTAACAAATAATATGTATGTTTTTAGCAATACATTAACAATTTTATTACGAATAATCAGAACCAGTTTTTTTTGAATTATTACAACTTTGTACGATTCTACATGCTTTGGTCAAGACCCGGATTTCGCCCTTTGACATCTTCAGGCATTCTATCACACATATACAACAGAACTGACGAAAAATAAACAGTTCGCATCGTATATATACTAAAGTTATTAATTACAGGAAAACACTTACCCCAAGGCAAGCAGTTGATTTAACAATATTATTCTAATAATAATTAACACGATTGCCTGTGATACTTTTCATTGACTACCTTGTTAATGTGTTTTTTTGTGTGATAGAATGCCTGAAGATGCAGAAAGGCTAGTTTGTGACAAAACATGTGGAATCGTAGAAAGTTGTAACAATTTAAATTTTATATTAAAATTCCATCAAGCACCTTCAGTCGATATCATAAATTAGAACCAGTTTTTTTTAACACAACCATTATCAACTGATTCATCTATATGTTCTTTTTTTTTAAATCGTGGATTTTTTTTTTTATTTAATATTGATGGCATTTCATCAAACAGGAACAGTTAACATTTAGGATAAAGGATTGGAAAAGTTATTTCAGGCCACGTCGTACTTAAAGTTTTAGTTTCACATTTCATCGTCAGAGGTAGTTTGTTCAATTGTAAGCTGACAAAAAAATTTAACGTTTTATTCTTTCGAAATACCCACAAGCTATTTGTTTTACAATCTAAAAAAAAGTATAAAATACAGTTTAATGTAAGTGACTGCTGTCGTAATGTTTTTGCATGGGAGCAAAGATTGACATGGTTGAGTTACAGCGTTCACAAGATGCATTTTTTCGATCTGATATATTTTTGTTAATTATCGATTCTTTCATATAAAGATATCGATGTATGCTAAAACATTTGCTCTAATACCACAGCAAAATGAAATGCACTATTTGAAACGATTATCGTACTAACTTTTTGTTATAATCGAATTATAATAAGTCTTATTCAAATTGAAATTTTATAAACAGTTTTTATTTTATATAGTAAAAACAAATTTTATTGTTGATGTTATGAAAGAAAACAAATGGAAAATATATTTGACATTATCAATGTTTTTAACCCATTTCATATGAAACAAAATCGCTGAAATTTGTTGACACTTGAGGTCACTTCGGGAATAAACTATCTTATTATATATACCAAAACATTTATGAACGTTTTAGGACATAAATGAAGAGCCGTTTGATTCGACAAGTAAAGCCAATACCCAAATACCACAGATAATAAGGTGCCAATATTATAAATCGTTGAATTTTTAGTCTTGAATCTTTAAAATTACGTGCGTTTTTACCAAGATTAAGACGTTAAGATGCCGAAAGGCTTGTTAGAGACAAAACACGTGGAATCGTAGAAAGTTGTAACAATTCAAATTTTATATTAAAATTCCATCAAGCACCTTCAGTCGATATCATAAATTAGAACCAGTTTTGTTTAACACAACCATTATCAACTAATTCATCTATATGTTTTTTTTTTTTTAAATCGTGGATTTTTTTTTATTTAATATTTATGGCATTTCATCAAACAGGGACAGTTAACATTTAAACAGTGATAAAAAATTTTTTAGTTCAAAAAAGTTCAACGAAGAAAAAAGAGACGAGTTTTTTACAATATAACATGTAATACTCTATTGGCCAAGCCTTCCTTTTTCAGCACACAATAAAGAAAATTCCTACATAATTATTTTATTCCACGTGCAATTAAATATGTTCTTTTGAAATCACTATGTGTGTAAATAATCTATCAACCGACGATATTCTTTCGCATTCTCACAAACCGAACTATTTAGGGTCGAATTCTAAAACACGTCAAAGGGTATCAAAGCCTTTTACTGACCACAGTATATCACAGGAAATGGCGCGGTGATTTCCATTATTGACATACCTTTAAGTGCCGAGTATGTCTCATCGAAAATACAAAAATATCCCATGATTTTTTAGCGGAGAAGTTATAACATGTGATAGTCAGTTAAATAATTTTCGTTTTGTTTGATAATTCTACTATTTTTTTTATTCCACGTTACCTAGGTCTGCAAACTTTTCAACTTCATGCGTTACTAAAAAGCTTTGCCAATCTCCTAATGCCTGTTCATTTTTTTACGGCTTAATCAGCCTTCATTAATTTTTCAACTCTTATCTTGAAAAGTAAATGCAGTTAATTGTTTTTTTGTTGTCCTGGCACATTGAATATTTATTCTTCTTTGAAATACCTCCCGAAACCATTATTGTAAACAAAGTTAAAAAAAGAATCAATTTATTTACACCACTCGTAGTGTAATATACATATATCATTAATAACAATTAAATAAATAAACGTAATAATTAACTGAAAAGAATTTAAATTCCATTTTCCATTTATTTTAATTTACAATAGTTTCCAATTTCTAAAGAAAAAGAAAGGTTTTATGCTTTATCAATTTTTGGCCACAACGATACAAATGGGAGGTAATGTTATCTATTAAGCTTAAGTCCGATTTTTTATAATGAATAGTTCTTTTTAAAGCAACAGTGATATGAACAAAATAATTAAATTCGAATAATATAATGATTTTGCTCGATTTCATATATGTATCTTTTCTTACAATTATATTAATGTTGTATGATAAATTACTTAAATTTGTAAATCGATTAATTACAAATGTGTACAAGAGTGCACAAGAAAGCCAAAAGGCAAACTCAGGTTTTGTTTTATAAGACGTAAAAAAGCACGTAATTTTAAAGATTCAAGACTAAAAATTCAACGTTTAATAATATTGGCACCTTATTATCTGTCGTATTTGGGTATTGGCTTTACTTGTCGAATCAAAACGGCTCTTCATTTATGTCCTAAAACGTTCATAAATGTTTTGGTATGTATAATTACATAGTTTATTCCGAAGTGACCTCGAGTGTCAACAAATTTCAGCGATTTTGTTTTATATGAAATGGGTTAAAAACATTGATAATGTCAAATATATTTTCCATTTGTTTTCTTTCATAACATCAACAATAAAATTTGTTTTTACTATATAAAATAAAAACTGTTTATAAAATTTCAATTTGAATAAGACTTATTATAATTCGATTATAACAAAAAGTAAGTAAGATAATCGTTTCAAATAGTGCATTTTATTTTGCTGTGGTATTAGAACAAATGTTTTAGCATACATCGATATCTTTATATGAAAGAATCGATAATTAACAAAAATATATCAGATCGAAAAAATGCATCTTGTGAACGCTGCAACTCAACCATGTCAATCTTTGCTCCCATGCAAAAACATTACGACAGCGGTCACTTACATTAAACTGTATTTTATACTTTTTTTTAGATTGTAAAACAAATAGCTTGTGGGTATTTCGTAAGAATAAAACGTTCTATTTTTTTGTCAGCTTACAATTGAACAAACTACCTCTGACGATGAAATGTGAAACTAAAACTTTAAGTACGACGTGGTGGCCTGAAATAACCTTTCCAATCCTCTATCAAAAGCGGTGCGATTTCAGCTTTGATCAAAGTGATAATTGTGACAAAGTGAAATTCACCTACCAAGTTAGCTAAAACAATCATTTTACGATAGCCGTATCTTTATATTGAATATGCAGTGTTAACTAAGGATGTTTGTTTTTTTATTCTTTATCTATAGCTATAATAAAATATTACGTTATTTGTTTTATCTTTATGATAAATTATTAATAAAGAATTTAAATTTTGCTTAAAATCTGTTCTGTTCAATAGTACAGTTTAAATTATTAGAAATTTATTGTTGTATTTGTCTACAATATGAAGTGTCCAAAATGAACCAATATTATTTTAGGATATGGACTAAAGGTGCTTGATGAAATTTCAGTGTCAAATTTGAATTTTTTAAGCTTTGTACGATTCCGCATATTTTGTCACTAACGTCACAGGTGTCATCTTCCGGTATCTTCAGACACTGTACAAAAAAAAAACTAACACAAAATAAACAATAAGCATCGATTATATCATACATCAACGGAACGTGAGAATAGTTCAATGAGTAGACAATCTCATAAAATAAATTCCTATATTACGTCACCTGTCAAATTGAAATTAGTAGTTATTTCCAAGTCTAATTTCCCGATTGCATTTTAATGATAGCTTATTATTGTTTGTTGTAAAATCATTTTATAAATGAGTCGTTAATCGTATTAAGCATTAATAAAACTTATTACAGGCGAATGAATGTTATTATTATTAATCATTATTATTAAAATTTATTTTATTTGACATTTAGTTCTAAACCTAAAGGTTTATTTTTTCCATAAGTTTGCTCTTTTTATTTAGTTTTAAGCGATGCCAACATTTTATTGTGTGTCAGTATTGTTGCGTTCGTGTGATAGAATTTGCGAAGATAACGAAAGGTATACCCGGGTCGTTAGCGACAAAACATGTGAAATCTCGCAAAGTTTCAACGATTCAAATTATAACAAATATTAGTATTATATTAACAAAACTCACTTATTACTGCACGATGCTTATTTCAAGAAGGCTTTCTTTGTAGGAAATGCTTGGTTTGAGATAGAATAAAATAATGATGCTGTGATAGGAAAAGTGATGATTTTTTTATATCACGTTTTATGATTCGCTTGAGTGGGCGAGAATGTGAATATCGTCTGTACTATAATTTTAGCCCGTTAATGCAGCAACTGAAAACAACAACTTTGACCACTTTAAAATATGCTTTTGAAAGCAAATTCTTCTGTATCGAACTAAGTATGTATTTATTTGATGGGTAACCCAGGGATTGACCGAATAAATATATGGGTTGCTTCGATAAATCGGCAAAAGCTTGTTGCTTTTGTATGCAAATTTCGTGATATTTAACAAAATGACGAAAAGAGAAATAAATGTAAAACAGGTATTATACAATGCTTGGCAACGGTCAAAAGGCTATCGGCTACTTTTCAGGCGGAATCGAGCTATCCGCCTTTTTCTATATAACATATAAA
Organism: Himalopsyche japonica; assembly: GCA_028555115.1. Lineage (NCBI taxonomy): Eukaryota > Metazoa > Arthropoda > Insecta > Trichoptera > Rhyacophilidae > Himalopsyche > Himalopsyche japonica. The sequence continues at coordinate 792,524 of JAHFWJ010000012.1, forward strand.
AATATTGCTTATTTCTCACAAAATTCTGAATCAAAGATTTTAATTTTACAATAAAATCGAATAACGTAGTTTTTGATCCTACTATGTACATTTACCTACGAGTTAATCTTCAACTCACACTTCAAGAAATGCATTAAATGCAAAGTACTTCATTTTAGAATTTATCAGCACAATATAAAGCTTGGGTGTTAAAACAGAAGAGAAGATGTATTTTTTACCTTTTCTACACTGCTATATAGAGAGGTAAATTTACGTTTAAATATGGTTCTGATGACGGCGTGAGCCGAAATAGCTATCAACTATATATTTTATAAAATTTGTAGAGCTAAAGTACATTGTAAGTTTTTCACCGTACTATATATATTACCTTTTATGAAATTTACAAAAGGTAAAACAACGTCTGATGATTTCAAGCTTATAGGATAGTGTTAAGACTCTAATATTTTGAAGAATATCGTTTTTTCGAAGAATAAGTTTTCCTGCAAATTATTTATTAAGTAACCTTTACTCAATAAGCAGCGATGCTAACTTAACACTATTCATAATAGAATTATACTTTTGAATGGAAAAGGAATTAATGAAATTAGCGTAGTTTTTAGCAATTAAGTCTACTATAGAAAAATGATAATAAGCTAGGGGATATGTCATGAATAAATATCAGAACAACGCGATTATATAAGCAAAAAACTAGCAAAGATGATCAAAATACGATAATTTAATTTAAAAAATCAGTACCTTTTTCTCATTAGAAGTATGTCCAAGAAAAGAAATGTAAATTGGAAAGGTACTTTATGTATGAATAAACTCGTAGAGCGTTTTAAAAATGTAATATATTTAGGATTGTTAGGTTTTGTACGGTTCTACAAAGACTTCAGTAATCCTGCTTAGACGACAAATCTTTTGATCTTTGGCGTTTATCTCGCTTACGAAAAGCTCCCCGCTCCTCGCAACAAATTATATGATACATTAGGAAAATACACAGTTGTTTAAGGGACAGCAAATCTTTTTATCCTTGCAACGAGAAAATTATTTTCTTTATCCATTATCTTAATATTTTCACGCTACGCTTAATGAACGTAGAAAGTTTAAGTGCGTTCTGTGAAGAATTATGCTTGAAGCATTTTGAAATCTTACGACAAATAAGTTTTCTGAGAGCTTATTACTTAAGAAATAATTTCAAAACTTATTGATGTCATAAAAATGCTTTCTAAGCTTTCTTTTGTGGTTTTATACTAGAGGTAGAAATATGATATTTTTTAAGAAAGTGTTTTTTTATTGAACCAAACGATTTACTATAAATGTAAAAGTATCCAGAAAAAATATTCTATTGTAACCAAGACTTAGCTTTTTTTACGGTAAACTGCGATACGGTAGGCTAGGATAGGCTGAATGTATTTGCTTGACTTTCAATATCAAATTTGAATTACGACATCTTTGGTTATTTTACAACACCAATGAAATGTTTATATCAGCTATATACAAAAGGAATAACACTAAATACAGATACTAACGCCATATTGGATAAATGCCACGAAAACTATATGAAAAATTAAGATTGACAGTTGAAAGATACAAAATCTAGTTAACACTAAATTCCAACACAAAAAAATTCCCAAAATTATTATAGTAAAAGTTACTCAAATATCTCACATAATATAACATTATATAAAAAAGCATAACTAACTTAACTTAATATATAAAAAACATAAACACACATAACTAACCATAAAAAATATGTTTAGTCTATAGCAGTAAATAATCAGGATTATTTGAGAGTTAATTGATGAGATTTACAGCATTTTTTTTCGATAATAATCGCGGTAAAAAAAAAATTGAAGAAGACATTCATTTTATAAACAAAAAATAGTCATTTTCTGTTGTAATAAAACAAAACAGCTGCCAAATATATACTTGGAAAAATTTTATACGTATATACTGGTCATGATCAAAAAATCGATAGTTAACTATTATGTATTTAAATATTTAAAATAATATATAACGTATAATAATTCTTGCATAAATTTTGATTTAAATAAATATACGTTATTTTAATTTCTATTTGAGTAAAATAATAATCATGATCAAATCATCTATCTTAATTATTTAATTTAAAACAGTACTTTCCGAGCACTATAGATTGATTTAAGAATTCAATTACAGACGCAAATTCCCTTGCCTCTGTAATTTATAAAGTTTTCACTTCTTTAACGAATTTTCATTGTAGGTAGGTGTCGACCTTAAGTAACTCAAAAGATAATTTCCGATAACGACTTAATGAATAAGCACTAATTGTATGAAACTTCAAGCATCATTAGGTTTAATTAACACTTATTATCACGAAAACGTATTTTATACTTAGGTTGAGAGGTAAATTCGTTTTTTATGGAAAGATAAATATTCAATTTGATATCTGCGAAAATCAGTTTACATTATCATTTGACGCTAACGTGGCAGTTAAAAGCTTTTCGAATTGAACTTAAAGCACAGCCAAGTGGGTTATGCCGCTGCAATATCGACTTGCGAGCTTCAAATGATTGAATAAACCGTTGAATACTGAGGCAACGTGCAAAGGGTTTGTGAGTCAGTGGTCGATGTTACTGGTTTCGATTACAGCTTTCACAAGTTTGAATTTCAGAACAGACAGTTATATAAATGATTTTTGTAGAATCGATATTTGGGTTTCTCAAGGATTCATAAAATAAAGAATATTATTTTACCACTTCGACTTATCTTATTATTGATTTTCTCTTCAAAAAATAAAGATAACACAACTTAGAAATGATCATTTCTCGTAGTTTTCATTTTTGTGAATTGGTCATTATTTTACGTTGAAGAATGAATACAAGTTGGTTGTCTCACCTCCACTTGTCATTTGTATGCAACTGCTTTTATACGGCTGCTATTCATAACGCAATACTTTATAAAATAATCCGATTCTACTTCTCATTGTTTTGGCCTGATAAAAAACTGCACGGATCGATATTAAAACCATCCTCTTTGTGCTTAAAAGAGATGAAAAAAAAGGAAAAAGAACACGTGACTTGCTCAATCACTTAAAAACTAATAAAATATATTAATAATTTTTAACCTTTACAGAATAAAAGCAGGGAAGGTTAAAAAGAAAATTTCGTTACTTGTAGTAAAATATCCAATACCTACTAATATTTAATGTCTATTTTGATAAAGAATGAAAGCAAAAATATTTTGAGTGGTTTTATGTAGCTGTTTTTTTAAGTATTTTGAATAATAGACATGTTAACAACACTGATAGTTATAGACACTCATTAAGTTATACATAGTATTAAATATTGTATGTATAAATGCAAGACCTGGCATTGATCAATCTTGAAATAAATACATGATCAAAAATTATTACTTTAGCCTCATACAATACATACATTTTTGCTAAAGGGTACGCTGAACCAAATTTTTTAATGTATATTAAAGTTTAAAATATTGTTGTTGGTAAAACACAAATCGTAATGGTACAAATTAGCCATTCTTTTATCTCATTGCTCGTTAAATTTAATTGGTTTCCGATAATATTGCATCCAAACAATAACATGATTTAAATTGAATCGAATTGAATGAACACAAATAACGAAATTTTCATTGAAGTAAAGCTGAAATTCAAGCCAAAGTCAAAACCCGTGCAAAACCCTATAATATACATCTGCTATCCGATACTCGAAAGTGAAGTTTCATGCGTATTGTACAGTATGTCTAAGAATTGTCAATAGCCGAAAAAATATTTTTCTACGTTCGTTTTTTCATGGCAGCGATACAAGAAGAAGAAGGCAACAAATAAATAGTCATGTATTTTCATTCGATTTATTTGTTGCGTTGTTTGGTATGAACACAATTTGATGTTGTATACAACAAGACAACGCATAGATGTGAGTTTTGCATTCTATTGTATATCATAATCTATTTAAAAAAAATTGCTCTATCCTAGCTCAATATTTTTACGTCGTCACCGTCACTTGTTTATCATCGTCTCTAAAAAGAGGTAGGGAATTACACAATTGAAAAAATAATTTATTATAAAAATTTTCAGTAAGCTCAAATTTTAATAAAAAAAATGACACATTTTAGCCTTATACTGTCAGTTCTCTGTGGAAAAGCTTTATACGCAAATAATGCTTCCATTATTTCCAACATTTTATATTAATAAGATCAAGATCGGTTTCGCTCATCGTAAGAATTGTCAACTCACCAGGATAGTTTTTAAGCTATTTTGTAAACCTGGTTATTATTAGCTGATTTTTTCAGTCGGTAATGATCGTAATGAAAAAATTAGCTTTGATCTCATCGATATAAAATTATATAAAAGTAAACATTCATAATATTCACTTTTAATTTGTTAACTGTCACTTCTTGATGGAAGGCATGATATTTTAAATAATAAAAACACATTTTTTAGTACTTATCTCCACAATATATTTTTTGATCAGGACCGGTTTCGCTCATCGCAAGCATTATCAATTGATAGAATTCAATTTACTTAATATAATTAATTTAGTTTAATTTTTATACTAATTTACTTTATTTATATCAATATTGTATGATTTTATGTAAATTTTTTCCTAGTTCTTGAACCCATGGTTTTGTACACCTACCTTTAACTCAACTTAATTTTTTGTTTTGTATAAATAGACTTGTTTGTAAATTGTATTCTATCAGTTGATAATGCTCGTGATGAGCGAAACCGGTCCTGATCAAAAAATATATTGTGGAAATAAGTACTAAAAAATGTGTTTTTTATTATTTAAAAAATTCATAATATTATTGAAAGTTAAATTCTTCATAACACAAAATGGCTTAAATCTTTTCAAGTATTGCGATCATATCATTGTTTCTTTTAGTTTACATTTATTCTCTTCTTAAATATCATTTACTACGCTAGTCTATTTTCTTTGTATAAATTTTTAATAATACAATAGAGAAACAAAATTGTTGATACAGATAACCTGTTGTTTTTATTGAATATTTTTTGTAAGAGCTTAAAAGCCATGAAAAAAAGCTTGAAAATTTTAATTACTTCGAAGTACATAAATACTTATATAAACATAATAAAAGTCCGTATACAGCGCTAGCGTCGTACTTAATGAATGCAAAAACATCATTAAATCATTAAGTTTGTTACATCTAAATTTGTACGGTATCGCTCATTGTATCTTGTATTAATTTATCATGACAATTTGACATGAGAAGATTTTTCTTCGGTTTTTTGGTATAATTATTACAACATCATTGAATATAATGAAATTTTCAACGCGTACAACAAACATAATTGCAAAATATGAAAGTCATCCTGTACTTTTAACAATGACCGTAATCGCCCGGCGTTATTTTATATCTAATCGAATTGTCTGGATACAAAACAGTTAGCTTTGTAATTTATGGAGGTATCAAAACAGCCTCGTACATTGTGCTAAACTTTTGATCAAAACATTCACTGGAGCTTTTCTCTCATGGCTGTAAAGCTTCACAATGATTTAATTAAATTCTAATAAGTATGATTTATTGCTCGTACTGTAATGTGTGACAGCTTTTTGATAGCTGTTGTAATTTTTGTCGCATGATACGTGCAAAAAAATGTTTTGACTTATCGGAAGTATTAACAGTAGTATAAATCACACCAATTCAAAGCCACAATGCTTTTAAGAGAGGGCTAAATTGCTTTTACTCATGTCTTTTGACTAACGACGTGGAACTTGCCTTTCGTAACTTCATACATTTACACAGAAAAATGCTAAAATGTTTTCGTCAAAACATGGATTTATAAATTATTATATAAAAACACTGTTTAAGTATTAACAAAAAGCTATTTACCTTCCTTATTCTTATAACAGTGAAATAATTTGAATCAGCCAACAATCTTAACAAACCATGTTTTACAATAATGCATCAACATATATCTATTGAATTTCAATGAGACACGTAAAACTATTATAATTTTTTGCTTATTAATTGACAATTAAAAAATACGCGCTAATTAACATCAATAAATTAAAAATGCCTGCAAATATTGGGTTTATTTTTATCGATTTTTAAGAACACTTGTATTTTGAAGTCTTTTGTTTATTATATATAAAAAAATATTCACCAATACATGGGTTCAATAAATAAAGCTTCGAAGGCAACAAATGTGGCAGCTTAAATTGTAAATATATTTTATATATGTTAGATATATTCAGCTAAAATGTTTTCTATTTTTGAAAATATTATACTTTTGATTTCTAATTCATTGAGTAATGTATTTTTTATTTGTGCTTACAAGTATTTATGTTGTTTATAGTATGCTTCGTTTTCTTTTGTTCGTAATTAATTAATTGAAAAAATAAGTTATCAGTATAATCACAAGTCAATTAAGCCTGTAGTGTAATGATGATATATGCAAAGTTAAAGAATAGTTCATAACCCTCGTCACTGAATACGGCGGTTTTTTGACTTAATTCATTATAAAGCCCCATTGTTTTCTTAAATGGACGCGATAAATCTCTCGGGTGGCTGCAGTCCCTAAGTTAACACCGATCCTTAAATTAAGCCAAGTCACACCGGATTCAAAAAAAACTTCTCGGAAAACTCCATTATGAACGAGAGTTATATTGTGGGCGCACATTCACCGGAAGCGGCACAGGGTCCGGCGCCTTCTATCGCTAGCCATTTGCAGAGGCACTCCCTTTCCGGTCACATCCCTCGAGGGTTTTGTCTCACAAAAGAGTCACCAGATCTAGGAACAAGGGTAAACAGCTTGGCACCAAAACGGGACTATGCGACATGCTCCTGTGTCAATAGAGGATTTTCCGCTGAGATACGTTTTACACCGTAGTGCCTTTGACCAACGTTCTACGTCGGTTACCACGTTACTTAATGTAATTTAGTAGGACACAATTTTAATTGGATCTGTCAAACTATCAAAAACTTCTTTTGTGGTAATATCTACAGTAAAAGCTTTCTAAAAATTCATAAAATGAACGTCGTGTTCGTGAGTACTATTATCAGAATTTCGGAAACTTTTTTTGGGAAAACTTTCTAATATAGGAAAAGATAATTCAATTCAACCTTTATTCGTTGTTGAAAAAAATTATAACATAATAATATAATAGTGATTTGTGAGTTGAAACAAATATAACCTTTTTGAATAAGCTATTTTATTTAGCTATTTATTGATGTATGTTCCAAATATTTTTTTGAGAATTCATAAGGATGAATTGTTTTGTAAAGTATATAAACAATCTGTCAATGAGTTTGCCAACGGTATAAGCATTGATAATTTTGAACACTATTGCTTCGGATGTTGACTTATTCCATGTGGCGATAGTGAGTTCAGACAAATATGATTTTATAACACATTAAAGTAGATGTTTCAAGAGCTTGCAGGGTTGACTTCCTTGCTGTCCTAGTTATATATTCTTTTTATTTTTAATGTATTTTTTTAAATTGCGTTCAACGTTGTAAAGCTGTAAACATGAAATTTTTGTAACGTATATGTATCAAACAAATAAATAACATAAAATATAATCAGGGTAGAAGAATGAAGGTAGAAGGTATACAAAAATTAATAAGTAAATTGTTTCTTAGTTCTTGAACCCATGGTTTTGTATACCTGCTAAATTAAACTCAAATATTTTGTATAAATAGGCTTACTTGTAATTTGTACTCTATCAGTTGGTAATGCTCGCTATGAGCGAAACCGGTCTTGATCAAAATGTATATTGTGGAAAAAAGCACTCAAAAATTTGTTCTTATTATTAAAAATATCATGTCTTTTCATCAAGAAGTGACAGTTAACACCTTAAAGAGATTTTCATTAGTTTTAAAATATTTTTTAATCGCATAACCTATTCCGTGCCAGCAGTTTCCTCATTTCTCATTCTGTTATTTCAATAAAAACATCTATATTAAAAAATGTAGTTAAAACTCAAACGTTGAACTATAATATAATAAAAAACTTTTTCATTTATTCATTATAAGAACTTCTCTTGTATAAAACTGAGTAATGTAAATTTTTTAAGGCATTCATTCTTCCAAATTCTAATTCAAATCATGTGCATAAATATACTATTTAATTCATTAAAAATTCAAAACATATTAGTTTTTTTTCCGGAAAAAATTATTACACTTGTCAGAAAAATTTCTTTGTTAATAAAATGATGCAAATTAGCGACACTCAAACAATGTCAAAATAAATCTCGCTTAATGAATTTACTTCAAAGTTGCTGGGGGATAAAAAAAAACACGTCTTTTGTTAAAATTGAAGCCGCTAATGAAAGACAATGAAACCTTGAGAGTGAAAAAAATAAGAGAGCTGAAGAAATCATAAAGTTGCTAAGGCAAACAAGAATCTTTCAGGCGAGATAATTTTATGCCCTAGGCGAAAATAATTCCGCTAGAAGCAAAAGAATTCGGTAATTTACACAAGCCATGTTGTTCTTCAGTTAGTTTTTTCGCGTAAAAGTGTCGCTGGAAAACGCTATTTTATAACGTGTTGGGAAAGGGTAAACGCGTGTCCCTTTGACGTAGGAATGTTTTTCATTGGGCGTCTGCAAACTTTTTAACGGATCACCAGACATGTATAAAAACTGTTGGATTCTGAGGTAGTTGATAAAAGAAGGAGGTATACAAAAATAAAAATGTTACTTTTCCTGAAAATGAAAAACAAATTGTTTTTTTTTTTTGTCTTTTTATTGAATTCATTTGTCGTGAGTATTATCAGTTTCGGCGAATAAAATTTACTCAAACGGTAATATTGCGAGAGTGAGTTATGTAAAGATATTTATTTTAAGACGAATTCTGATTGAAATAATAGCTCCTTTACCACTTGTGCTATACTTTTTTTAATCGTATTATAACTTTCATTTTCAACGTTATACGTCATCAATTTTTCAGTGTTTTTATCGTTGTACAGAAAAAGAAAATATTTGTATGAAAATTAAAAATATATTTGTACAAGTAAAATTAATGGGTTATCATCAACTATTTTTTTATGTTAGGATTGATTCTATTGGGTCCATTTTTACGCTATATTTGATGTTAGTTACGTATTTATTAACAAATTAACATTTTTTTAAAATCCCATTGAGAACATAAACTTCTTACAAAACACGATGTGTATTAACGAAAATTGAATAAGATTTAATTAATCAAAATTTCTTTGCACCTTTTCCAGTGTTAGACAATCGATGAAAGTAATGAATATAAATACGAAAAAATATTATCGTTTCAAATAAAAACATTTTTTACAAAAATACTGTAGAATCTTACCTTCCAATAAAGGTATCAAAACATAAAAGAATAAATAGGAATACATTTATTTTTAATAAAACTTTTTTCTCGAATCTTTAAAATCTGCAACGGAACCTATCGACTTTGATCACTGCATGGCGTATCTAATAAGATTCAATTTTACTGAATTATATGTAAACTTATGGTTAAATAAGCAATGTAGCATTATTTACCTCGGAGCTTTCCTACTACTGCAAAACAAAAAAAAAACGTTCACAAAACTTTTTGTCGCCATGTTTCTGGCATTAACAAATTGTTTTTTGTTTTACTTTCGTTTTGCACCTCGCCTATGTAGCACAGCTCTCGAGTAAAATATTCGATTTAAACAATGTAACATTGTGCCGTTGTTGAGTGATGTTTGTCGCCCATACGTTCTTGTCAACTTTTCCGGAATTCAATTTCACGAATGTAATTTATCAAAGTCGTCCGAAGTCCACTTTTCAAAGATAAAAGAACGCAGACGTTTATTGGACCGGTTTTGCTGTTGGATGATGAGCATAATTAAATTCTCATTTTCATCGTTTTTGGTAGCGTCAAAAACGTGCTATAATCCTTCAACAAACAATTTCATCGATTGATTGCTCAATAGATAAACCTGTAGCTAGGTTAAAAAAACACTGATTAATATCGATGTGGTTAAGCTTAATAATATTTTATTTTTATATCCTGAAAGCAAATTAGCAAAGACACATATTTTCGACTTAATGAGAAGTCTGGCATTCTTAAAAAGTCGTGAAAATGAAATGTTTGTCCACTGATAGTATAAAACCAGCTCGCTAATAATAATAACACTGGAAAAAACTTTAGCAATGTTCAGTGGTATTGCTTGAAGCAATCATTGGTCTTACCTTTTTCGAAGATAAATTTACGTTCCAATTACTGTTATTGTTAAATAGTTTGATAGTTTTTTGACAGCTTTGTAAGTTTAGGACTTCATTCATATATTGTTTATTTGCGAGTTTAAAAATAGAATAACTGATACAAAATAAAATGGTACACCTTCACAGAAAACAAACTGTATATAATTTTATAAAAATACTTTTTCCACAAATGAAAAATGATTTTAATCAACGTTTTTCAGCAACTTATTTCTCAATGTATAGTATTAAAAATAAACGGCAATTAAGTAATAAAAATCATTACCTTTATTATTAGAAAATTAGTTGTCCAGTATTAATAAAACAAACGTTTGTTTGGTTCGAAATGGATAAAATGTGTATCTTTATCCATCTAGTGAAAATTATTATTGGCTTAAAAATAATGGAAAAAGATTTAAAGCAAAGTGAATAAATACAATACTATTAGCAAAATTTTCAGTAAAATATTCTTACAATATTTTTTTATATAATATAATAAAAGGATTTATCAAATTAATAAGCATTTAATTTCTACGCGATTTTTTCAAGTCAAACTTTTCAAACTGTACGATAATGTATTATCATAAGCCAAACCATTTCCCATTCATGTAACAAAGTAAGTTAGGCGTTTGTAAAATATTACCGAAGTTTTTAACAATTTAGTTGTGAGCATAATATTAGCCAACCTACCCCTTAGGAGTTTCATAGTTGAAAAACTCGTATTTCCTTCACGCCTCATTTATAATTTGTAGAGGAAAAATGAAAAAAAAGCCACCAAGTAATAAAATAAATGTTTACGATTCTGGGGGAAAGAAAATAGTACCTTATTTTTCTGGCTCAAAAAACATGATGTAAGTTTTTTTTTTGATAAAAAAAATACACAAAAACATAGTCAATTTTTTTTAATTTAGTCACAAAATAAATTGACAAATAGCAAACGACGCAAGCCACATTCATTAAACAAAAAATAATATAAAAATAAAAAACAAATTCACTTGTCTACAAAACATTTGTATTGTGATTCGAATCCATTGATATCTCAAAAGATACGATATCATCCCACAACCAAAGGGTTGAGTTTCATAATTGAACTTTTAACAAAGCTCTGTGTTGCAGTGTCTGGAAGTAAATCAATCTCAATCAGTTTTGTTTCATCCGTGGTATATGATGCCTGAAGATATCAAAAAGTGAAACCCGGATCATTAGCAACAAAATATGTAGAATCGTTAAAATTTTGAATTATTAAAATTTAAATCATTCACCTTCAACATAATATTTCAGAATGTCCCAATAAAGGTAAATTATTGTTTTTTTCTTACGGGAAATACTGTTATTAAGTTGCTATATTGTCTTCTTTTTCGAATCAATTAAGAATATATTATAATAATAAATCGACAATTAACTGGCTTATTTCTTATATTACGCATCAATTTTAAGTGATGTGTGTTTGTGACGGAAATAAAACATTACAAACAACTATGACATCGTATAGAATCCATATATCGTAATTGTGACTCAAGGTCTATATGAATTCCTGTTTAAAAGCTTGGGTGTTTGTAACCTCTTGTGTTTGTGGCGAATTGCAAAATTAGATTATAATTAATATCGATAGTCAAACAACAAAGCAAAAATAAAATAAAGGCAAACGAAATACCTTTATAATGCGTAGATGATGTTTTAATCAGTTGGAGCGGAATTATAAAGTAAAATATTAACTAATAATAAAGTTGCTCAATTAAAGCATAGCCCAAAAATCCATAAAAACATCAACAAGCGATATCCGTTAAATATATTAAGGTTTATTTACTTGGGAAAACAAATAAATACACGTGAGTGTATAATTTTAAACAGTTCTTGAATGAAAAGCTCTATGACCTATTTTCTAGCCCGAATTTACCATCGACCGTCGTATGGTGACAGATTAATCTCTTTGGCTTTGAGGGTTGGCACACTCAATCAAAAAGTGATACAGGCCCCTTATTTAGTGGTAACCTTTACGATAAAACGGAGGTGGCTATCATTTAAGAACGTGTAAAATTTATTATCTGGCAACAAAAAATAGCCGATATCTTGAATACTGTTATATATTGCTACACCTTTAGCGATATATTTATTCGAAATTGTTATTTTATTCATGGTGAATGACGCGTTACTAAAATGTTTGTTACGTTGCGTAGACCGCTTTATTGCATTTTATACGTAATGTTTTTGAAATATCTTACTGTTTTTTCTACCTCTGCAATTTAAAATGTAATAATCCGTTTTACGGCAGGCTTCCATAACGTTATAATACTTTAAAAACTGCTACTAACATCCTTGGCTCGATACGAGGTTCAAGTGATCTTTTAACTATGAACTATCATACTAAAAATATAGAGATGCTTTATGACGGTATCTTTTACATGTATTATCAAAATAAAATATTTTTTTAATTACTTATCGGTTAATAATGCTCGCGATGAGTATTTTTTGGGGATTTTTGTGAATCATCAGATAGGCAGGTGACCTGGCAACCATTTTTTTTTGAGATAACAAATTGATGGAGCGTTAATATCTATGATTCGTCAGCATCACAGTCAGCATTCAGGTCTCATTCTTCTCTTATGTATAGAGCTATTTTTTGTATTATTTTATTACCGTTTTTTAGAAAATAAGTAAGTCGCTGCAGAGCTGAGCAATCCAAAGTGTATCCGGTTTAAGTAGACACCATACGCATTATAATTATATTCATCTCTTCACTTGCATATGTATGCATACAAGCAACACATATACAATACGGAAGGAAATGAACAAAGAAGTCATTTTCAAATGCCAAAGTTATGTGTTTTGAGATTAAGATTTATAACAAAAATCCCTTATCTATATTTGACTTAAAAATTAAAAACACAATGATTAGTACCATTTTACAAACTATCGATAGTTCTGACGATGGCGTGAGCCGAAATAGCTATAAACAATATATTTTTTTTAAATAATTTTGTAGAACTAAAATACATTGCTATTTTTTCACCGTGTTATAATGGAGTTCTACGAAGTGAATGCCAATTCAATCAATTTATCGTTAACTTTCAACCGGTTTTTCTCTCTACGAGCATAAGTCCTTGTCCCGGGTCCTGATCTTAAAAATAATAAATTATGAAAATACTTTAATACTAAAAAATGTTTTTGTTTTTATTTTTTGAATGTAATGACTTTTCATCAAGAATTAAGAGTTAACACATTAAAATGAAATATTTTACGATTCGCGCATATTTAATGTTATACATGTTATTATATCATTTCCAGTCAAAAGTCAAAGAGAAAATTTCAAACATTTTCCGTTGAACAAAATAAAATATCAACACTATCGCTGTTCAAGGTTTTGAATATATTTTTATTCCGTTTTTAATGAGCGCCGAAATTTACATTAATATGGTAATAATACTTTGAACGATACACGGAACCGCAGAACGGCACAGGTGTAGTGTGAAATTATAAATGCCTTTAAAATTGTATCCGCGAAGGTTGACTTCTAATATTTAAAGCATAATTTATATCATAATGATTCCCATAGGAACTGCTCATAAAGAGAATATACTTACATTTGTAAAACAGGTATCTACTAGACCTATAATTTGTAAAACCTTGGTCTAGCCCGCAGTGAAAGTCAAGGCTGTTGTGGGTTGTTTTGTACTCAAATCGAATGATAATTTTGTTACAGTTTGACTAATCATATTGCATCGTTAGTAAGAATACAATTTTTTAGGAGGAAAATGACAAAATTTAATCTAATATTTAAAGTTTCAGAAGAAACAATTTCCGTGCTGACCGTACTCATTTATATTTAACATTTTTAGTTTCTTAACTTAATATGCTTATTTCTCTTAAATACATACGTTTATTTTAAATAATAAAACACATTTTTTTTAGTACTTATTTCCACACTATATTTTTTGATCAGGACCGGTTTACTAAAGAAAATGTGTTTTATTATTTAAAATATCATGCCTTTCCATCAAGAAGTGACAGTTAACACCTTAAAAGTGACATACGAGTATTTAGTGACTATTATAGGACTTACGGTAATACTCATATCGATGGGAAAAACCTGTTCTTACTGAAATTCAAGCCCATGATAATCTTATCAGAAGCTAAATATGTTAACCATTGTACCACGGATACGTCAAATACATGGATATTTATAAACTTTTCATTATGTCAGTGTGTTATTCTAACATCTAAAACCATATCTCATATCCACTGTCAAACGTTTTTAGTCTGAGAGTTTACAGGGTACTTAAGAATAATTTAATCAAAAATTAATAATTTCTAAAAGAAGCACCGCTTACAGATTTCTCTTATTTGAATTTAATATACATATATGTCAGGCAGTTAAGTGAAAAATGTAAAAGGGACTTATTTTAACTTGTTTCACTAGATTACTATTTCTAGAACAGCGTTCGGTAGATTTTCACAATAAATAAATAAAACCTTATAAATATATATATGTAAATATTGTATTTGTGATAAAATAAAAACACTATATCGAGTGATACTTCCACAATTAAATATTTTTAGAATCAAGATGGGTTATTTTCACCACGTGAATTATGCGAGCAAAACTGGTTCAGATCTTAAAATATAATTTAACGGAAATAATATTAAGCATTCTGTTTTTATAATTTAAATTTAATGCACGGTGAAAAAAATAGCAATGTATTTTAGTTCTACAAAATTATTTAAAAAAAATATAGTTGATAGCTATTTCGGCTCACGCCATCGTCAGAACTATTGCTATTTTTTCACCGTGTTATAATGGAGTTCTACCAACTGAATGCCATTTCAATCAATAATTAAGAGTTAAACATTAAAATATTGTGCATGAGTATGAGTATATTTAAATGTATTTAAACAAACTATTTGACAGTTAATAATGTATTAATATTTTACTTAAAAGCTTAGAGGTGAATAAACTTCTACTTAATTGTTGGTGTCTGAATTCCACTGATCCATAAACAGTTATCAACTTAATCAATTCGTCATTTACTGTGGAATTCTATTAGATTTGATGTTTATCCGGATAACTGGGAATTCCATAAGATCGGATAAATTCACGGAATCTAGTTATGTCGTTCCTCGAATAAATTTTCGAAATGCAGGAAATACCTAAGCTATGATCAACTCAGGGTTACTTGTAATTTAGTTATAACATTATATTGATCCGTGACTGCAATAAGCGTTTATTCAACGCGTCAAAGCTGACTGGATCGTTGAATTAATGAGAGAAAGAACTAGTTTTACTTTGAAAAGTGAATCAAATCTTATTTGAACAACGTTACAAAATATATGAAACCTTATATTATATTTGTTACATTTTGGTGTCATTTCTTATACATTTAAAATCTCTTTCAATAGTAGTGATAGAAATTTGTTAAAATCTAAACAAAACAAGTTCTGTGTGAGATATCCACCCAAATTTCTTCCCGTTTGAAAGAATATTTTATTATGTTAAATACAATGTCATGCAAATGAACACAATGGCTTTGCTTAATGGCACTTATTTGGGAGGTCCAATTATCAATGATGTTTTTTCACATGGATCTGAATAAATCTGTTCGATAGCGTTTGTTATGTTGACTTTTACGGTGTCAAGTGTTAGTGGTTTATTCAGAAAGACTATCGATTTAAAATAACCTCAAAGTAAGAAGTCTAAAGGCATTTAATCTTGCGATCTCAATGGCCAGTTCCATGCCCTCAAATCACTCGTGCAGAATGTCCATCCAAAATAACGCCCATTTTGTTCAACGCTTTAACTTTCCATAGTAATTAAGCGTAGTCTATTAATTATTTCATAACAAATTTGACAGATGTCACTTTAACAACATGACTGCTAATTTTCAATCGTGACCCAACAAATTTCATTCATGCCTATTGAAATGCCCTATATTAAAGTTTTCCGTATTTGTTGTCACTATCAACGCCTGTCCTTACGCTGTTATTGTTTGCCAACATGTTTTTAACACATTCAACAATTAAATGACCCAATACTTTAGATGAATATTAAAAACCATTCAACTATTGTCAAGTTCTTTTTAGGTCAAATTATGTTAAATCGGAAAAACGGGTTCAATTGTTTTAATTTGAATTAAATGAATTTTTAATTAATAACATCTCTTTTTATTTTTAATAACAACTAAATTTCTCGTTTTCAAGTATATTTTAATTTATCTCAATAATAATAACGTTTAAAAAACATCTTTATATGCTTTCCAAATCCTGCTCTGCGAAGAGTTCATTCTAGTGTCAGTAATTTCTAAAGCTAGTCAGTTAATCCATATTTGTAAGGCTTTCAGGAACGGATTATTGACGAATATATAGGTTTTACTGTACACGAATTTCCATATTACCGCAGAGATCAAATGAATTATTGTTTTCAACTACAAGAGTACTTATGGATATATGAGTTTCCAGCCGATTTCTGAACTGAAGTACAGCGGATATATGAGCAAAGTTCTGATCCCATTAATCGCAGTTCACTAACAATCTAATCATTCATACAGTAACTGATACTTCTATCTATAAAGCTTGTTGATTGACAATTACAACAATTATTGAACCACTAGTTCCTATCATATTAAATTCAAAGTGGTATTAAACTTAGAAATATTTTTATTTTTTAGTTTTTGAACAAGCTCGAAAAATACCAAAGACTTAACTAATTTTATTATTGAAGTAATTCGTCAAAAAGAATATTCGCATCGTATTTCCTTCACGTATTAAATTAGTATGTGCCTACGGACTTATTGTTTTGTCCAGTTCCCTCCAATAACTCATACCTTTAAATGAGGGTATAATAAAAGGCATGATTGTATTTTTTAAACAGTGGAAAGTGCTCGTTTTCAACAATGTGATTTATTACGTTTTGCGCGCTGTGAATTCTTAATATTTCCAAAGCATAATGGATACACACCCGAATTTAAAAAGATACAATTTTCATATACCGTATAATATTTCAGATAGCATTTCACTGCTCGTTTGTTACCGATAAAGAATATTTATTATTGTTTACCGGGGAACACAAACGAGAAAAATCTAAATACGTAAATTTAGCGCTTTTTACAACTATCAGCGCACAATCTTCTCATAAATATAAAATGTTATTATTGGATGAAATCAGTTTTAAGCACGTGTTTGCTTTATCATTTGTTTTTTGAATATTATCTCTCAACTTTTCATAATATTACTGTTTTGTTACATTAATTAGCATTTATGTGATACATTTATTTTGAATAAGCTACTGCGGTTTGGCCACTTAAAAACAACATGTTTCTAATAAATTTATTTATGTTGTAAATATTCAATAAAACTTCGCTTACCTATATAGATTCATATTTAAATCGCTTAGTGAAATTTCATTTAATAATATTTTATCACTAATAACTTGTTTCTTTCTTTTTGAATCGTATCGTAAGCAGTATTAAATATTGCTCATTTTCACTCTGTCATCAAAGTATATAAGATTTCATAATTTACTTTATAATTGGAAGTAAGAAATTGGATATAAAACAGTATTAACTCATAATGTTATTTGTGAAATTTATCATGTAACTTATTGCAAACCAATAAATAAAACATTTCTCGGAAAAAATCTTAACACATAGAATTGATAGGATATATAATATGTCAAACGACATTTATGATAGAAAACTGAATCGTTTTTTTATGCTGAAATTCATCATGTATAATTATTCAAATGCTTAATAATAAAAAAATGATAGAGACATATATTTAATTAATAAAAAATTTACTACACATAAATGGAAGATGTGAATTTCACACATGAAAATATAATGTTAGTTGATTGATATTTGTTGAAAAACTCCTTTCAAGAATGACTCATTGACACGATCGTTAATGAAAATTGTCACAGGCAATTGTGTTAATTATTATTCAACAAAATTCAACAAAAAAATCAAAAGCTCTTTGCATAGGGAAAATGAAGGTTACATACATTGAAATGTATGTTTATAATACAATAAATTGCTTTAAACTTTTCTGGCAAACAGTACAAATATAATATTGAAAAAAAAAAATTTTACTTTAGTTTTTCATCAGAATCTATAACATGTTTTTTGCGACTTTTTTCCACGAAACTATGTCTGAGAGACATTGGCGTCATTGTTCTGCGCGACCACGTCTTACGCGGCTTGGCTACGACGCCGAATGAATTCCTTTGAGAACTTCAATAAGAAAATTAACGATTTCACTACATCTAAATAATGTTACTTAGTTATCAAACTACGCAAAAGATGTAGCAATCACCTTTCACCATAATCTTTTCCATATGTTTGCTATTTTTGTCCAAAAAATATAAAACCCTTGGGATTGGTAATGCTATAAAATAAAATACATTTGCGTCACTTTGACATCACCACGTGGCATAGGTCAAACATTCTATGAATCAATTCTGTCATCATATAGAAGTATTGGGACTTTTCTACGCAACAAGAGGCGTCCATAGATAGTATACCACAAATCTGAAATAGTATTCAATCATTATTTTTAAAATCATATAAATGTTTCAGTTTCTGTTGTCTATATAATTTTTTTTAACACGGTAATAAAAAAAGCAATGTATTAAAGTTCTACAAAACTATTTTTTAAGATCTAGTTGATAGCTATTTCGGCTCAGGCCATCGTCAGAACTATGCTTAAACGAACATTTGCTTATCTATATATAGCTATGTAGAAAAGGTACACAATACATCTTATCCCCTGTTTTAACGGCCTAGTATGTTTCTTGCTCACAATAAAACTAAAAATTGTCAATGAAACTAAAAAGGCAGCTATATCAATAAGCTTACACGTGGCACGGAAATAAAACTGCACCCCGTAGAGGGTTAAGTAATGGCGATCGACATATATTAATTTGTTGGTTAATAATGGAGTTCTACCAAGTGAATGCCAATTCAATCAATAATTTATTTTCTATTACTATTCTTACTTTCTTTCTGGATAGTAATTTCTCTATTATTTAATAACTTGCAAACGACGAAGCTTTAAATATTTTGCTACCAATATTTTCTTATCGGTGTTATGTTTCTGAAAAAGGTTATTCTTTCAAAACTTATTTTCTAAAATTCACCGAATTTTTCAAATATATCTTAAAACGTTAACACTGGGAAACGTGGATTCTAAGACATTCGATACAGTTGATATTAATCGCTCATAACCCTTTAAAACTATCGTTTTTTAAATTTTATTTAGAGGCAATTACTGCTCGCACAAATCCATTAATGATGCAATTATTTATTTATAACTGGCAATGCCAGAAATTATGAAGTAAAGCCATTTAAGTAATATGATATTTTGTGGCTAATCCCAAACACTGGATGATTTCAACACAAAACACAGAGATATTGTACACAAACGAATACTAGAGCTGCAGAGTCTGCCAATATTTAAATTCCTTAGTTTTATAAAAATATTAAGATCTTAATGTGATTTTTTTATAATAAACAGAAATGATAAATAATATGGCGATTAAACAAGAAGTTATGATAAAAATCAATCATTTTTTTCACAATAGATAAACAATTTTACCTACTTTCAACAAATATTTTTCAATAGCGAAAAAGTTATGATGATCTCTATAAGGCCTTGCAATTTTATCATTTTTCAATTTTTTCGTACATTAGATACAGAAACCCTGTCGTAAATGTGTTTAAAATATCACAAATATGTTAGTTATTAATATACATAAAAAAACGACGGAATATATTTTTATTATAGAGTTTTAAAAGTCTATTTCTATTTACAGTAAAAAAATCTTTTGTTTTTTATTGTTGTTGTATTTTAGTCTTTCAGTGATTGATAATACAAATGGAATAAGTTTTAAAATATTCAACTTTTTTTTTTAAATTTAGAATTTGTCAGATAAGATTTCCTGCTTTTTTCCATTATATTTTAATCATGCATGTAACCAATAAAAATTTTCCGTTTAATTATAAAGTCGATCAAAGGCGGATCATGTGTGGTCAGTTTTTTAAGATAATACTTTTAAATGGCTTATAAAGAAAGCTTGTATCTAAGGATCTTATAGGTTATAGGTGACCAAAAAAATGCATTATATTTCGTGGAAAACATCGTAAAAAATTACAAGCTGTTTTTGCTTTGTGTGCCATTTATTTGTCCAGTCTTTCGACGCTACTGTCCTTTGCCGTCCGATTCGCATAACAAAAATAAGAATATTGATATCACGTCTCAACGCTGTGAATAACGTGGCAATATTATATAGGGAGGTCTGCACCAGCAGATATTTACGCCATTACGTATGTATCAATACATTATATATTCACGTAGAAGCCATGAAAGTTCAAAGCTCAACTATATTCATATTTCAGTCGGAGTTTGCAGAGATTTTTGCCATTAAAATTTAAATTCTGGAAAAACATTTTTAGCCACCGTAAAGAATTTTTATTGACTTTGTTTATTGAATAAAAAAAATCTAATACGTTAGCGTTTTTACGAAATTCAGATTAAAGAAAAGTGAATATTAAGCGAAGGGATTTTTTTAATATGCAATTTCGAGACGGTGTAAAAAAAGCCCTTGCCAGAACTAGAGGGCGTTAGCCAAAATAGCTGTCAACTATACATCTTATAAATGATATGACCGGTCCTGGTCAAAAAATATATTGTGGAAATAAGTACTGAAAAATATGTTTTTATTATTAAAAATATCACGCCTTTCCACCAAGAAGTGACAGTTAACACAGTAAAAATGTTATAGAATTAAAATACATTGTTATTAGTCGCGTTCTAGAAGATGGTCGTATAACAGTGGTGGCAAACACATAACGGATAGAAATAGGGCAAACAACTCATATACAATTTTTTTACTGTGTTATAATAGAACTCTGCCAAGTTAATTAAATCAATATATGCAATGTCGGCTTAAAATGTAGTAATCTACAAACAACACAGTGTTTCTTTCACAAGTTTATATTATGATAAAGACAGGTTTTATTCAGCAAAAAATTATATTCATGGTGAAACTTAAGGCACTTTTTTTTGAATATCAAAAACTCTCATCACACGTGCTTAAATGGAACTTAAAACCAAGTATTGCAAATCAGTTATTGCAGCATACGATACAACTTTGCTGTTTCGTCCTGCGTGGTATCATTCTACGATTTAAGATATCAGAACAATTTTATCGCGTTGAAAAGAATGACACTTGTACCTGCTTGTCATTGTTGCAATATAAAACGAAAGAAAGAGCAAAAACCTTCTTTTATAACAAAATTATATATTATAGCTGATGCATTACCAATAAGATTAATTCAAAGCAAATGTACAGTTGGACTGAAAAATATAAGTATATAAAAACACAATTGAGATTAATTTTTGATAAAGAATATATTGACATTACTCATTATTACAATATTTTTTTCATAACATACAAGTATTTTCTTGCTTAACACGAAAACAATTGACAGTACTCAGAGAACAATACTTTTAACGTTAGCTCAGCTTATAACATGATTCATTCAACAATTTATGAGATCAAGCGACGATTTTTGATTGAATTTCAGTTTCAAAATAAACTATTATTGTTTATGGTATAAAGGGTTGTTTACTTCCGTTAAATAAATCACTTGTTATTTTGTTGTTGTTTAAGTCGTTTAAATTAATTAAGTATTAAAATAATTATGAATATCATATTGTATACAGGTGGTTAATTGAAATCTGAAATAATTTTGAGACTAACATAGTATTATAATATAACGACGTTCAACCGTAATTCGAAGAGCAATCTCATGAAAAATTCGATTCCATTATAATTTCCTGTTAGGACTAGTTTTAATTATTAATTTTGTAAAAAGCTTTCAGGAAAAACCAAAAAAAAAACTTTTGATTTAAGTGTGTTGGTATTTGATGGGTTAAAATATGAAATAAATCTATTTCACTATGACGATCGAAATATTTTGATTGTTTATTGATTGAAATTTACTCTTATTTAGGAAATACCTAAAAGAATCAAGAAAGGTAAGTTTATCATTAAAAACAAGAGAACTAGTAAGATCTGCCCAGCTTTTTTTTATAATTTATAGACAATACACAATACGTAGTGTCTTGATGAAATATTTCAAATGATAATCTCCATTGAAAGTGGCATTCTCGCCTTACAAAATATCAATGTTTAGTTTTCCAAACTAAATTTTCTTCGTTTGATTTTTATTTCAACATTTTGCTTGTTTGAATATATCGGTGTGATTAAAGTCTGTTAGTACCGAAAAACAACACCTTGGTCGTGAGTGACAAAACACATTGAAATGTAGAAAATTTTAAGTAAGTTGAACCACATTTGTGCTTTTTTCTTCAACTTTTCAGACATTTAATCAGCTGTTTTAAGTGTGACGTCACTTGAATACCTTACCATGCAACTGAGTCTCATTATTCAATCATAAAGTCGTCTTAATAAGACAAAAAAACAAAAATTTGCACATTGCTTAAATGAGTTATTTTGTTACATGAATTAACCTTTTTGTTGCCTTTGCATACAAAGAAATATAAGGAAAAGCTTAAACAAATCCAAGTATAATTTTAATTAATAATGTATAAATTTTTTAGTTGCTTGAATTTGTGGAAAAAGCATTTTAATATTTTCAAACTTATTTCAATAAAAACATACATAAAAATGTTTTATTTATTTAAAAAAATATGCTTGAAAAAAAACAAAGATACTGTTTAAAGCACCCGAGATTTTTCGTTAGGGCAGTACAAAAAAAATGTAAAAAAAAATAAATACACTTTAGATCATATACTTATTTCCATATTACCATCATACCAATGTATATTTATCGTATTATTGAAATTGGTGCGTCGGATAAATTTGAATAAAGAATATCGACTACTGTTTGTTGTAGTTTAAGAATCGAAAATATTAGTTCAGAAATGATGAAAAAAACGCAGTAAAAGACATTTTTGTTATATAAATCCCCAAACAAAAATCAAAAAGATATATTATCGATATTATAGACATATAGAAAATATATTCCGTCAATATTGTGAAGATTGTCCAGCTTTTTATGTGGAGTGTATGTGTAGAAATTTTATGTTACCATTAAAAATATATAAGATGTGTCAACAACAGTATTTTTTTAATGACTTCATTTTAAGAATTTTAAGATTTTTACTATAATGAAGAAAATTAAAAATTAAATTTAATGATTTTATAAAAATAAACAAGCTCATTAGCACCAATCAATTCAATTGAATTACATATTTAATTCGACAGGTATACCCCTAATGTAACATTTATTTTGTATGGAATTTTCAATATGAAATTTAACTAATAAAGAAATTTCGTAATTAGTAATGTTATGGTACTATAATCATTTTTGTTTCAACAACTTCCCCTGCAGAGAAGAAACCTATTTAAGAATTATTATTATTAATAAGTTAAACTATCAAATTAAAATGTTCATTTAGCAAACGAATTGGTACAGTTATTTTGAAGTTAGATTTTCAGAAAGCAAAACACGTGTCGCAGATAAAAATACGGTCATAGGATTAACAGAATTATTAAATTAAATGTTATTTCAACAAAAGTTTTATTTTATATTTAGATCAAACTTCCAGTTTTATATGAAACTCCATTTATAACTAAAAATTCGTCCCAAATACTCTTCTAATTTTTTTGATAAAATTATTAAATGCCAAAATCAGGCGCGCGTTTCCAACTGGACTTATGCCAAAAGATGTGTGTTGAACTTTTGGAATAATTTTGCAGTTTTATAAAAGTGCACCGCCAAAACTTAAAATAGCCTGCATGTTTTGAAATAACTTTAATATTTCACGATACATGAATGGAAGCTCGCAGTATTTTTCGAGCTTTCTAAAGCTCTGGCGAATTTTTGTGCTATTATTAAACATATTATTTTAAACTCGTCTATTTTCGGATTGGAATATGTTATTGATTGTGATATTACAAAAAAACATTACCAAAGTGTGGTATGGTTGTGGTAAGATCAGAGAATTAATATGGTTATGGCTTCATTTTCGACATATTGATAAGAAAAACACTACTTCAATAATTTTCATTATTTTGGCACTTGCATGTCGAGTTATTGTTGTACTATGGTGTAGTTGTGGCATGGTTGTGGTGTGGTATGTTTGTGGCATGGTTGCAGCCTGGTTGTGGTATGATTGTCGTACTTGACTAATTTTCATTATTTTGGCACTTGCATTTTGTGGCACGGTTGTAGCATGGTTGTGGTATGGTTTTGGTATGGTTGTGGTGTGACACATTGATAAGAAAAGCACTACTTGACTAATTTTCATTAATTTGGCACTTGCATGTCGTGTTTTTGTTGTTCTATGGTGTAGTTGTGGCATGGTAGTGGTGTGGTTGTAGTGTGGTTGTGGTGTGGTTGTGTTGTGGTTGTGATGTGTTTTTATGGTAAGTTGTGGTAATTTTCATTACTTCGGTAGTTGCATGTTGTGTTATTGTTATGGTGTATTTGTGGTTTTATTTTGATTTGGTTGTGGAATGGTTGTGGTATTGTCGTGGTTTGGTTGTGGAATGGTTGTGGTGTGTTGTTATAACAAAGTTTAAAAAACTACATGACTTATCTTCACTTTATTGGTAGTTACATGTTGCGTCGTAAAATATTGTTATTTTGTATCGTTTTGACTTCTTTTCTGTATTCAAAAATATAACTTCTTTTTGAGCTCGCTTGTCTTTGAATATGAGTATTTTTATAAATGTGACCATAAAATGAAACGTTTACTGTATTTATCACATTTTTTTTTAAATTTTACACCTTGATAAATTTTATATATGTGATTTACTTTCATTCATTTTATTGTTGCTTTCTGTAGGTTGGTTGCGGTAAAGTATTTAGTTTTGATCAGGATAAAAGAAACGGCTTTGATTATCAATCATATAAAATATTCTTTTAATAACCATTTGACTGACATATTTATCTATTATCTCACTTCATGTCTCATTTATTCATTTCTTATACTGTCATATTATAATATATCGTATGTTTTCAAGAATATGATATATTTGCACGTAAGTACCATACAAATTTGTTTATCAAAACCAATGGTTTTCTTCTACCTAAGATACCATTCAAATGACAAGTCACAAAAGTCCCGCACTGTATTTCATAATGTAAACAAATTTGCATCATAAAGAAGACGCTTTTTTATCAAAAAGCTGGAACATGTTGGCATATCTTCTTTTTAGTGTCAAAGATTTATAGGAAATATTTCACAAGGATATGGGATGACCTCATCTGCTTTGAAATAAATAACTCAACAATAAATCACTTCGAAGTTTTTATGATTTGAAATACTTCAGATTTGCTCTAACAATTCAACATCAATTGTATGTAAGAAATTTTTTTTTTTGACACGAATTGTTATACTCCTCATATATTTAAAATGTGGCATTTGTACATGACAGTTCCATATAATTCTATATTGCGCGCCCGTAAATAAATTTGATTTTTTTTTTGGTTAATATTTCGAGCATTTATTAAAAAAATTTTAACTGACTATTAAAACTGAAACTGTCGCTCAAATAATGATCTTTCAAAAACACGGTTTTATAAAAGAGTCAATCGTCAATTTTTTATTGTCCCTTCAAACACCTATTAGAACAATATTGAATAATCCCCAATTTATCGATTTCTTGAATCTATCATCTAAATATTATGGTCCCGTCTTAAATACTATCACGATTGACCAGTTTTGATAGATTTCTATCCTATAAAATTTATTAGTTCGAATTCATTAAATCTTAAATTTGAACTAAAGAAATTAATGATAAAATAAATAGTTTACTTAAATCTCTTGAGATAATTTTTTTTATAAAGAATTTCACAAGAAGAAGTTTAATTGTTTCAAGAAATAAGATTTAATTAATATAACTTTTATAAAAACCTCTCAGATTTACCTATTTTTGTAAAACCCTATTTTTGGATTTTTTTTTTTTAAGATTTTACTTTTGTTATTATTATCTTAAGATTTCCCACATTCGTCGATTCCCGGATTTTTCGTTTGTTATTTAGGGTGTTTCATTTATATATGCTATTAAAGCATTTTGAAGTATCAAAAAAATCTTTGCACTACACGTTCATATTATAAAAAGTAGATTTAATCAAAATATATAACCAAATAGAAAAAATCTTTACGTTCAATAGATTGAAGAAAAAGGGTAAATTTTCATTATAAAAATTGAGTGGAAGTTATATTTAAATTTAATAATTTTAAATGTAGTAAGCCAACATTTTATATGCTAGTGATAGTAAGTATTTTTATCATAAGGAAACAGAACTTTCCGACGAGTATTCACTCTGTAAGCATATTCAGAATTATTGATGTAACTAAAATATTGCTTCAAATAAAAAAGCGAAATATGCTTTTTTATGCGTTTATTATTAGGTTAAAAAACCGCAAATTCAAAGCAATAAAAACCGCGCCCGCATCCAAACCCATTGAAAAGATATTGGAATTCGAGACGGGGCGCATTTTATTTATTTACGAGGGGTTCGGAAAAGCTGAGGACCCGATGTGAAAACTCATCTTACTTACAGGAGAAGTTTCGGGTGAATTTTACGACCCAAAATAATCTGAAAATAATACTTAAATGTCACGCAAGTTTTTAAAGTTATGTAAAGTCGTTTCTGTCATCGGTATGAGTTGTAAAATTTTCAATTTTAACGGCGACGAATTGCCATCAAAGTTATTAATGACCGAAGTTTGATCGCAGCTTACGAAGTTAGTTTTACAGTGCATATAAATGTTCGAACTCGTAGCTTCGATTGGCATATTTAAAAATGTGTGATTTATTTTATATAGGACAAACAAATGATAAATTTATCTTTTATATTATCATTCTAGTATCGATAGTTAGCGGCTTTTTTCCTACAAAATATAATGAACTCATCAAATTTTACTCGATAGAGAGCTCTTCAGATAAATAATATTAAAAGGCTGACTGTTCTAGTAGAGTAACAATGTATTTTTTATTGACGCTTTCAATAAAATATATATGTTTATTTGTTGGAGGTAAATTTATCAAAGTAAAATTATTCTTTTGAAATTGTCTATTTAAATTTTGAAAGGTTATTTATCACAAAATAGTTTGAGCCAATATCAACATATTTAAAAAAATATGTTTTTCCTTGTGAGCAAGAATTATTCATGCTTAAAACAATATGAATGAGCCAAAAAAATATAAGAAATAACAGCAATTTTTATGGTTTTTAACTTTTGATATTATTTTTGACATTGCCTTTTTTACAGAATAGTGTCTACATAAGCTTTTATGTATCTTCTAAAAGGAAAAATATGTTTATAAATTCAGAGCTTTATAAACGCTTTCTTCATAATAACGAAAATATTGTAATGACTTTTTTATATTTATTTGTTTAAAAATATATTATTTAAGCGAAAAAGATTGGATTTAGTATCAAAGCTTTTTGTTATTTATTTATAAGAATTTCTCACATTTAATAAAATTCAATGCGATACTGCAAGTCATAAACCTTCTACATAATGGTTTATTTAGTTTTGATTTACTTTTCTACAATTTTTGTAAAAACTGAATTAGCTTTTCCTGAAAATCCTAGAAACATTTATCTTATGATTCAATAGACCACCCGAATTAAATACCTCGTCAGAAACAATAAACTCACCTGTTGTCCGCCGTAGTCAGGCTTTCCCAGCGAGACATCAGTGGGTGGGGCGGAATCACTGTCAGGCGGGGGCGGCATCAACGGAGGGGGTGGCACGGTACTCCGAGACGATCTAGCACCCCCTAATCTGACCCCGCTCCCTCTGGCACCGGTAGTATTATTACCGCGGAGACTACCAGATCCTACGCGTACCCCTGAACCACCACGTTCTTTTTCACGTGTCGTCCACGCGTAATCTGCTCTTCGTTTTTTAATTCGCTTAATTGCTTGAAGTGCTTTCGGGTTTATTTTATCATGTTCTGTCCACTGGGCATTGAACCGAGGTGAATATTTAGCGCTTTTTTCATACCATTTAATGTCTGTCCAACTGGAATCTGGTTCCCAAACGTTTGACCTATCGTAAGATATAGTTCTTTTGTTGTCCGTTGAGATGAAATCTGATTGTAAATCTTTGATACCGCCTTTTCTGCGATCCGGACTGGGTTCACTGCCTTCAAAGCATCCCCAAGCCGTCAACATTAGCAATGCTAATCGCAAAGCTTTTGAACGGCAGCTTCCCATCGCGGATGAAATATTTAACTGCCAGTTGACACTCTGTATACCTTCATAGTACCTCTTTATACCCTATACATTAAAACGCAATCACCATTTGTGCTGACATTGATAAATCAACCTTCTTGAAAACGTTCCTCACTTCACTTCACTTATTCAACCATTAATTAATAAACATCGCATATCTTAAAATTTAATAATTATTTTATTATTATGAACACCTCATTTACTATATTATAATTACGACTAACTGGATTTTTTTATTTTACTACACAATCAAAGCCTTGATATATTGAATACGTATAAAAATACACATTTATTTTTTATTATATAATTAATTTATTACTGAAACTTGATAATTGTATACTAAATTAGCAATCTTTATAATCTTTTCTCGTGTAAAATGGTCCGATAATTCATAAGTGCATTCTTAGTTTTTTAATTTAAAATTGTTTACATATTTATTTGTAAGCAACGTGATAATTATAAAAACATGACTTGGCTCAGAAAAAAACTGAGAAGTGTTTATGCCACCCGTTTACCGTTCACACTTCTTGTTATTAATGACGCAGTTTAACTCTTTTGACACTGAAACTCGAATTCCTGCAAAAAAAATCGTTTATAAATACATGTTACATGAAAACAGGAGTTGTATACAAAGTGAAATAAAAAGCTTTTTATTTCGAACATAAAAGCTCCGTATTGTAAAAAAAAACGCCACTGGAAACTTTTGACATTTGTAACACAACAATAATATATGTTATGTTGCGTTATTATTTTAATCAAACAGTGTTCACAACCAACCATTGTTAATCTACAGCCCACTACAACATGATCTTGATAACACGGTAGCTCTCAGCTTTCTCAAATTAATATGCATTATTTTTCTTGTATTAATGATTTAAAGATTTTAAATATAATACATGCATAATTTCCTTATAAATAATCGACAATGACTCAGATTTCTACAGTGGATAAAGTTCAACTCTACCGGACCAGTTGTCCAGTAGGTAATATAGTTAGGCTCTCGTTACAGGTTTTACGGGTTAGCATCCCAGGTAGACACTATTTTTAATTCAATTGAATTATTTAATAAATTTACTTCAATTTAACGCAGCAATAGTTTTAGTAGTCTAGCAATTATTCTCAGAAAAGAAAAAGTTTTAATAGCAAACTAACAGAAAATTTTCGTAGAAAATTTATTAAGTGAAGGTTCTTGATGGAATCTAAATATCAAATTTGAACTGTTGAAACTTTGTACGATTCAACATATTTTGTCACTAACGACCCAGATTTCATTTTACTGCATCTTCGGAATTATTACACGGATGAAACAGAACTGACTTACTTCTGTAGCATCCGTGTGAGATTATTCCCATATAGGTCGTCTGTGACAAAATATGTGGGACCTTTATAATTTATTTCTTTCTTCTTTATCTTAGGAAGAAAAGTAAAACAACTGGTTTTGTTGACGGGTTCATTTACAGCGTAAAGTAAAGGTTAGAAAAATATTTCTAGCAATTTGATTACCGCTATAAATTCAATTTATTATACTTCGTAAATAAAGTGGAAATTAAAATTTCCTTTCAAATATAAAAAGGAATTGGGTGGCCTCTATATTGTCATGACTCAGACAGAGTATTTATGTTTAATTTGAAATTTTACATACGGTTCTTTGAAAACATATATACAATTCATCAAATGTGAAAATATGCTTTTACAATTTTAAAAACATCAACAGTACCAAACGAAATTTCGATTATTGAAAAGGTCGTAGCTTTTTGGTGTGAGGCAAGTGAAGTTTACTTCAGGTTTACTTGAAAATAAATAAGGTTGGCTTTTAATTATTATATCAAACATATAATTTTTATGAGAGAACCAATTAAGATATTTGAAATCAAAATATTTAACCAAATAGTAAAAAAAGAACTGTGATTTATTGACACTATTTTTTAAAAGCAAAGGTAAATAAATAAGCCATTATGTATTATTTCAGTGACAATTTTCCGTAATTTTTCTCGTATATTTATTTTTTGTCAATGAACATTAAAAACCGCCGTTTATCGCTCACATTTTATACTTTTTCGGTTTATCTTATATATATACTGATAACGTTACGCTCTCTATAATAATCATTACCAGTGAATATTTCTTTGAGACTTGAGACATTTTTGGTAATAATATACTTCGATATTTTTAACAAAAATTGATGTTACAAAAAAACATTTAATTCTTTACGCAAGTTTAAGTAATGGTGATTTAAAAAGGTCGTAAAATACCTAAGCGTATTTAAAAAACGTTTCCGAAATAAAAAATATTTAAAGTTATTCGTAAAAGACATTTTATAATTACCAGTTTTGAATAAATGAAAGCTCTTCCATTGTAAAGCTTTATTTAAAATTAAAAATAAGGTTTAAATAAGATTGGTAATACATTTAACATTTTCAAAAATAGACCAACTAAAAATACCCTTCAAACTAAAACAAAAACTAAGCCTCTATAAATCTTCTTTTAAAGCGTTGTCGGCCAGATAAAAGTAGAGATTTCCAAAAAAAAGAAATTTGTCAAAAGAAGAATTTCCTTGCGCAAAGCTACCGTAGATTTATAGCCGTTTTTATAAATTCAGTATCATTGTTAAATGTCTACGTAACATACGAAATATACCAAGTTTGGACGGCGCTGAGAAAACACTTCGTGAAGTACTTCCTAAAGTGCGAAAAGAAGTAGGCAATAAATTTGTTTGTGGTGCGTAAGAAGCCAACTCTCGCTTGTAAATAGTAATTTCATCGTGTCTTTTGCGTTGAGTAGAAGAAAAAACTTTAAATAAGTCGACAGGTGACGTTTTTTTAAACGCTCTAGAAAAAACTTCAAAAAGAATTTCGTTTAACAAGAAAGTTAAACTTTTTAACAGCTTTAGGAAATATTTGTCAATGAACATATTACAATGATGTTTCATGAGATGATTTCAGTATTCAAAAAATTTTATTGAATGAATTGACAATTACTTGTTAGAGCCCCACTATAAAGGGTGAAAAAACGGCAATTTATTTTATTTCTACAAAAGTTTATAAACTTTATAGTCGATAGCTATTTTGGTTTAGCTCTGACGAGGGCGTAAGCCGAAATAACTATATACCGTATAAATTTACCATATCAACTCAAAACGGATTCAGAAAATCGAGTATGGAAAAATATTAAAAAATAATTTTCGTTTATTATTGGGATATGCGTAGGAAAAATGTGTTATTGATAGAAATAATCTTATTTATTTTTAAGTTTCTTAAACATTTATAAAATATTAAAGCCATTTTTTAGATTCTTAGGTGAGTAAATGGAAACGTTAAGAGAATGTTTTAAATAATAAAAACTCATTTTTTAGAACTTATTTCAACAATTTATTTTATAATCGGGACCGGTTTCGCTCATCGCAAACATTATCAACTGATGAAACCGGTCCTGGTCATAAAATATATTATGGAAAAAAAGTAAAAAAAAATGTTTTTTATTATTAAAAATATCATACTCTTTTAGCAAGAAGTGACTGTTAATACCTTAAAAGTGTTAAAGAGAATGGTTTTATTGTAATGGTATTTAAATAAACATATTTTTTTGTTAGTTAAAACCTGATTTTTTCATCCCTTATTATAAATAAAAATATTCAAAGCTCATAATTAACATTATGTTCGTTAACCAAATTTTACATTTTCATCGTTGTTTGTTTAAATTCTGCTATTAAATAATGAATGTAAAATTAAATCAAAAAATAATTGGTTTGCATGAAAACATTTTGTATTTTTATAAAACACAATTCATAATTGGCAGCTTGCCACTCGCTTACAACAAAACTGTACTACTTCATGAATAGCATTGAATCAATAAAAGGATAGTGAATTGATTGGAATATGAATGTTTATTTTTATAGACAGTCAATTGAGATTTGAAATCAGTGAATAAAGTATGTAACGTCATTTGTAATGAATTAATGTAAAATTTTCGCAAATAATCTTGAATGTCTCGTTTTATTTTCCAATTTGTTACGATATTTGAATCCAAAGTATACGTGGCTAATTAATTTATTAATCAAAATTTTTCAGTATTAATTTTCATCGATTTTTATTGATATATTTATAACAAATTATTTTACGAGAAATAATATTTCATAGCGTCATACTTCCACTTTTTACTGGTGTAGAAATGAGCACATTTAAAAGATAGTACTGCAGATTATTTTTAATATCAGGTACTGTACGTTTTACAGGGAGAAAAATATAGCCAGAAAGAAATTTGATTAGTAGCATTCCTTTACTCCTACGGAAAATTTTATTTTATCGACTACAAAATCGATTTAAAAAATGATTTTACTGAGATTTGAAACCATGAACATCGTTACAGAAGTTAAACGATGTTTGGTGGTCAAACTGGTGCGGCAAAATTAAATTATTTCACTTCGAAAAAGTTTTTATTAATTATGACGCAAAGAAAATTAACAAGACGAATTGTTTCAAAAATATTTATAATTAAATTAAATTGAAAGCTGTATTATATAAGCGCAACCAAAAACAAAATTTAATTAAAAATTTGCATGCTATTTTTCATTGGGTTAATTTATTAAATTGCATTTCCTTCGCCCCGCAACAAAGTTACATTTATGAAAATACGATGTCTGACAGACGGGATCGTAAATATTTCTGTTTTACTGACGTTTTATTGTGAACGAATTTGTAGGAGGTATAAAACTGGCTTTAAATAAATAATAATACACGAAATCTATCGCTTCCTAAAACGGCAATAAATTTTAGAGCCATGCGGATTTTTTACGAGACATCAAAGATCGAATAAGAAAATATTTCTTGCAGTATTCATATGAAACACATGTTACTTTATTCAAATCACACACGCGAATATAATTTATTAATGTAAATTTGTATTGAACTTTCGTTCGTGAAACATTGTATCGGCTTACGGGTATAATTTATCTTTGTGATTTAAAATTTATTAATAGCCGAGTATTTTATGCTTCAATTTGAAATATGTAGCGGATTATTTAAGATAATGTTTTTTCAACTGTACAAAGCTTAACAAAATGTTTCATTATGATTTGTATTTTAAGCGGGACCTCGTTAAAAAAACTTCCTGTTAAGCGTGCCTTAGTAAAATTTTTATTTGGAGATAAAAACAATTTTTTTACTCTTGTCTTTACAAAATAGGTGATAAACAAAAGTTTCTTAATGATAGGATAAAAATAACAAAACATTTTTCTTCTGCGAGCGTAAAGTTTAGTTTTTTTATACAAATTAGTATTGTAGTATTTTTTTGTAGTTGTATTAGTATGTCATACGACATCACATATTTGAATAGCAAACAGTGTCACAACAAGTAATGTATTTATATATATCCAACGCAGCAAACACACTCTTCCTCTTTCTATCTGCGCATTGATTGAATTTCGGCAGATATTATGACATGAAATTTGTAGAGGAAATAATTAAACATGTACAAATAATTGTTGAAAAACCAAGACTTATACAATATAATACTTATGAAAGGTGTGTTGTATGAAATATAAATGCCGTTAAAACAGCTGGATTCTGTGAGACTTAAACTCAGTATAGATTATATAAATTATGTCAGTATTAGATAAATATATTTATTAAATACTCTGATTATATTAGTATTAGATAAGTGCATAAAATAAAAAAATTAAAAATTAAGGAATGCAAAGTTAAATGAGTATACCATATATATGACAAGTATCATTTTTAATCACTAAGAGCCACATTATCGTGAAATTAAATTGTTCGATATAGTTTATGATATCAACTGAAGGTGTTTTGCCTTTCGGTATCTTCAGGCATTCTATCACACGGATACTACGATTTTATGTCAGTTCTGTTGCATCCGTGTGATAGAATGCCTGAAGATGCCGAAAGGCGAAAACCTGGTCGTTAGTGATAAAACATGTAAAAACACATTTTTTAGTACTTATTTCCACAATATATTTTTTGATCAGGACCGGTTTTGCTCATCGCGAGCATTATCAACTGATTCTGTTGATAATGCTCGCGATGAGCGAAACCGGTCCTGATCAAAAAATATATTGTGGGAATAAGTACTAAAAAATGTGTTTTTATTATTTAAAATATCATGCCTTTCCATCAAGAAGTGACAGTTAACACCTTAAACATGTGTAATCGCACAAAGTTTTAACAATTCAAATTGTACAAATGATTTTTTATTTCGATGAATGATCATATTCAAATATGAAATAAAAATATATGGAATTCATTGTAATATTATTTTACATACATTATTTAAATTATGTAGAATTTTGTAGTCGATTAATTTCACGGATTTCTTGTTTATCTAATTTCAGTGATTTGTTATTAAAATGTTGGATTTTGTAGATTTTAGTACTAAATACTACAAAATCCTACATTTCGAAATTAGATAGACAAGAAATCCTTGAAATTAATAGATACAAATTTTTGCCTAATTCTAACCTTATAAATGAACCAACTACTTTTGCGTCGTCACCATTGTTATACTCATTAAATTAGATTAATAAATATACATTTCATAGATTTTTTTTTTTGAAATATGATATCGCCTCCTTTTACTTTATTTTTTTACAGAAAATATTGGAACACCTCTGACTGACCATATCTTCCCATCTCATCGATTCATCTTTAATCGACTTCCATTAAAATTCTCATATATTAATTTATTTTGTTCCATTAAGTAGTAAGTGTGCGTTATTTTCGTCATTAAAAAATTTCCCACTCCTTACTTCCTTATTCTTTGTTCAGAGCTCCTGATGGATTATTGATTTACCATAATTGTATTTGTAATTCTTAATAAGTGATTGTGAACATTTAATTTTTATACTAATTTATTTTATTTGTATCAATATTGTATGATTTTATGTAAATTGTTTCCTAGTTATTGAACCCATGGTTTTGTACACCTGCTACCTTTATATCAAATTAATTTTTTGTTTTGTATAAATAGACTTGTTTGTAAATTGTATTCTATCAATTGATAATGCTCGCGATGAGCGAAACCGGTCCTGATCAAAAATATGTTATGGAAATAAGTACTAAAAAATGTGTTTTGATTATTTAAAATATCATGCCTTTCCATCAAGAAGTGACAGTTAACACCTTAAAAGTGATAGTAATAATAAAATAGTTTTAACGAATCCACTGA
Source organism: Himalopsyche japonica (assembly GCA_028555115.1). Lineage (NCBI taxonomy): Eukaryota > Metazoa > Arthropoda > Insecta > Trichoptera > Rhyacophilidae > Himalopsyche > Himalopsyche japonica. Next base: position 828,123 of record JAHFWJ010000012.1, read on the forward strand.
AATTAAAATCATTCATTCCTAATTACGTGATATTGTTGTCCAAGCTTAATTGGAGGTTAAATATTCAATTATATTTATTTTTATGTAATACTAAATAATATAATATACGTAACTAAATTAACTCAAAGGTGAAGAATTTCTATAAAATAATAACAGAATTTTAATATATCGTAAAACGTACACGAATTGAAATAAAATTAATGTTTTTCTTGTTTGCGAACGAGACTTTTATGGATATTAATAAAAAACGAAACACTTTTTAACATCTGTATGCAGAGAGTGATATTTTTCCAGCTTAAGTTCTTAGAAAATAGTGCGCGAGCGTAAAGTGCACTTTTACAGTTGACGTCATATTTCATTGCGAGAGGAAGGTTGTGTTTCAGCAAGTAATGTTTAGTATTAGAAAAAAATGGTATGAAAATTAAATGGAAAATTTTATGAGAAGGAAAATAACTTTTACATTATTCATATTAAGAACCTTAAGGCAAATTTATAGATGAATAGTAAATGTAAGGAACAAAAACGTCGAGTTGAAAGAACAAGCTATAATGTAATATTTATTTCGCTTCTGTCAGCATTTACTTTATATTCCCGAAAGTTTTTGTTAGTTAATTGGTCAAGTGGGAGATTTTTTTTGCTTTGGTTAAGACACTCGCAAACTAAAATTTCAGGATTTAAATTACAAAAAAGCGTTTAAATAAAAAAGGATCCTAATATATATTTCATTTCACAAATCTGGTCAGATTTTTTTTGTTTTGTATATTTTTACGCTGTTTTAATAAAGCTGAATGATTTTTTTGTATAAAATTTTGAAAAATAAACGCTATGAAAATTTGAATTCAAACAATTCTGGATTTATGCCGCTAAAAAAATCGAATGCACGATGGAATTGTTTATTAATATTATGCGGTCGATTTTGCAAGAGCGATAGTATAAAGTGTCTTTTGTCTATGGAGATAGACAAACTGTCAATTAATAATTAACATAGAATAAATATTGTTGGTATATGGTTTTTATATACTATAAGTATAATGTTTATTTTGTTCTGCGAAAATAAATTTTCTCCTCGATTGCCAAAAAAATACTCAAATTATGTATATGTTTAAAATTTTAATATTTTGCTGAAAATCATCAAGTTAAAGAAGCAATTCAGATTACAGATTATAATGTTAATTGAAAGACAATATAAGAGACACATGCAATCAAAAGCTAGTCTAAGTCATGCTGGATCGTGTGATTGATTGATCTTGATAAAATTCGACAGTTTTAATTCTTTGAAACTTGCTTTCTAGTCTGGGCACAAAATAAGCTTTTATATCCGGTTTCCGTATAGAATCAAGCACTTCTTTACATCAGCTTTCTTTCCATGAAAAATATTATAGCCTTAAACCTAAAAGCCTATTTATTAATTAAAATAAATATTTCTTAAACTTTATGAATGGGAGTTCGTGAGATTAATTGATTGGCCTTTTCTAATGAGTGTCAAACGAATTTCGTTTAACAGTGATATTTTTAACAGTTTTCAACACCTGGCTTTCAATATCTTGCTCCACAACAACCTGTTATTACAGGATTTGCTTTTATAAATTCAATGCAATCAAGGCAAAGCCGAGCAGCACATCAACTTATGTAATTGATAGATCAAACTTAAAGATAAAATAATTCACAATAAAACAATTTGCATGAAATTATATCTTAATGAAGTAAAAAAGTTTAAAAATAAAATTTTAAGGACGTAACATTAACAATTTGTAATCAAAGTGAAGCTCAATTAAAAATCCACTAAGATTTTTGAAACAATCAGGAAAACTCGTCAACAAAAATAAGGGATGAGAAATTTTTATATAAAAGCTCTATATTGACTTTTTAAGCCAACAAAATGGATCGAAGCATTTTCTGACGCGTCGACTCTACCGTCCCTCTTCACACCCAAATTGAAAATTTCGTTACTCGCACACAAAATTACGTGCGGTATTATAATAATAAACTTTCTGAATTATCTGTACATATAAACTGCAAATATAAGCCAACAGTCAAACTTTTTTGTTTTATTTGACATGATCTTTATTTGTATTTTCATTCAAACAACAGACGTAAACATCAAAGTGTTCAAGCGTATATTAGATGGTGAGTTTGTTCAAATTTACATCCTAATAATTTAAATTCACTTTGACTAGTCAGTATACGAATAAACAAAATATTAACTCAATTAAAAGCACTATGCAGGGTATAAATGATCAAGCAACTTTAGTTACATTATATTTAGTAAGGTTAGATTAAGTTAGTCGAAAGTCATGTCAAATAAGAAACAGTAAAACACGCACACATAGCAGTTAAGAGTAACTGACAAAACCATGAATGCACGCGTGATGATTTTTATGTTTTGCGAACATTTTATCTACTCCAATGTATAAATTTGCTAGTATTTTATTTTTGTTCTCTTGTGTATACATACCTGAATAAAATTGAAGTTTATTAATGTATACGGTATATTGACAGTAACAAATATAAAATTTATCCACTGACTGTCATGTTCTAAGCTGTAAAGAAAACAGATTGCAGTCTATTGATAGATAGTACAAACATTCGAGAGTGTTTATAGTTGAAAAATATTTACGTACAAGCTATTAGTATAGCTTTATTTGCCTTGCTAGTCTTAAAAAGTTGATTAACACAAAGACTCCGCAAATGATTTTTGAAATCGTCGGTATTAGAATAGCCTTTATGAGGCACAGCACGCAGTGGGTTGGTAGTACAATTTCAAAAGCATTGCAACAGTTGCAAACAGGCTTACATAATGAATTCATTTAGTCCTTCTAGACATTGTATTTAATTGTCACTAACGTGCTTTAGTTTAAATGAAAATTGCCGAGCAGCATCAGTTCGTATGCGTACGTACTAGATTTTAATGTCAGACACGATGTAACATCGCGGCTATTTAGAAAGCAACAATGCAAAACTTCCGGGCTAAATCTGATTTCCGAAAAGTTTTCAATGTAAGATCGTAGAATTTAAGCGCATGTTCACACGGAAAGTATGAAAAAAGTTTTTTTTATTTAAAATAAAATTACTCAGTTTCCATGACAACGCGGAAGATGTAAAATTTTATAAAAATTCAGATTTTAATAAACGAAAAATACAAACCGAACTTTCATCGCAAAATTTTATTGATTGCTGTGAACTCGTTGTGACTTCTGTTGGATAGTTTTGCGTGATTAAAAGTTTAATGAACTAACTAATATTATGCATAAAAATTTGATAAGAATAAAAATTTTTTCAAAATTAAATAAAAAATTTAAACCTGTTAAGACTGACTGAAAATGGTTTATAAAATGAGTTAAACGCATTGCAAAAATTTTAAAAAATTCAAATAAAAAATAACATTGTTACATACCACGTAATTGTATGATGATTGCAATCAAACCTCAGTTGCATAATAAATCTTTTTTTACGTTTAAAGCGTTATATACATTGAAAAAAATTAAATAATATTTCTACTGAAAAAAGATTTAAAATTTTCTTTACATACAATACATAGTAATAATTTTACTAAGCCAAATATGAAATGGTGTTTAATACCTTATATTTATAACCTACAACCTTGACGTTAAATAATTTATCTTCCATTCTAACAATAATTACTGTGAGAATCCTTCACTTAAAATCATATCATCGTAACTCAAAAGATAACATTGTTAGTTTAATCTGAAGATATTTTGATTAAAGACTAAAAAAAACATAAGAGCATAATATTATATAATTTAAATAGATTATCTTTGAGAAAACATTATTTTGAATTTCCTGTTAACTCTTGTAAAGTTATACAGAAATTTGAATTGAGGAACAAGTCTAAAGGATAATTTATAATAATAATAAATATATCTCCACATAATTACTGAAATCAATCTAACATTATAATATTCAACCTTATAATTTTGCTTGTCGGAACCAATTATGTATAGCAATGATAAATTTTTGTGGGCATTTTTTATTTCTTGGAAATGAGCTCGTATTTACATATTCACACCTCACACAATTTTTTGAAACATTAATGTATTTCGAATATTTTGTTATCCTTTTTACGGTTTTCCTTTTATTTCGTGTATGAGACGAGGCGTTGAGTCTTTTATTAGCTAAGTAACAAATTTCCGTTTGCTTAACTCGTTCTGTACAAAACCATATAAAGAATGATCCTGCCTTGAATATTAAAAAACGTAATTGAGTCGTTTTGGAGTGATCCAAACTTATGATGATTATCAGGAAAAATCGAGCTGTATTTCAGTTTAAAAATCAGCTCTTACTCAAAAGCTTTGTCACTTTTGTATCATTAATATTTATGTATTAACTTTCAACACATTTTGATCAACCGTCTCTAAAATTGAGACATCAACAGTTAAAATTTTTACTCACTACTTTTTCTGTACGATTTTTGCAATCAATAATTAGTAACAGTAAGTAAGCAATGAAAAAAAATATAATAAAAGTATTACTTTGAAAAAGCTCTTGTTGACCAAAGTTTTTACATAAATCAATCGATTGCAGCGAATGATTATTCCTGTTATTACATTTTTTCAACCGATATGTAGGTACACCCAAGCCTCATGTAACACGGTTTTATACAACACGGATGTTTAAATTGTGACATATTTTTATAGAACGAGGCTTAAGGGAAAAAAAATAAAAAAATTTGGATAAATCTGCCGCAATTTACTCGGAAAGCAGTTACAGCGAAGTAGCTACATGTTTCACATTCAAAACAATGAATGACGATTTGGAATTGGCTAACAAATTTGAATTTTTTTCTTTTGATAATGATCCTATAATGGAAAGAAGCTCGAAATTCAAGAGTGAACTACAAAATATTATAGAGCCTTATAAGAAAATATCTAAAGATGTATACGTTAAAAGCAGACAATAGCTCATAAATATTTTTTAAGGCCACAACAAAACCACAAAAAAAGAGTCCTCCGAATATGAAAACTCACAACCAATCTCGGAAAAGTGTATAAAATATAGAATTCTAAGTGATAGCGATGATGAACGAATGGTATAATATGTTATCAAAGTTTCTTTCAATTAGTACGTAAATGTGTATTTGCCTTATTTTTGTATGAACTTCAAACTCTGTATAATACGAGATTTTTGTGGAACCGTATAACCGTATTAAATAAGGCTCAGATGTATTTGAATACAGCTCAAATCGAGTATCCCAGTATCGGTAATAACGGTATTGCAATCTCTAAATACAATGTACAAAGTCAACGAATACAAATCGACATATTCTTTCAGTAAAGAGAGAAAATTTGCTTAAATTTATCCAGCCAGCCAGCCAATCTATTATTACTCTTAAAAGACTGTTTTACTAATTTGCAAAATGACACTAAAGAATCTCTCCATTTCGAAATTAAAAGCAATAAAATCGTCTTTTCTTTAATTTATTCTGCAGAAAGTTTTCTTGTGGCTACATTGAACCATCCATTTCACAACACAGACCCTTTGAAGCCAGTGAGCTTTTTCTTAGCACTAAATTATTCAATACTTACTATGTAATACTTTTCACACTTTTAAATTATAATAACTTGAAGAGCTTTTCATTTGAAGCTTTATGTGTCAATTTTAAATATTTTGAGTCATATCTCACACCAAATTATTTTTTTGTATATTAATATTGTTCTCAAAATTATATTTCAGACTTATTATGTTTTTTTATAATGTAATTGGATGAAAGCTATCACTCATATTTATTATATATAGGATATTTTCATATATCATTTCTAAAAATATTGATCACTTTAAGAATAATAAAATAGAAAATATTTTGAAACATTAAACAAAGTTAGAATATTTTTTTAAAAAGGAATTTTTTCAAAATCATGTGAAATAAAAACTGTATGCTTAAAGATATGGTTATTTGCACATTTTGTATAATATTATGTGTATAAAAAAGCTAGGTAGCATCTGAGTGTGAATGTGATAAATGAAAGAATTGTTGGCGGGCCAAAAATTAATTGTTTAAGGATCAAATACTAAACACAACCATATTTGAGAATTTACTTAACGTTAAAATCTATAATACAAAACATGAGTTATTTATTTATTCATAAAGCGAAATATTGTTACAACGTTTTTAATACCTACTGGAAGATTATTTTCCTCTGTTTAAAAAATCATAGAAAACCCAGGATGCTTAAAAATGCTTCGAAATCCTTTTTGAAAACTTTTAAGCTTCGTGATTTTTTTATGGAGATTATGGGATTACACTCATTTTCATGTTAAATGAACTGTAAACTGATTAAAAATAAAGAGCATTACATTGACAGCGGTCTTGCGGACTGGTTATTCTGTTTACCAGAGATTTATTAGAGAATTACCAAAAAATGCATCAATCACGCTTATTTTCGACCCCATAGAAGAATAGCTATAATAAATCGTCAATTTTAGAAAAGCTGTCATAAAAATACGCGAACCCTGGAAAGAAGAGCGATAATAAAACGGCACCATCAATTTCGATTACGAGAATAAATTGCATATAGAGAAAAGTGATTCGTTTGTACCCCTGTGATAAATTTGTAACTAACTTTTCACTCTTAACGCTCATATTTAAGTGTGAAAAATAGCAGAGTATCCCCTATTTCTAGAACTGGCCATGTTAACTTTCTCCTTAGACGTAATGTAAGTTTTTTCTCTAGAAAAGGCTTCTTTCACGGGAATTGATTATTAAACATTAGTTTAGTAGTCAATGTCAGTAGCAAACAGATATTACATTTTTTATTTTATTTTAAAATTTGTACTCTGAAAAATCGAAAAGTGTGAAGGATATTTTATAACTGTTTCACTTTTGATGGGTTACGGTAATTTATTGATGAAAGGCATTGTATTGATTTAAATAAATGAAGCAATATGTATATTAATATTTACGCAATTACTTATTTAACGGTTTAAAAATGAACAAAAAGGTTCTTAAATTTTTGAGATGAATTATTTACCATACGAAACATGAGTATGTTGAGTGACACAAAGTTTTCTAGCAGTTAGTTTTTAGTTACTTAATTAATACTGGTAATATAAAATCTACCTATTAATTAAGTCTACGCCCTATCTTCTGTTTAAATACGGCATTTTGTATTGATTTATTGTTAGAATTTGTAATCTTTATGGCTTTCAAACCAAGCAAAATTACCCTATTTTACAAGTAGCTTAACGTTGTTATTTTTTGAGTTTTTTTTTTGTAAAAAGAAATTGATGGGCGTGAATAATCGATTTAATTTTGTAAAATTATGAATACGTAAAAAATTAAGAAATATTTGTAACTTTTTAAAAACTTTCGTTCAAAGTCGCTTTGTTAGAATTTACAAGAAAAGGTAAATTTTAACTTTGGTAACAACTTAAAAATTTTTGATTGAAAGTTGTGGGTTAATTGCATTATATACTATTTCAAATGTAAGATTTTTGAAAGTTTTCGTTACTCAATAAATATTTTATCCAGTTCTAAACAAGTAATCTAGAAAATTACTTCAATTATTTGAGATCTAGACAAATTAACAATATATCTCTACAATATAGCACAAAACACATGGAGCGAAGAATCACAGATCAAATTTCTGTTCCATTCTTTTCGTAACATTTTACTTTTTCAGTTTTATAATAACCTCAAAAATAAATATCTTCATTTTTTATAAATTTTCTGACAAAATGAAAAGAAGTGAAATTGGATCAACTTTAATAACAGCCTTACGGCTATTATTGGTGACCCTTAAAAGTTACTCGAGAAGCGTAACAAATGATGTAATATCAAACAACGAGTTAGGTATGATCCGCACAGCCTGTCTTTGTTATATTAAACATAATTAGCTAACCAAAATCTTGTTTTGAATGAATGGTATGTGTGTAAACTCTTTCGTATGGTAGAAGCATAATGGAAAAATTATGAAAAGTGTCAGATATAATTGAGGATATCACTAGATAAATTAAATAGAAATTTGTTGGATAAATATATGAAGTTTTCAAATCTATTAAAAGCGTTGATTTATAAACATAATTACAATAAAGCTAAAACTTTAATAAAAAATAAAATAAATAACAATTATAATGTAATATATTCCAGTGTGGGCTTATTCTCAACAAAAACATCTGAAAACACTTCAGATTGTTCAATATATCATTGCGACAAATTTGTAATGCCCAAGGTACGTTCGCTGCTACGTAGAGATATGAAGGTGGCTACATTTCGAGAGTTCGTTTGTGAGGTTTCTCGCAAACTACACAGAAGTGTATTAAAAAACTATAACATTACGATGTTGTATCTATATAATTATGATGAGACAGTACTGCGTGTTCGTTTAAACCCAAGAATGGTTCTGCTCGACGGCACCCCATAGATTTGTTGTTACAAATCAATATCTCAAAATAGACATCCACGACATCTTGACGGAAATTTTCTTTCTTAATTCATTCACCTAGATATTGTTTATACATACGTGTATCTTTGTGTGCGTTTGTATGCTAGATATAATTATAATGCGTGTTGTGTCCACGTGAACCGAATTTACTGTAGATTGCTCAACTCTGCAACGATTTATGTCTGTCAACAGCAATTATACAACAAATAATACTATATATAAAAAGTGAAGGAGACTTGAAGTGTTCTGATGTATATACGTCATAGATCTTTTCGCTCCATCAATTTGATATTTAAAAAGCACGATAGAGAAACTTTGCAGTATTTTTTTTATTTTACAGTTTTAAGTATTGATGTTATTATATTTATTTAATTTTTGAACCTATCAGATTTTTTTTTAATTAATATGGTTGATAATTTTTGTTATAATTTTATGTGATAAAAGACTCATTAAAAATAGTAAATCAATTATACTTTGATTCATGCCTGTTGGACATTATTCTCATTAATTTTGATTGACTAAGATGTCATACAATTATGGCTATTGTCTTTTTGTGTTACGCTCTATGTGATTGTTCAAATTACTAATTGTTCATTTTAAATATAATGAGACGGAAATACTCCTTAATCACAACCCTATTAATAAATATTAAAATTCTACCGGCGTGAAAATAGTACTTCAATTCAGAGTCGGGTTCTATTCTTATGGCCAAAATTCATTAATATTTTACACCGTTATAAATGTTTTAATAATTCCGTTATTTAAATCAAAACAATGAATTTAAATTGGAGAAGCGTGATGTAATTTCTTGAAACTGGAAAATAATTTATAGAGTTCCTTTTTAATGTATTTCCTATCTGAGCATTCATTAAAAAAATCACTACAACGATCAAAAACGATTTAATTGAAACATTAAAAGCCTTTTGAAGCTTTTATATACAATAAAACACAAGTTTTATTCTATATAGTTTCAATTGTTGCTCTATACTTTTAATATTGTTCGTCGAAGGTGCGGCCCAAAAGCAAATTTTAAATTCGTATTATATAATATATTAAAATAAAGCAATCTCCGCCTTTGTACAGGATAGACTTAAGCTCATTCTGTTTTCATTTCAAATACACCAAGCTCATTTTCCACTAAATCAAAATATTCATCAAAATAAAGACAGATATTTTCGACAAAATTTTAATTGTTTAAATTATGTTTATTTTCATATGATTTGTTACTTAAGACCTGGGTTTGATATTTGAGTAACTTTAAGTAGTAATGAGTACTACTGCACCGGAACTGATAACAAATAAACTAAGCATTTTGTTAATATAGAAGAAGAATAAAGAAAACTGAAATTTAAAATACCATAATTACCTAATAGTTCAAATTTGATTTAAAAATCGTATATATATTATACAATATATAAAACTTGGAAAGTAGGGGTGCTTTAAGTAATCTTTTACAATCAAAATGTAATGTGATAAATTAAAACATACTTTTCCACTGACATTAAAGCGTTGAATATGAGTCAGATATAATCTCAGACAATATACAGGTTATTTTATCATTTGAAGGTTTTTGGTGAAATTTCTATATCAAATATGACACAGTTTTCGCCTCTCGTCATATTCGGGTATTCTATTGCACAGATACAACATAAATTACAGTTTTTTGACAGATTTCTGTCAGTTTATTTGCATCTATTTCGAAACCCGAGTCGTTAGTGACAAAACATGTGGAATCGTACAAAGTTTCAACAAATAATATCAGATTATCATATAATTGTTAGAATCAAATTGTTAAGATTGTTAAGATTGACTGATCTTTCAATTAAATAATAGAGATGGATATTTTAAATAATAAAAACAAATTTTTTTAGAACTTATTTCCACAATATATTTTTTGATCGGGACCGGTTCTGATCAAAAAATAAATTGTGGAAATAAGTACTAAAAAAATGTGTTTTTATTATTTAAAATATCATGCCTTTCCATCAAGAAATGACAGTTAACACCTTAAAAGTGAATAGAGATGGAGCATATAAGAGAGGCAAACTATTAAGCGAAGATTATGTTAAAATATTTTGGACCATCATAACATAATACTATATTATGCAATATAATTAAGGTAAAAAAAACTCCGACTTTTACTTCCATATTATATAGCACTACAAATTATTTCAAAGAAGTCAGAATGTTTCATTTAATATTAAATAGTCATAAAATATAATTTTATGACAATCGCCAAACATTGAATACAGCAAATTAAAAATCCTTAACATAATATTTATCTAGTACAAAATTCTTTTCTCACATTTCTACAGAAACGTTATTCGTGGTATTTTTAATTGTATATAGACAAAAAATATTCACACATCTCTCACAATTAACTGTATTACTTTCTGTTTCAATAATAATTAAATAGAAGCCTTAGAGTCAATGATAAAATAAATCATTCAGTATTGTCTTTTATTTTGTGTTAAATTCTTACTGAGAGAGATTCAATTTAAATTTAAATTGCGTTCATCATTCTATTTAAATATTAATAACTTTTACTCAATTTGGTTAACGATAACGTGCTAATATTTCCCATTTACATAGAAACTTTACAAAATTAAATCAATAATTCTGTCATTTTACAGCTCACTAGAATACTGTAGTTTATTTTTCAAGTGTTTCTAAATCCATTGATTGAATTGGCATTCACTTGGTAGAACTCCATTATAAGACGTTGAAAAAATAGCAATGTATTTTAGTTCTACAAAATTATTTTTAACAAATATAGTTGATAGCTATTTCGGCTCACGCCATCGTCAGAACTAGGATGAGTCAGAATGAGAAATCATTTAGGAGATTCAATTCAAAGTTTCAAAAAAATATTCTGTTTGTGTATTTCGGATCTAAAACGCGTTTTTTTTAAATCATTGAAACATGATACATTCAGCATTAGATATATTTTCTCAATTTTTTATAATTTATTAAGCTCCGAAAGCTTTTTTTTAACGTTCAATTTTAAATAATGTAAGAATTTAAATATTACAACATACAGTTCCTTGTGAGGGTATTTGATTTTTTCATTACTGTACTTACATTTTCCCTCACCCTACTTTTAGTACTTATTTTCAGAATATATTTCATGATCAGGGCCGATGTCGCTCATTGCGAGCATTATCAACTGACTGGTCGTAATGATCGAAAACAGACCTGATTATATGTTGTGGAAAATGTGTTTTTATTATTTAAATATCATGTTTTTCGTGTTTCGTTTTCAAATAACGTGTTCATCCTATCCATTCATTTTTCAAAAATCTTAAGATTCAAATCGTATATAAACGTTGTGGTAATAGTTTAACGTAAAATATAAAAACTATTTTTTTCATATTATTTCATTTGAAATAATATATCTGTTTACTTTAAACATTTAACAGTTGTTAAGTATTTTAATTTATAAATTGTCTGAAAAGAAAAATTTATTTTCGAAATTGATATGTTTGAATTTGAGATTATTTAATGTTCCTATAAGGTCGCCAATGCTTTAAGCCCCGATCTTACTTTAAAGCTAGTGTAATCAAAAAAAAAGTATATGTGTTGAGAAAATCGTAGTTTCATTGGTGAAAATTGTACCAATGCGTAGGAGAGTTAATTGTCTTTATCCGTTTTAATTTGAGACTATTTTGAAACACATTACATTTGTATACCTAGTAGAGAAAAATATACAGTCGTCGGTTACCTTTGGAATGACGTGCCACTCAGCAGTCATAAACAATAAATAGGTTTATTAGATCTTAAACAATCTTTGGTTCCATAACAATTTTTACTAAATTTGTAACAAAGATGATTTTAATAGCTTTAAATCCCTGTTTTCTTCATTAATTATCTTTGTTTATCTCAACGGTGATTTCATGGAGTATTTTCTTTGATTATTTGTTAAGAATATTTTTTTCTGACTCTCTGAGTCTATATTTTATAATAATTAATCCTTTGTTGTATAGTGAATGTAAAAAAGTCGATTGTTCGACCAATGTTTGAAATAAAGGCCATAACTTTTTGTGTGTGAGCTGAACATTTTTTCTTTTGTAATGTCTTTTATAACAAAATTCGAAATAACGATTTATATAATCCTTACAGGGTGTATTCCACAGAGTAACATTTTTATGCTAGTTTCAGGAATGTCCGAGGGAAATTATTCAATAGTTGGTTGTATGCATATAAGAATGCATAAATTGTAAATTTTAAATACTTTAACACGATGAAAAAATAGCAATGTATATTAGTTCTACAAAAATTTTGTAAGAAATAGTTGATAGCTACGATTCGAACTATCCGGTAGTTCCGACAATGGCGTGAGCCCAAATAGCTATCAACTATATCTTTTTATCTTATCTAATCTCAAATTTGTAGAACTAAAATACATTGCTATTTTTTCACCGTGTTATAATGGATTTCTACCAAGTAAATGCCAATTGAATCAATAAAGCATTAAATATTATATTAAAAAATATACTATTTCTTCAAATTATTTTATGGTCAGCATCGGTTTCACTTTGTGTTTAATATGTTTTTGTTATTTAAAATATTGTGCCTTTCCGTCAAGAAATGGCACCTTAAAGTTGACAAATAATAATTTATAATATACTTAATCATTAATCATTTATTAAATTTTGATTATATTTGATTTCTACAAGACGATGCAAACTCTTTGAATGCCTTGTTATATTTCAGAGATGGAAGCAAGTCAGCATTACCGGAAGGATTGACAAATCCTACTGCTTTGTCGTATTGAATCGTATTTGTATGATAGTAGAAACTCTTGATGTGGACATTGCTAAATGAAGTGATCTCTTTCTTGAATTATATTGTCGCAAGTATAATATATACTGGATTTTCAACTAACAAGCCAAGCTCAAAAAGCTTGGCGGCAAAGAAGCCAGTTACGAATTTTCTGGTTCAATAATTAGAAATCAAAACATTGGTCATTTTCACGTTCTTCATAGAATTTCCCCAATCATTCTGCAAAATTCGCATTACATCGTCTATCGAAACATTACGACATGCGATTTTGATTTATATGTTTTGGGAATATGGAAAAAATGCACTTTTTGTATAATCCTATTAAAAAGCTTCTGCCAATCTATCAAAGTAGACCGCACTTGATTAGCCAACTAATTTAGCCGTTAATAAACAAAATAAAAATAGATTTATCCTACAAGGGAGTTAAGCCACATGTTTCTGTTTACCATTACCAACTGCAGTGGTCAGTCGAAGTGTAACTAATTCCCCGCTTCCACCATTACTAATTCCCTTGGGATAACGCTGAGGGATATCTCATGGTATTCATGAGCAATTTACATAACGTATGCAGAAGTGTGCATGAGAATCCTTCCTCGTGTAATATATCGATCTAAAACCCTTGATGCGTAAATGCGTTCAATTAATTATTGCTTAGCATATGCCATAAATTATAGACAAAAGATTATTTAAAGTATGTATGTATAAACTCGAAACAATAATATTTTGGAGAAAGCTTCAGAAATGACAGATATTAAAATATATTGAACACTAGTCTAAAATTTGACATATAAATTCATTAAAAATTCATACATGTATTATATATTTTTTGAAGCTTTTTTGTTTGCTATATTCACGACACAAAAAAACAAATTATAAGTATATTACTTTTGCAACGTCAAAATATTTTAAAAAATAATGTTGAAAATTAAAAAAAACAACAAAACAAATAACAAAGATGACAAGAAAGTCAACCTGAAACAAAACGCTCATGTAAAACATATTTTAATACATTCAATAATAGTATTCGCCTGAACTCATTCTCGTCCACATAGAATAAGTAAACATCCAAAACAAAACTGTTGAGCAATGTTTATACTTTTACCATTGGCAGACTCGTTCTACACTTTGAAAAAGCAAACATTCAATGTCCACGATTTCTCAAAAAAAAAATATCCGAATCATACTACAATTTGATATGATTGGACATCAAATTGAAGGATGGAAGAATTCCCACTTTGACCTCGTATGAGTCGAAAGACATATATGGCTAAATACATTTCTCTTCCAGTTTTCCAAGACAGTGTTGAGCTATTGGTAGCCAACCAATTTTTATGTGATAAGTGTCAGTTTTCAGTGGAAAGGCATTTATGTTAGTTAGACAGATTAGACAGAAGATTTAGCATTTAGAAGACAGTAAGTTAAGAAATATTGAAAGTATAATATAAAGTCAAAAAAAAAAATTAAATCATGTCATGTATGTAATACTGAGATCATGTTGCTTAATACATTCAAGTACCTTGTATTCGTTTAAGAAAAACGACTTAAATTTAATAATCAGACTGTGATTAAAAAATGTCAAGCCAATGGCATAAAAGCAAGACTAAACATTAGGCTCAACACGAAAAGTAAACTTACTCTAAAAAACAATGTGCTCCGGTATAAAATAATATCTCGCCCAATTAGAGTGTTTGCTGGATTTCTTGATACAAATCATAGCAATATATAAAGAGGAAAAAACAATCGACCTTGCTATCTTGCAAATTACCTTCATTGAGTATTGTATGTGCATATATGTATTTCTGTGCGCTTTGTGTGTTGTGTGTGGTGGTTGATCAAGTTCGGCCTGCGAACACATCGGACAACAAACATAATCACAAAAGATTTTTGGGTTCGGATAACGAACACATATTCGGATAACGAGCTATAACGATGTTTTTAATTCAGTTATCCTATCTTTAAAATCTCGATAACCGTCAAACAAATTGTTCGGATATCGAATTTCAATAGATTATGCTTGTCAATCACCTACTGTATATAAATTATATACAAATAGTGTCCACGTTGACTAGATTCACTGTGTTTTACTCAACTCTGCAGCTGCTAATGTCTGTCTACAACGTCAGAAGAATAATAGAATAAATAAATTAATACATAAAAGATGAAGGACTCTTACAAAACTCTAGTGGTGCATTGATGAATGTATTTCAATACAATCCACTATTAAATCTTTGAACTCTTTGTGACCTCTCTCAATGAAAATATTTTACAAAAAAAATGTCATTTACTATCTTTACGTTTATTTAAAAGGGTATATATGTTACATATAACGCAATCATAAATCTTTGACCTTAAGTCAAATAAACGCACTTGTTATATCCCGTTTTAGTACCACACTCACCTCTAAGACTAAATTCAATAATCAATTAGTGAAACTTTGAGAACTTTGTTTCAATCAGTTGTGTAGTGTAATCACCAAAGCCGATAAAATTGATAAGCACTTAGTGCAGTACAACTTTTATTGACATAAGCTCGTAAGCAATTGCATAGTTGATATTCAATAAATAAAGTAAAACCTTACGTACAAAAAAAAACATATTAAGGCGTTTTGTACACGTGACGATGATTCTTTTAATAAATAATATGTCAGTTGAGAATTTTAATATGGAGTTTTTTTTATTTCCTGGCAGACACGGAATGGACGTATTCACACATCTATAATAAGAATTTACGTAATACGATATCTCGGGGGAATTCTAGAGGTACATTCTATTGACGATTTTCCATAATATATTTTGGGAAAATTCCTTTCTTTAATTTTCCATCAGCTTTTTGCCGCCATAATCTCAAATACAAAAGCGATGGTTTTAATTTCAGCTTAAAATTGAACGCGAATATTAAATAAGATTATACTATGGCAAAGTCGCTGTGAATGGTTTTATAAGCGATTCAAAATTAAATTTATAAATATATGTTTACTTAATCGTGAAATATGATATTTTAAATCAACAAAAAAATAATAAATCCTAATATAATATTAACATAAAAAATACTCAACTTATAGAATTATTGATTTTTTTAAAATACAATAATATAATTATCATGACACAACACTTTTAATGTGTTGACTGTCATTTCTTGATAGAAAAGCATGATATTTCAAATAATAAAAACACATTTTTAGTGCCTATTTCCGCAATACATTTTTTGATCAGGACCGGTTTCGCTCATTTTTTTTTCGTTTCATAATATGGAACAAAATTGCATATGAAATAATTTATGATATCGACTGAAGGTGCTTGATGGAATTTGAATTCTTATAACTTCGTACGATTCCACATGTTTTCCATATTCCAAAACATATGGAATCGTATAAAGTTGTAATAATTCAAATTTCATATCAAATAAGAATATCATTAAGCAACAAATTTACACTACAATACTTCAAATATAATTTATGCCTTCTTTAAAAATGAAGCATACATACATTGTTCAAATATATAAAACGTAATTTTTTGTATCGTAAAATAAAGCATTTTCTAATATCAAACAATTTTGTTATAATGAGAGAAACAAAAAGTCAAATATCGTGCTCAAAATTTATACACAGATGAACAAATTCATAAATCGAAAATAAGGCAATCTTTGTATAGAAGCAGAATTACTTTATGCTTCATCAGTTTATCTTTCACATGAAGTATTTTGAAATGAATATTATAAAATGATTTCACCCTAACAACAAGTCTGTTGTGAGTGTAGCGTATTAGCGGTAAAAACCACGCGCTAATCGCGTTTGGCCTAATTATAACGTTGCTTCACAGTCAATTTGAAAACATTATAATATTATATGTGGCATCTATAACGTCATAATTACGTCACTCACAATTATTTTGCGTTTTTAAATCATAAGTGAGAATAAGATCTTGAACATACTTTTAATTGTGGACTTTTTTCTGTTTATGAATGACATCGTTTGTTTTTTATCTTTTCTCTCAAAAAATACTCATTTATAGTTTTTAAAACCAACTTTTTCTGTTAATTGAAGACAGGAATATTAGAAACTATAATAATAACATGACTTACAAAAAAACTTTTGAATTGAAAAAAAAATACAATAAACAATGCCAAGTATTTTTTTATTATTTTTTGGCATACTTTTAGTAAAAAATATACAATGTCGTTTAGCTGTTTAAAATCGCATAAGTCACCTAGTTTCCAATAAAAAAAAAAATTATTCTAATAGCATAATTACTCACTGAAGAAACGAGGTACTGTTTAAATAATAATGAATAAAACATATTAAAAGATCAATTATCTAAATGAAAATCGTCCTTACGATAAACTATTTACGCAGTAAGATTTCTTCTTTGAAATATCGGCACACAATTCTTTCCTATACAAAATCTATATTCTATAACCTAATTTCTCAAACGGTAATCGTGGAGATTTTTGGATGGTCTGCGATGTGATATTATTTTGATAAACAATCGAATTTTATGTTGTATTTTATAGATTTTGATGTAATATTTTTTGTTGCTGTCCGTTTTAATATACTTAAATATTGTCATATCAGCATACGGTATTGAAAAATTAATTGTTTTGAGAAAAAAAAACAAGTATATAAATATTTATTATTTTATTCCAATGTTGATTGTCCGCAAAACATTTTTGGTTTTTTCAGTGGTCCGCGGATATAAAAAGGTTGAAAAACTATGCTCTATAGAGTCTTATAAGACTGATTTTATTTATATGATAACTTGGTCCAATTTATATAATTAAAATATATGTTTTTTAAATATGATTGAAAGTGACTTATTTAAATATAAACACACAATATAATCGTTTTAAAAGAAATATTTTGTCAAAAGTCTTCCAAGATATATGATATCAGTAAAAAAATACGATTTGACAGGAAATAAATGATCAAATAAAAAAAACAACAGTAAATATTTTGTATCTGCCTAATTTCAATCTTGTATCCAAGTAAAATATTACACGTAAAACACACGTCATCTGTACATGAAGAGCAAATAATTGGCTTGTAAATTTTACTAATGTGAAAAAAATTGTTCTTATTTCAGATCATTTTTTACAGCGAAATCGCCGTCAAGCATAAAACATTATGTGTGAATTTGGGAAGAATAATGTTCTGTTATAAAGGTATGATATTGATTTAAAAGTGTAATTTTTAGTCGAGAATCAGCTATTTTTTAATATTCCATGAAAACATAATATTATTATTTTAATCCTATACGTGACATGTGTTTTGTATCTTTGGAACATCACCATCGTAACATTTTATTTATAACTTATCGTTATAAATAAAATGATTTTTGAAGTGATTTTTTTTTGACAGGTATGAAGAAGGGTAAGTAAGACAAAGAATACGTAAACTTACTTTGATTGATTTATTTTAAATTAGTTTAGTATTATATATAACGAGATATCAACCCGTCTAAATATAAATTAAAAGTTTATCAATTATAATAAAGCTCGTGTCTTTGAGATAAATTATTAAGAATTAGGTGAAGTTTGTCTTCAAACATAATCAAATTATCCAATTTACCGCAAAATTTATGTAATATATATTGTAGACTTTTTAAATTATTCGATACAACTTAACTGCAGTCGTATATTCAAAATATTCCAAGAAAGTGTAATAATAAGGTTTTCAATCAATTTTTTTTTCCAAATTTAAAAGGTGAAAAAGAAATAAACTGAGTATTTCAGGTTCCAGAGTGTAATAAATATTTAATTTCAATTTAAGTTCTAGAGCGAAATAAAGGATGCTTGGAGTTTTTATTCACTCTAGAAACCTACCCTTGGTCTTTTTCACATAATTTTCTGACCTTTAGAGTTTTTTTTATACCTCGAATTAACTTAAATTTCACTTGTAGTCAAATACTTTATTCAGTCACACTATAAGCACAACAACTTTAAAGAAAATTATAGCTTATACTGCTATAATATTAATCCCGAAATATTTGTTTTGAATGTCAAAATTGCTGCAATATCTGTTTTTATGCAGAAATACAAAACCTATTTTACTGTATTAATTATATAACTGTGTTTAACTTATAACTCAACAAAATTTTCATAAAAGAAAAACATTTGAAATATTTCTCAAAATAATACTCACGATTGACTTCTGTTTTTTTTTTAACGAACTTATACTTATATAACATAAATGTCTTTCCTATCTTTGTTGTAAATCAAATTGCACGCGTATTTTATAATAAGGATTCTAAATTCCAATTATTTAAATTTAACTTTGCAAAGAATCCTCGAAATAATGCTTTTATATTTTCGATAAATAAATTACTTACAAATTCAACGAAAATTTATTTTTTTAATTTTATGGTTAGTTGTTTTGTATTTTGTTCTTATAAAAATAAAAAAGCTTTGTGACATTCGTTGCCACATTTTCACTTTCATTAAAAGTACCTCGAATTATTTTTTTGCAGCGTGAGAATGGGTATTAATATTCGCTATCTATATCTCTCATTGATGACCAGTAATAAAATTTGAGAAAAAAAAGTTTAAAATATGAGAGTCATCTATTACATTAAATGTATAAAACTTTCATAAAAGATTTAATTTTAATATTGCCACTGTTAACGTAATCTATTTAGGGGAATACCTTTTTTTACTCAAGTTCGAAACTAGCGCAATGTCAAACATGTATAAGGTTTTTTTTTCAAAAGCGAGTTTAATACACTTAAACCTTTTTTGAACTAGATACTCTAACGTCGACATGAATACTAAAGATGATTGATCGTAAGATGTAGATATGTTAAAAAACTGAAAATCATGATAAATGAATAAAATATACGGTTTTTCTATTTGCTTATTTATTTTATGCTAATATGCAATAAAAATATTATTTACGTCTTTATTTCTTTAGTTTCCTTTATCGTATTCCGTACGATAATCTTTTATCTCTTTACAATGACTTAAAACAAAATTGGATTATTAGGTAATCAAAACAAAATAGATTAAAAAGCAATATAAACGACTAAAGGAAGACACGTGAATCGTAAATAAGCGATAAAAATTGAAATTTATCGTATGATTGTTAATGAGAACAGGGATTGCGATCTTACGGATTTTTCAAATGTCAACATTTCTGTGAAAACGCTCATTGCCATTTGATCGATATATTCTAATTATAAAAAGATTCAACTGTTTGAACACTTTTTATCAAATAAAATAACAGATGGTCGAAAAAGCAAGATTTTTCCTGTAGGACTTTAATTCCGTTGTGGTGGTGTTGGATATTTTACTATAAAAGTGAACAGCTAAAGGATTTATCCATTAATAAAACTTAAAGTAATGATGCTGTTTGCCATAAATGGTTTTACAATTCATGGTATCTACGATTATCCAATAATTTTTAAACTACTACTTATCAAAATTTTCACAAAAAATATAGAAAGTGCGATTGTCTAATGACAAACGATTAAATTGTAAAGTTTTTATTAAATCCGTGTGTGCTTAACTGTTTCAATTAGATGGAATGTAACATTGAGATGAAAAATTGTTTAAAAAAAATTAAATTATCTGTTTACTTTTCAACCAATACTAAAAAAGAAACTTACAAAAAGAGACTCGATAAAAGTGCTAATTATTTATTTCTGAGACCTTGTTATAAAATCTCCTTTCAAAAATCATTGAAATATTGTAAAATACAAAAAAAATGAATACTTAAAGCTCTGAAGAAATAGTTGCTGTCGTTATTTATTAAGCAACACTATGATTCAATTAAGACCATCCGGACAGATTTTTGAATACCTTTTCCACAATATATTTTATGATCAACACCGGTCTCACTCATTCGTTTTAAAAACGAACGGATATTTTATAACGTTTCTGAACAATAAATGGACTTTCGATATGATTTTTTTTATTTGCAAATTATTACTTATATATCACTAACTTTTTATTTTTAGAATAATTTACTTCATTTGAATGTATGTGCATTGTGTGAGTGATTGTATTTTTTTCTTAGCTCTTATACCAATGAAGACGGAAAAATATTATTGATTAAAAAGATAAAATATATTATTTTCGCTTAAAATAGGATTAAAATTATTCTGTTTTATGTTATTATTATACTTTTTTTTTTAAATAATAAAAACACATTTTTTTAGTACTTATTTCCACAATATATTTTTCGATCAGGACCGGTTTTGCTCATCGCGAGCATTATCAACTGATAGAATACAATTTACAAACAAGTCTATTTATACAAAACAAAAAATTATTATACTGATGTGTTCTCATTATTCGAGAAATATATTTTTAACTTTATTGAAATATATCTTATAAAGTATTCGCAATAAATATTCACATTAAAAACATCAAATTTATTTACAAAAATGATTGAAGCAATAACAATGACAATGTTTTGCTTAATCTAATCTTATAATGATGTTTTTGCTTCATTTATTTATCAAAAACATACCAAAACAGAAATATATTTACTCATTGAGCTTCCGGCAAAAGTCGCAAAATACCCAATACAATTTTGACAGTACTTGTGTCATTTCCTATTAATCTCGCCCGCTTTCCCGCCCCCATTCGGTATGTTAAAACATAACACAACAGTAGCTAAGTGAGAAGGGAAAATTTGCCAATTTCATATTATACCCCATACTAACATCCGTAATTATTGTATAGTATCCTCGACTGGTTTGATTAAGTTCCAGATAAACCTACTTAGCAAATATCGTGCAATAGATTTATATAACAAAGCGGTATAGACATAATGAAAACCAATTAATATAACATTATTTTGATGTAATTAATAGATTATTACGTAGTTTAAAGTAATTTTATTATTGAAGTAACCGTAGACGTGTTTGTAATCGACTATTTAAATGACAAAACAGTTTTGAATTGCTAAAACTTTGTACGATTCCACGTGTTTTGGTACTTATGACCCGGGTTTCAACTTCAATTCAAATATTTTCAAATATTGAACAAAGCTTTGAGAACCAACATTATCGGTAACAGTCAAAAATAACGACAGAATTTTGAGCTGTTTTATCAAACGCTTTTTATAACTGTTCTGTATAATTTATGATATCGACTGAAGGTACTTGATGATATTTTGTCATTGATGATCCGGGTTTCGTCTTTCGACATCTTCAGGCATTCTATCACATGGATGCAAAAAAACTGACGCACAATAAACAGTAAGAATCGTCAACATACAAAAAGTATTAATTAAAGGAAAACAGAAAACACAGACCCCAAGGCAAGAACTGAATGGCAGCTAAAACAAATTCATTAATATTGATCTAGTAATAAGAAGAAAACATTTTTTCTTTAATGTTATATATTTTGATTAAATTCACTTTTTATAATGTAAGCTCGAAACGTTTTCGTAATATATGCACTTTTTCAATAGTCTGAAATACCTTAAATATATACATGCATGGGAGATTTTTGTTTTAAATTTGTGTATTATGGTATTCTGGAGATGTTTACTTATTTAATGTATTCTAAAAAAACGTGACTCGTAAGGTTTTTTAAATACACTATTCAATATCAAAGTTTATTGGAAATAAATGTGTTTTGAAATATTTTAGATAATGTGATTTTTTTTTCAATTTTTAATGCAGCAATAAACCTTTGATTAAGTTTGCAATAGTTAATAAATCAATGGTTTAAATCTAAAGCAACTATTAAAACAAACGAATTTTATTAACCTTATCTAAAATTTTGTCATTTAACTAAACATTATTTGCTATTTTTTCAATTGCCAATAAAAAAAAATTCTATAGATTTTGGCTGTGAGATTTAATCAGTACATACACCATGAAGGCGTGGAAAACTTTTGAATTGACTACCATATTGACAGAAATATAAAAAAATCTGCGAAATAAAAGTTTTTAACGCCTTTAGAAGAATAATAGTTTTCCACTGCGAATTTGGCTTCATTCCAAGCAAATGTTCAATATTCAATTATGTATATATATATATAATCGATAAACAATTTTCGATTCATGAATAATGTGCGAACGTTTGTCACGAGGGTTTGTGCCAAATTAAAACGATAAATAAATATATACTACCCATATAAGGGTAAACGGCGAGGCATTTTTATCAGATTACAATATTCACTATCAAACCCTTCTGCAAAAGGGTTGATCGGATCTAAAGAAATAAAGAAAAAGATTTTTTTTATTTATTTGCATGTGTCGAGATATTACGGTCTCGTTTCGAGCATCACGATTTTCATTTATTTGCTTAAGATTTTTCAAAACGATTACAATATTAAAAGCAGATTTTCTTCTTATTATATACACACAAAAACGTTTATTTCACTCTTTTTCCTTCATACAAGAAGTGAGTAGTTGATTTTTTTATTTATCTTGATTGTTACACAAATCTCAAGCAAAAAAAAGAAAATATTACTTACCTTCATAAGCTTGGATGAATAATACTACTGAAAGTGTAAATTTTCTTACTTTGCCAGTCCGTTTTGCAAGTTTTAATTAATAATAAACGTCGTTTTAAAACCTGTAAATATAACAATTGTATAAAGAAATCTTTAATGAAACTTCTGAATTTATGCACTAGTTATTTATTAGTATAAAACTTGAGAGATACGGATGTTAACAATCATAAGGTATAACGGCAATAGTTATGATGAATTGATTTTTCTCGTTTTAAGGTGTAAACTGTAAATTTTTGGCGGAAAATAATAATTAAAAAAACAAATACAGCACATGTTGCATATAGTTTATTTAATTCACATTTGCTTAACGTCCATGATTGATTTCAGATACTTTTACAATACTTACGCTTTCAAAAGAAAATTTAGTGACTTTTTACAAATATATTTTCTTTGTGTTATAGGGTATGAGAGAAAATAAAAACTACGACGAAAAATACATTTTTTTAAAATCTATTAGAATATGTCACTTCATCTGCAGTCAAAAATTAAGCTCTATTTGAATCAAATTATGTAAGAAGATATGCCGAACTTTTGCGTATTTCATTACTTCTGACGCTGATGCAAATGAGAAAATTTTGAAATATATCTTAAAACCATTTAAATAATTTATTAAAGATGTAATGAAATTTTTCTCTATAAAGGAAAAATATTAATTATTAACGAAGATGTTTTAGTCAAGAACAGTTAAATGATAGGATTTGGAAAAAAAATTCAATGCAAAATTTTTAAATAATATAATATTTGTAAAGAAAATGCATATAACATATTAAAACAACGGCCACAATAAAAATATATAATTGAATGTGTTTGACTAAGGCAAGAATTTTCAAATTAAAAAAAAATCAATTTTTCGTATTCACTTATATGATTTTTTAATCTTTAAACAAAGGTTATCAACTCGTCAATATATGATAAATATACTATGATGAAATGTTATTCAAAGTAATTGGATTTATAAAAGGTTTTATTTCCTTCCGGAGGTAAGAAAACATAAGCAAAGATATAATTTAAAAACAACAAACTAAAAATACTCGATACGCTTCAACAGGAAATTCGTTGACGATGATTGATAATTGTTTATGTTTATAAATATTTAAGAATAAAATGCCACATTTTTTAATCACTTATAAAAGATATTTGTTCATATTATGTTGTAAGCAAATGTAAGTGAAATTTGATCGCAACATATTGTTCTTATGTTAAATATACTTGACGTTACAAGAATATTTTATATTCTGTAAATCGATCACTCAACTTTTATATAAGACCGTAAATTGTATGATATTTAAAAGGCTAGATACGTATAAAGGCATAATTGTGATGTGGAAAGTTTGAGATCAAAATATTAAATGAAAAAAAATCTCTGACAAATCGCATAGTCTTACCAGCAAACTTATTTTTCGTTTTAATGCTGAATCATTAAATGTGGCTTAAAACTGTTTTGAATAAATAAATTTCGTACAAAAGAAAACGAAGTTTAAGTGAACCATAGTAAGCAATGTTTGCGCTAGCGTTGAATTCCGTTCAATCAACTTCTCAGAAGAAAATGTTTTGAAGAGATCCGAATACATCTTAAAACTGTTGACAGATGCTTCGTTTACGAAATTTCCGCATTGTCGACATCTAATGTTTATTCGCTTGCTAGGTTAATTCATTCGCTTCAAAATAAATTTTATTTTTAAGACATTTTGATAACGCTCAATCTGTAAATTAATACAAAAATCAATTTGGTATCTTTATCTACGATATCAATCGTCTTTTATAATGTTAAATATCATTTTAAGGTGTTAACTGTGACTTTGTAATGGAAAGAAATGATATATTAAATAATTTAAAAACATTTTTTAGTACTTATTTCTATAATATATTTTTTGATCATGACCGATTTCGCTCATCGCGAGCATACTCAACTGATAGAAAACAATAAGCAAGTAATAATATACTATATAATAAATACAAAATTAATCAATTAAAATTAATCTAGTTAAAAGTAGCAGATTAACGAAAATATGAGTTGAAAAACTGAGAAAATAATTTACGGGAAATCATACAATATTAATGTAAATTAATTTAAAGTAATATGTTAACAATCACTTATAAATAGTTTTCAAACAAAATTACGGTAAATCAAAAATCCATTAAGAGCTCTAAAAAATCATATAGAACTTATTAGAAGAAATAAGGAGTGGGAAATTTTAATGAAAAAAATAACATGCACTTAAGTCCTTAATCGAATATAATGTATTAATATATGATATTTTAATGGTAGTCAATTAGGATCAGAGGAAATAAATACTAAAAAATTTTATTTTATTATTTATTATTTAAAATGATAAATATATTAGTAAATGTACATGTAGGTGATGTAGAATGTATGCATTATTTATCTATATAGTTCAATGTAAATGTGTCTGTTTGTCCTTTATGCATTACTACACTATTCATTCGATCAATATGGAAACTCACAAATTTCTTGAGTACACTCCTGCAAGTTTCTGACATACCACCTCTCCAAAAAATGGTTATATTATCTTATATTTATATTATTACAAATCACACTTACTAATACTAGTAACATTTAAATTGTTTGATATCATAACGAGTTTCTTTGAATTTAATTTGACAGGTCAGATTGTATTAAATAAACAATTTTATGAAATATGAACACACCTGTGATGCTCTTAGTCTATAGTTTATTTTTGAAAAATTAGCCGCTTTTATATTTTCTTCTATAAAAATATTCGAAAAATACTCTTATTTGGCGTACGCTGTGGAACAATTAGAAAGTGTTGAATAACATTTATGAAACCATAATTACACAATAATAAATTTAATTTTCGCTTTTTTCCGGATTGCTATCGCAAACCATTTGTAATTAGCGTACGTTGCATAATGATATCGGATATTCCATTAAGTAAGCTTATGAAAGCGTTTATGAAGTGATAATAAGCCAATAAAAATTCACTTTCCGTGTATCTATCATAACACCACTTTTAAAATACGTACGTCATAATACATATGTTAAACAATAATAAAAGTTAAATTAAATGCTTATCTTAGTTTTGACACGCTTTAAAGACACGACGCAAATGAAATAAAACATATTTCGTTAATTTATAGTTATATAACGTAAGTTCCATGGAAGTTTTAAAACAATGTTTACGAAGATAATATTTAGGATAAATTACATATTCAGCCTTTGTCCCTTTAGCGTCACACTGCGACCAGTAAGCAAGCCATAATTTAGAATTAGCCACGTTTGTAATTAATTTCGAAAAGCAAACACTGAAGTCGCAAACGTCTCAAAACTTTGTTAATTATGTAAAAAGATAATCTCGAAAATTCCAAGATCTCTAAATTTCCTTGAATAACGATAAATATTAAGGCATTAAACAATAAATAAGCTCAAAGATCCATACTTTAACTTAAACTTATCTGTTTCTTAATATTTAATCAAATTGCTTTTTTTATTATAGATTAAAGAATATTACACAACAACCCTAATATGTTTTAACTGCGATAAGAAACTTCTGTATTAAAAGCCCCGTGTTTTGAGCTGGGTTACACTAATGGTATTAAGCAAAGCAATTTGAACTTTGAACTAGCCTTAGTAAATCTGACAAGATTTGTAAATTGGAATTATGGAATAATTTGTGATGATTATGTTTTACGATCATTTTCAAAGCGCGTCTTTCTGGTCTTGGTGCGTTAATCTAATAGGTTTACGCATATTATATAATTTATCGAGTCCATTAACTTTACATATTTCCTGTAAGATTCGATTTCATTATTATGAACTACGGATAAAGGTTCATTTAAAAATAATCTCCACTACAAAAGTGTCTGGAAAACATCATGCTTAAAATTTTTTATATACATATTCAAATAAAAACAAATTTTTACTATTCTCTTCTCGCTTAATTAAGAATTTGATTTGATGAGCTTTAGTTTTGACCTAAAGATTATTAAAAAAAAAACATTGCAAAAATAAAAATTTATTCTTGTTTAAAAAAACTTTAAAAAATTGTGGTTGCAGGATAAGAAACCTCAATTATTTAGAGGTGTAGTTTTAGTTAGCTCTAAAAGTGTGAAAACACCATAATGGTAGAGAATGTAATCTGTATTATATTTTTTTATTTAAAGTAATAGATTTAAACAAAGTAAGCATGCCTTTAATGAATTCATAAAGTCAATAGCTATATATTTTAGTAGTTTAATCCACTTTAGTTTTATTAATTCGTAGTAAAGGTAGTCAAGTTGTCAGCTAGCTAGCTTTTATAACAGTATTTACGGGATAAAGTCTCAATAATGACATTAAATGTATATATTTTTTTAATTAGAATTTTTGGAACGTTACACATTCCAAAAGTATCAGTTCTATTGCATCCATGTGATAGAATTCCTGATGATGCTAAAAGGCAAAACCCGTGTCTTTAATGAGAAATTATGTGTAAATGTATAAATTTTCAGCAATTCGAATATGATATAAAGTACCATTAGTCAATATCGTAAAATAAATCTTTTAACTCCCTTCTAAATATCCAAATTCAAAATGGAATCTCTTATTAAGGAAAGGCCAAACATAAAAAAAATAATGATGGAAAAATAGAAATTGTGTAACTAACAAACTAATCTGTAGATAATCTTTAAAAACATATTTTTATCAGGAGTTCATATTCTTCACATTAGGAGCAATATGATTAGCAAAATAAAGAGGAAAGGTGACTTGTTAAAATTATTTACAATCTAAATCAACTTCTAAATAATTTCACTGAGATCTATGATTTTTTTAACGATTTTTAAGCTTATATTTTAGTGTTGTATAATATTTCATGAGCTTAAAATTACATTATCAAGCTTTCTTTCATAGTGCCGAGCATTAGATGACTGTTCGTTTATATAATCAAAAAATATTTTCATTGTTATAAAAGTATCATTTTCCGATTGCCTTTTAAGCTTTTCTCTCTTTACTTCCGTTCTGTGCTGAGAAGTCCTAGATCCATATTAGATTTTTCTTTTATTGTTATCTCAATTTTTGTTTGAGGGCGTTAGTAGCAGTTTATCATCGTTTTCAAGACATCAAAAACTTTCAAAGAGTTATCAAATGTGCCCTATTCATTTTTTACTTATATCACTTTATACTTTAAAAACAATTGTTTAATGTTTAGTTGTTAATAGTTATTCTCATACTTTAAAGACAGCACATATTGAAATTTATGTTAGAACTTTATACCATTTTTACTTTTTACATTAAAATGACAAAAGGATATTGATTTTAATAAAAATATTCTAATTGAAATAAAACCCAATTGCTGGTTAGATTACCTTTATACGTTTCATTAGTAAAATTTAACTCACATATTTTCGTTTGTTTGTCAATATAGAAGTTGAAGTTTCGGATCCGTTTTTTTCCCAATCACTTAATCATAGTATCGATATTACCGCCAATAAAAAAACAAAAGAAACTTCTTTGTTTTTACTTGTTTTTCCTTTTTATTATTTTCGAATATCGGAATCATTCTTCTTATAGAATATTTAAAGTTTTATTTATAGAGTAACGCCTTCTTTTTAACTATCACTTTTTCCAAACATATGACTTTAATAATTGTAATTTTGCGTTATAAAATAAATTATACTACTTATTCATTCAAATACAAAATTAAACAAAAATAGTATTCATAAATCTTCAATAACAAAAAAATAGCGTATTAATCATTATAATTCAAAAGAAATTTTAAAAAGTGTAAAAACGCCCATGATGTAACAATGATGCTGCATGTACTAAACAATCACACTGCATACTCCAATAATATAAAATAATCATTTTTCTGATTTCTTTTAAATATTTATAATTCAATTTCAAGCAATCACTCTACGTCTTCGTTATTTGTATTATAAAAGTTTTAACATGGTAAAAAAATAGTATCGAAACTATTTTATAAAGTTACTTGCAATGATCACAATGCAAGTGCAGTGTTATATAATACTTCAATGACAAGTTAACCTTGTATCAGTTTCACGCGTATAAAAGCAAGGAATATTTTTGCAAAGTATTCTGTACTTTAATGAAATTGATAGACAGAAATAAATTTGCTCGTGTGACAGTATGGAAAATTTTTGTTCTTACTTCTTTATGCTCTAAGTATTTAGTTTTTTATTCTAAGGATGCATTATTTATTTACCACTCGCCATTGTCATTTTTTGATGTTTTGAAATAAAAGTGTTTAATCATTAATTTTTGTTTATGAGTATATAAAATAAAGTTTATGAGAGAATAATCTTTTTTTTATTATAAGGAATGTAAGGTTAATTTCATGATAAATAATTTTAAATATTCTTTTCTTTGTAAAATATTTGCGTTTGTTTCAATAAACTTTAAAATTAAAAAAATAATTGATATTTACAAACCTGAAGAACTTTTAAATTAATTTCTTTAAAGTAGCACCATCTGTATAAAACGTCACTAGGAAAAATCTTTACATCACTAAAATCACCCTGGCGTTGTTCATTACATGTAAAAAACTTTTTCCGAAAACCGTAATCACGCAACTCTACAAAACTAGATAAAAGTCCATCCAACTCGTTTGTATGTTAAGCGAGAGCTTCGAACTACCCGCGTAGTCTCGTAGCTTCGGCGTAGCACTGGCGTAGGAGAGCTACGAAAAGCTCGCGGCCGTCACAGCGGCAGGCTTGCGCGGCGATTGCCCGTCACAAAGAGGGGGTGTGGTTCATCCTCTGTTCGGAGCTCGGTAAGCGCAACTTGCGATTTATGTGGCGATGTAATCTTCACGAGTGGCAGCAGACGAGGAAGTGTAATCCAAACTGTCACCGCGGAAACTGCCATTTCTAAACACCAATCCTCCAACGTCCGGTGGTTGATCTATACTTACTGCATTCTCTATCTGTAACACTTTCAAAAACAACAAAAAAAAATATTGATTTTTCTTGTTTTACAAATAATCTTTGTCACGTCGTTCCACATTTATGGATACATAGAAACATTTACGTTTTATATTTTTTCCAGATGCGCAGTAAAATTTATGAGATTTTGATATTAGGCTTTCCTACGATCAACCTTTTCACTTTTCCTACTTCTTTATCTTGACCCTTTTGAAAACTCTCGTGACAATTGCAATGTATATATATGTTTTATATAATATACGGCCTCCATCTGACGCATCTGAAAACAAAAAGTATTTTCCACTAAAACAAAAAAAAATATGGAAACGTCTTTTTGGAATGTTTGTTCTGCTTTATATTCTAAAATAATAGTCAAAATATCTCACTTTTTCCAATAATCGAAACATTTACATTCGTTGTTTACGACATGCCTGATAAATAAATAAACTCTGTTTTTGATTATATAAAATTATAAATTAAGATATCTAACAAGGAAAATTTAAAATATGTAACTTTCCACATTTTTCATCACTTTCGGCCCGGGTTTCATGTTTTGGTGTTTTTGATGACTTGATCCTATGGATGCAATTGAATAGAAGGTAAGATTCAATTTTTCTACAATATGGGATTTATAAATTGTTGATGATGTATATTTTAATTCTAAAGCCGACCGCAGGATCGTAGTGATTTTACTCTTAACTTATATTTAATAATAAAAAAACATTTTTTTGGTATTTTTTCCACAATATATTTTATCTTCAGAATCAGTTGATAATGCTCGAATGGCTCGAAACCAGACTTGTTCATAAAATATATTGTGGAACTAAGTGATAAAAAAAATATTATTTAAAATATCATGCCTTTCTATCAAACAATGACAGTTAAAGTCTCAATTCATATGTAATGTTTTTTCCTCATCGAAGCGAATGAAAAACAAAAAAAAAATCGAATTTAAAATTAATCTTTATATGTCTCGACTGAAAATTCATGTGTTTATGAGTCTTCACAAAACCATATTAAAGTTATTAATCATTTCCCATCTTTATTGAGAAATCAACAAATGCTTAATACACAATATAAATGTGCTCAGTCAATATCATCTCAACAAAGTGTGATGATAAAATTGTATGATAAAGAAAAAAATACCCAGATTTTTGGAAAGTCAGTTTAATATCACAGACAATGAAGTCATCTTCATAAAAAAAATTGACGTTAGTAACCGCATAACAAAATAAAAATACCCCATAGTTGTCACTAACAACTTCCATTTGAATATTAAGCGTTTTAGTGTTACAAAAATTTTAAATATTTTCATGAACACTTTCAATAACCTACTGATTTTTTTAATATTTCATCTATTTTGTTGCTAATATTTTTAATGCCCGATACCTACATAAATTTTTACAAAGAGCTTTTTATCATATAATGGATAAATCTGTTGAATGGACTAACTGCTTCTTAAATTATTGACTGAATTGGCATTCACTTGGTAGAACTCCATTATAACACGGTGAAAAACATAGCAATGTATTTTAGTTTTACAAAATTATTTTTAACATATATAGTTGATAGCTATTTCGGCTCACACCATCGTCAGAACTATGCTTAAACTAACATTCGGTTTATCTATATATAGCTGTGCAGAAAAGGCACACAACACATCCTCTCTCCTGTTCCAACGGCCTAGCTTGTTACTTTAACACAATGACACTAAATTTTCAAAATTCTAAATGAAACAATAAGTGTCTATGACAATAAGATTATATGTGGGACGGAAGTGGTCCTTATGGAAGCAAATCAGACCACCCCTTCGTACAACGGCTGGACAAGTGGCGATACTATTATGTTAGTTTGTTCGTTAAGAATCCTTTGTGATAATTGGTGTCTATTGATTTCCAGCTGTTCCAAAGCCGTCATTCTCCAACCCTTACTACAAAGATGCAAACATTTAGGTGCTGAGTTTGAATTTATATTATGTGATCCATTAATAACGTGATTAGCCAATTGTAAATCTGTTTTTTTTTACTGTTGAATGATCTTCTTCTTCTTAAATTCATGGATAATATCAAATTAATGTGATCATTTTCAATTCTTATTAAGAATTTTAATAAAAATATTTTGAAGTAACTACGTAAATTATTATTTGCTCATTGAATCGTCAAATGATAAAACTCGTTGTGTTTCCATAAAATAACGACCATAAGTGAAGTTATTTTACGAAATATCAAACTTCTAAATCGATTGACTTTTATTGCAAAGGGCTTTGGTTGGTGGAAAACTCAATCAACAGAGCAAACAGAACTTTGCCGTAACATTTTCTACTCTTTTAATGATAAAAGAGATTGAAATAGCAAGAATAATGTCCCAACGGTCGATATTTTTACGTACTGTATGTTAAGTACTTTTAAGGACTTTTCAAAAAAATATCAACTCGAAGTTTTTTATCATTTGATCGCTTAATTGATATGATGATAATATTTAATTGTGAAAAGTATTTCATACGTTAAGCTATTTCGGCTTCATAATTGTATTTATGCAAACCGATGACCGTTTAATGTTTTTTATTCAATTCAAATTATGAACAATTGGTTTTCATCTATTTCAGTATTTTCAGGCGTTTTATTACGCGTGTACAAACTTTTCACCAAAAAATCATTAACTGCTTGTTTTTTTTTATAAAATTGTTAATCAATATTAAACTGAAAGTCGTTATAAATAAGACAAAAGTTATTGAAGTTGTTTAAAATAATTTAGCTCTTTTTCTTAGTATCCATAGTTTTCCTGTGTAGTTCGGTTTGTATTATATATAGCCGATGCAAATCATTTACTTTTTATCATTTCTTTAACATCTGTGTAATAGAATACTAGAAGATGCTAAAAGGCAAAACCCGAATCGCAAGTGACCAACTATGTAGAAATGAACAAGTCTCAATGATTAAAATTTTATATTAAAATATGATCAAGCCTAAACAAAAATCATAAATTATGAAAACCTATTAATTCAATTGTCTTTTACTTGGTAGAACTCTATTATAACACCGTGAAAAATTGCTGATCTATTGGACGAGTACTTAAGTTCTGATGAGGGGTAAGCTGAAATAGCTATCAACTACATATCTTATAAATTTTGTTTCATTTAAATACAGTGTTATTTTTCCCGGTGTTATAAAAGTCTTCGTTATTTGTTTTAAAATCCTTGTTATGTATTAATACTTTAGCTTGATATTTTATATTATAGTGACCCAAGTAAAAAAGGTTTACAACAACTGATGTAACGAGTTAAGTGAAGTGTAATGACTACGCTAAAGACAACCGTATAATTAAGAGAGCACTTGTAAAATGAATAAAATGATCAAAACGTCTAAGTGTTTTAAAATTGACTTCGGATCATTAATAGGCAAGCGAGTTCAAAGCCCGAAACACCTTCCTACTCTAGCACAAAAGAGACTACAATACGACAAAACTTTAACATATTCTAAACGTAGTAATATATTTAGTTATAACATCACTCGAAGTAAAATAATAACATAACACTAACGTGACATCAGTATATTTGACATTCCGGCAGTCGCTCGTATCACAAAACTAAAATGTAAATACAAAACGAGCCTTTGTAAATATTTCTGAATGTAATATAATGTACTTCGAGTACTGTACAAGCAAGGCTAGGCTGTCAAGCACATGTGTCATACGACGAGCGAACCCATTTGAAATATTGATGTTGGCAGATGAACACAAATAGTATACGGATATGGCGGTCATTTTCAATTTGGAAATGATAATTTCTCTCTATCTATCTCAACAGAGATATTATGCGGATATTCTATAACACAATTTGTGACTTATTTTATTACTAATATTTACCACAGTCTGAAAAAGAAAGTCATTAATTTAAAACAACAAATACACATTTTTAGAACTTATTTCCACAATATATTTTATGATTTTCTGTAAATTGTTTTCTTAGTTTTTATCCCCTTTATGTAAACCTGCTACCTTAAACACAAAATTTTGTAGAAATATACTTGCATGTCCACGTTTTACTTTTTGGCGTTTTTGATGACTCGATTCTATAGATGCAATAGAATAGAAGGTTCAACTCAATTTTTCTTTAGTATTAGATTTATAAATTGTTGACGATATATATTTTAATCCTTAAGCCGACCACAGGATCGTAGTTAATGATTCAACTCTTAACTTATTTATTTAATAATAAAACACATTTTTTTGTTCTTATTTCCATAACATATTTTATAATCAGAACCAGTTTTTCTGATTGAGGATTTTATCAACAGTTGATGGCTCGAATGGCTGATATGCTCGAATGGCTCGAAACCGGTCCTGGTCATAAAACATATTGTTTAAAAAAGTATTAAAAAATGTGTGTTTATTATTTAAAATATCATACCTTTTCATGAAGAAGTGACAGTTATCACCTTTAAAATGAAAGTCATATATTTTTCCATTTAACAAAAATTGTTATCAATGTGTTTTAGTAGACGTACGATAAAAATACCTCACTCAATTGATAGTTGTATTGACATTTTTAAACCAAACTTTTTAAGACAAACTTTTGGACACGGATGGGCAAAGTATTTTACAACATTTTCTCGTTTAAAAAATTTGCTTACGAAACATATCAATAATTTCATATGATTTTTGTTAACCTTTCTGTATGCTTCCTTTGACCAGCAATGGCTTACATTAAAAAAAACACTCGCTTTATATCTGCAAATCAAATGCATTCAACGATTGCAGACAGGTAACACATTGAAATGTTAGTCAAAGCAAACATTTTCAACGTAATATAATATATTGCCCATAAATCGACTTTGTAAGTGCTTTTTTTTCAGTTTTAATGTTATACACTTAAAAGTAATATCATGAAATAAATAATTTACCTCAGAGATTAAAAATTACTTTTTAGTAAATAAATTAAATTACTTTGAATTCGTATATATTGTTATAAAAAAGAAATGCTGCAAATACGCAAGTCCTTAGAAAATGTTAAGCTTAATTGGATACTGCAAATTATCACGAGGTAAGTTTTTATCTGACTTTCTCTCCTATAAATGCCATTTTTAAAAATGCATTTAATAGTTTATATGCAGCCAATAAACTATTATTAATAATTATTGATTGAATTGGCATTCACTTGGTAGAACTCCATTATAACACGGTGAAAAAATAGCAATAGTTCTGACGATGGCGTGAGCCGAAATAGCTATCAACTATATTTGTTAAAAATAACTTTGTAGAACTAAAATACATTGCTATTTTTTCACCGTGTTATAATGGAGTTCTACCAAGTGAATGCCAATTCAATCAGTAAATTGAAAGTAGCCGATATGGCTACCCAGGCAATTCTTTATGGCAACGACTAAAACTTAGACATAAAACAACTATGGATAGTTCTGACGATGGCGTGAGCCGAAATAGCTATCAACTGTATTTGTTAAAAATAATTTTGTAGAACTAAAATACATTGCTATTTTTTCACCGTGTTATTATTAATAAATTTCACTTTTTCTTTAAATAGCGAACAACAAAAACTTTATTCTTACGATGTTTGTTTTAAATATATTGATAAAATTCTATATTCTAAAATAACTTAATAAATAAGAAGAATTGGTTTTTTTGGGATCAAAAAAATTCACTGTTTGATCGTTCATCACGTGGAAAAAAACATCCAAAGAATAATAGTCTATCGTTTTTGCCGCAGGTAATTTGAAAATTGAAATCAAATAAAACAACATGAAAGCGACTCAAAAAATCACACTTTTGATTAATTCAATGCCGTAAGACATTACAGTCAAAAACACTTAAACTTAATTTTGGTGGTATGTTATATTTTACACTGAAGCTATTACGTCACTAACTGAATGAAAAAATCAAATTGAGGCGGTTGCAAACTCGTAACTGATTAATAAACACTAATCTGAATTCTTACAAGAAATTTTAGTAATGATAAATAAAAAAATAAATAGTTATAACATTAAATAAAATGTAGTTATAGGGCTTGTAACAAACAGTTACGTAAGAGTCGATGAATTATTTTTCCACACATTTTTCTTTTAACGCAAACTTGCAGTTTTGTTTTTTAAGGTGCAAGTTGCTGTCATCAAATTTGACGACTAACGAAATTTTTGAACCCGTATTTATATATAATGTGTAACAATTGGCTCTTTTTTTATACATCTAAACCTCTTTTTTTAACAATAATTGTATTTAATTCAAATAAATAACTAAATTCACTTTTACAAAGAGAATGGGTAGAGAAGTGGCAAAGTTAAGACAAAATAATTGATTGGCTAATCGCTGTTGCTTAGTTACGTTTTCTGGATCAAAAAATTTTAGACACCAAGCTTTCTAAGCGACTAAATAAATCAATTTACAAAACATTATTTTCAAGGCATAGCTCAAATCTGTTGGATATTTTAAAAACGATATTGATTACCATAACACGGATCTGAGGAAATATTACTTAGTTCTCGTACTGTATAATATATATTCTCGTATTTTTGTTAACAATATTAAACAAACTATAACGGTATTTTATTGTTGTAAGGCACTGAACAAAATTATAAAGAAATTGGCAATTGTAAACTTTTCATTCGAGATCTTTGCCAAGTTTTAATAAAACGTCTATAAAGGAATTGTCTGATTGCTGTCTATGTTCTAAAGTTGAACTTTTATATCATATTAAACTAAATGCATCAGCCGAAATACTCCAGGCCGCTCGAATCGAACAAAAAGTTATGAGTTTAGCAAACTGAAACTCATATCCATGCAAAAAAAATATTCAATCTTTCACAGTAACTTTTTATTAAAAGTTCCGAAACAATTTTTATTTTTAATATTTAATAAATCAAATGCTTTTGCACAAAAAAATTTTCAAATCAAAACGCACATTTTTTTATACATACTTGGTGCCAATGTACATCATATTACCTCCTGGAGGTTATATAATACAAAAGTTTATCTACAAAAACTTTTTGTTACTCAGTTGTTCAACCTCACTTTGTTTTCAAAGATAATTCTAATGAAAACGATAGAGCTTAGCCAATTCTAGCTGATAGTAAACCAGTTTAACATCGCCTTAGTTTTAAAGATTAGATGAAATGAAATTTCGAAACATTTTAAATACCCATGCCTTCGAAGAAACCAAGCCACTTATTCAAAAAAAAAATGACTGTTAGATCACTGCACTACTTTTAATGTGTAAGCAGTCACTTCTTGGGTAAAAGGCATGATATTTTCTTATCATTTCGATAAGCCTTCACGATGAATTTAACCAGTTCTATCATACCCGTTATAAAATTTATTGTAGAAATAGTACTAAAAGATATGTTTTCATTATTAAGAAATCATTTGTTAATCCTTATTTCAAAAAAAGACGTTGGTCAATTAATTACAAGGAAATCTTCTACATTTTAAATCAAAAATCAATTTAAAGTTTGATTCACACGTAATTTTCAAACAAATTATAATTTATTATTAACATACTATCTCATGGCATACTCTTTCCATTTTATACTTAAAACGGTATAATTTGTAATTTAAAATAACTATTAGTACTCAAAGTACTCAATACAACAGTACTCAAAGCCAACCACCATACCACGCTGAAAGCACCGGCTCTCGTGCGATCACCGAAGTTAAGCAGCATTGGACGCGGATAGTGCATGGATGGGTGACCGCTCGGGAACACCGCGTGCCGTGTTCTCTTGGCTATGGGAAGGAAAACCCAGACAGAAAACCGAACACCAACCCGCCTGGGCAGCGTGGTGTTGCTATGTCCAAACAACCCCCCTGGAAAAAAAAGCAGGGGGAGGCCTTCATCCAGCGGTGGATCGACCCCGGCTGATGATGATGATGACTCAAAGTTTTACAGTTTAACTTATGTTTTATAATTTTTAATCAAGTTTATTACAAGCTTACGTGTCATGTATTCAGAGGAGATAAGCTTACAGTAAAACACACACACAGCTGTGTGTTTCACTGGAATTAAGGATAGAGTTTAATGTTGGTCTATTTATTTTCGTTTAAAGTAAACTCATCGATAGAGGTAGTCAATTATTTATTTATGGCTGTTTGAAACAGTTTTAATTCTCATTTTTTATCTGATTATCTGTTAGAATTAACTGAGTAAGTCGCCATGATTAAGAACATTTCTTTTGCGACCAAGTAGACAAAGGGAAAAAGCTCAAATGAAATGTTAAAAAGCTTTCTTTCGTTACACCCTAAGCTACCCTTTATAATGTTGGTGGTTCTCTAACCACTGGTAAAGCCAAATAATCGTCACTGCCGCCGTGTTATTTTACTTTGGAGTAATTTAATTAAAATTTCATTCAGATATGACCGTAGAAAAGGTATTTCAGAGCAAATGCACATCATAGATAAGAGAAATTTATTCACATATTATCTGACAATATAAATTTAATCAAACGCTTATCTCGAATTGTATATTTTAAATTTCAAGTAGCCTTTATATTATTGCACTTAAATGTTATCAGAGAGCTTTAATTATTAACCCTTATATTATAATACAATATTGTGTTTGTTAATACGTAATTAGCAATTCGTTACGTATTTTTTATTAACAAAGTGTAACGTTATAAAGTAACTAGCAGATTAATTCTAAAACCTACTTTCGATTGGATTAAAATTTGTCCATAATAAAAAAAAATATTTGAATTGTTAAAACTTTGTACGATTCCACATGTTTTGTCACTAACGACCCGGGTTTCGCCTTTCGGCATCTTCGGGCATTCTATCACCCAGCTGACAGCTCTCATTCTGAAATCAAACTTGATATTGAAATTCCATCAAGCACTTTCAGTCGATATCGTAAATTACAGAATTTTAAGTAAGTGTTTATCAACATATCAATTAAATATATCAATGTATTTATCCATATATCACCTAAATTAAAAACAAATGAAAAAAAACTAAACAAAAAAACTTAATGGTTAGGGAAAAATATAAATACTTCGCTGATAAAATACTTTCGATTTTAACTGAATCTTATAATTTAATACTTGAGAGTATTAAGTCATAAAGTTGAAATAATTATACATTTCATTACTTTTGAAATAATTCTACATAAAATTGTGCAAACAATTTAGATTCATGATACAAGTTGTCAGCTTCGTAAGTGATTGTACCAAAGGCAATGAAGATCTAGTATTCATGACAGATGATAGAAAAACATTCACGTAAACGTATTCACAATAGATGACAACATAAAGAGCTTGGAAAGATAATAAAATAAAACGTAAAATAAATTACGAAGGTAATCTCAACTTTATTCGTCGTTTTTTATCTACCTATCTAGATTTAAAATAAAGCTGCAACTTACTTTAATGGGTATTTATGCTTTAAAACTAGTCCTATTTGCACTCTCTCTAGTTTGCTTACCTCTAACGAATTTATTAGGTAACTAGCAACTTTATTAAGCTGTCCATTTCCTGGATATATATTTTTAGTTCCAATAATCGGATTAGTTTATCCTAATCGAAAGAAGGTTCAGACGTATGACCAAGCAAGCGTGTAAATTCAAATTCGGAGGTGGACCGTGTGGTGAATAAAAGGATTTGCTCTTTGGATTTTAATTACAAATCAGCAAATAATAATACACAGCACACCTAATTCTACAACTTTAATACCGAAAAAGCTTTCCAGATTTAAATAATTAAAAAATAATCCCTTTTAAGGTGTTAACTGTCACTTCTTGGTGGAATGGCATGTTATTTTAAATAATGAAAACACATTTTTTAGTACTTATTTCCACAATATATTTTTTGATCTGGACCTGTTTTGCTAATCGCGAGCATTATCAACTGATAGAATACAATTAACAATCAAGTCGATTTATATTTTTTTCTATAGCTATACCGGTCCTGATCAAAAAATATTAACTAAAAAATTTGTTTTTTTTTAATTTGATATAAAACTGCGGTTGTCAAAATTATAAATATATATTCTTCAATTTATTCATTACGAATATTATATTATAGTTTAACACGGTGAAAAAAATAATTGAATTTGAAATATCATAGATATAAAAAAAGCTTGATTTTGATCAAGTTTTTAAAATAAAAAATGATATTCAAATTCCACCAAGCACCTTCAGTCGATATAATAAATTATATCATAGATATAATTAAAACAGAAGTTTTTATCTTGATACTATTTAATAATCATTTTTTTCAGTCGCGTTATGAAAAGAGAGGTTGGTTTAAAGCATTTTTTACACATGACTTAAAAAGAGCTTAAAAATTCAATAGGATAAGCAGATTTTACTGAAGCTGCCTTGGGTTATGTAAAAATTTAATTTTATCTTATGGCTATAACTTAAAAAACTCCATACGCGAGGATTCGAGAATCAAAATAAATCTACAATTGTGTTTATGAAGAATAATTTAGCTTGAAATGTATTCAACATGTGAACATATAGAATTTCAAGACTTGTTCAAACGTCATCTAATTTGGAGATAAACAGTTTGAAATAACAGCTTTCGTTTCAAAGTCAATCTTATTTGATAAATCCGTCATGAAATATAAATTGATAAAAGTATTAATTCCATAATAGCAATATTATATTGTTGACAGCTATTTTGAATCTGATATTTTATTAGATTAAAATTGTAGTTCAGAAGTTTATTTATTTGATAAATAATGTATACATAACGAAATTAAACAATCAAATTTTCAATGAATGCAGTGTAAAAAAGATTTATCAAATGTAAAAATTATAAAATAAAATAAAAAAATCACAAGGAATTCAACCTAGTAACCATAGACAAAATATACTTTAATACATTAAAAATAGTATTCTCTTAAATTCCTTCCCGTCTACGTAGAATATGTTGCAATTACAAACAAAATTGTTGAAATTAAAAGGCTCTTACCATTGGCATCTACATTTGCAGACTAATTATACAATTTAAAAGAATTAAAAATTCTCGCCTTCTGAACATGAGTATTTTGTTATCAAGGATGGTAGCATTCTCATTTTAGCCTCGTATAAGTCGAAAAAAATATGTTGACAAGTACATTTCAATAGTATAGTATAGGATAGTATCTAAGCGCTTTCGATAAGGTTGGTGTAACTCCAATCCCGTGAAACTTAATAATTTGTAATTTTACTTTTGTCTACGATAATTTCACTTGTTGTGTATCCTTAAAATATGGTTCAAATTAATTATTGTGTTTATAAGCTCAGATCAAGGAATCCAAATTGTAAAAAAACATAAGTTCATCAATTCACCATAAAAAAAGAAAATATATATAAATAAAACTACATATAATATTATGCTTCTAGTATTACATTGAAATACGATATTCCGACTTGCTTTTTTACATTTTCTTATATATGTAAATATAAACATGATAAATAGGCACCCGAAATTTCAATTTTGTTATATTTTCATTTTGATATTTTATACATAATGCTATTTATATACAGACATCATCTTGTGCACTTTATTCTGAAATATTTGTCAAAGAAACTTTGAAAGGGGTCCCTTTTTGGGATATTTAATGCACTTCTGTAGTAAAATATTTATGATACCCACTGAAAATATTTGATGGAAATTCAGCATCAAATTTGAATACAAAACATATAAAAAATTGTATAGATTCTGTACAGAGTAAAGTTTCAAAAATTCAAATTTGGTATAATTCATGGTATCAACTGAAGGTGGTGTTGATGGAATTTCAAAATCTTTTTTAAAAAAATTTAAATATTTGAAACTTTTATTATTCCTCATATTTTATCGCTAAAGACATGGATTTCGCCTTTGTGCACCTTTAAGTATTTTACAACACGGATGAAATAGAACTAACAAAAGCTTGTCAAAAAACAGTCAGTTAATATTGATTAATAATAATAACACTCAATTGTCTGTGAGAAGTTTTGTTAATTCTCTATACTGTCAATGAGTCACTCATGAAAGAATTTTACAAGAAATAATAATCACCTATTTAAAATGCAATCAAAAAAATTTGTACT
This sequence comes from Himalopsyche japonica, assembly GCA_028555115.1. Classification (NCBI taxonomy): domain Eukaryota; kingdom Metazoa; phylum Arthropoda; class Insecta; order Trichoptera; family Rhyacophilidae; genus Himalopsyche; species Himalopsyche japonica. Next base: position 870,682 of record JAHFWJ010000012.1, read on the forward strand.
TAGAAATGCCTACTTATTTCAAGTTGGTTGGTAACGATACGTATTAAGCATCGAGTTAACTCCTGTATTATATCACCGAATCAATATTATTTAAATTTATTTTAGTTTTCATTTAGTTCCTAGCCTAAGGGTCTGTGTTTTTCCTTTAATTAACTCCTATCCGTGTGATAGTATGGCTGAAGACGCCGAAAAGTGAAACTTTGATCGTTAATGACAAAGCATATGAAATCGTACAAAGTTTCAACATTTTGAATTTCAAATTTGATAGTTATACTGAAATATATATTTTGAGTGTGTAAGCTAATATGGGAATCGTGAAATATACAAGCCGTTTGTCGATATAATATAAATAACTTGCATAATGTGCAGTGCATAAATATAATAGAATATGCATTTGTAAGCAATTGGCGTCGTTCCAAAAGCTCTGCTATGTGCTTTCAAATTCAAAACTGACCTCTTGAGGAAATTGGCGAGATATTTTACTGAACGTACTTGTGCCTAAGACCGTGTACGGATTAAATCGTAGAGTGAATGGGCACGTATCCTCGATTTTCGAAAAATCAATTATTCAAATATTTCTTGGATTAGTGTTTGAATACGTGTTCAATAACAGCATACGGAGAAATTTCATTGAATATGATAAAAAAAATACTGTCGATTCTGTTTCATCCTTGAGAGAGAATGCCTGAAGATGCTGAAAGACGAAAACTGGATCGTTTGTGACAAAACATGTGAAATTGTAAAAAGTTTCAACGATTTAAATTTGATATTGAAATTACGTCAAGCGCCTTCAGCCGTTATCACAAAATACAAATAAATATTAGTTTATGCGGTCTTGTTGTAAGATTTTTTATTACAACGATTTAATCGGTTTGGGTTCAAGCCGCAATAAAGTTATTTAAAATTTATGTTTCTCCAATGTTTATTTGAAATCAATAACACAAGTTTTTGTGGTGTGCTTTCTTCTCGAGTTGATTTCAAGTGATTTATCTTTTACATGACTTGAACTTAAGTATTTGGAAAGTCAGTAATATTTATTGTAATGCCAAATGCTTTTTAAACGAACGAAAAATTATGTTTAATATATTTCCTGAACTTATATTTATTTTTATTAAATTTCTCAGTATAAATAAGAAAATATATATTTTACTAAAGATATGGATATGTTTTAAATGATATGAGTTTTACTATGGTGATAAAACGAGGAACTATACCGTGACAAGTACAATTTTAAATTTATTTTTTCATTAGGTTGATTTCGGATGCCTTAAAAATAAATCATTCATTTCGCTGTGGTGTTATATATTTTTATCAAAAAATTGAATTGAATTTCGATTGATGTGAAAAGTGAAGCTTTAGAGACACAATTTTTTTATAATCAAAAAATATTCAATATTTTCTTTACTTAACATCAGTTAGTCGCCTGATGTATACGACGGTGCAAATATAATAGTTTGACGCACGTACAAACACGTTGATATACAAGTTTAAATATCAACCTTACCGAAATCTAAGAGACCCGTTGCATTATCTATTTAAATCCGTTCAAACGTCTGATCCTTTTCAACGTTTGTCACGCTTAATAACCAGACACTCACTTGTTTAAGATTTATGAGTGAGAACCGTTTAAGATAATTTCTTATTCCTTTGATAAGTTAATCATGCGGAATAAACAATGCTTATTTAAACTTTTGAGTGATTCTCAATGAAAAGCTTAAATATTATACCCAAAGGTGGGAAATGTTCAAATACTGTATAAAGCAGAATCGCTTTGAATTCAAGTATTCAGTGAATATTTTTGTTTGTATAGAATAGAAATCGTATTAATGGGTAACGTTACAAACGTTACCCATCAATCGATTTCTTTGAAAATTGAACTTGAAAACCTCTTTTAAAAAAATAATTATATTTTAGAGATACAACAAAAATTTCTCTAAAAGACAAACAAACGTTATCATTTATTTGATAATTAGTTGAATTACTTTTATAATGACAAAAATAAAGTTTCTTTGTAGGCTTTATTAATCAAAGACTCGGATATCTATGCAAAATAGCCTTCCGAGTGTAACCCTCTTTAAAACAAGTGATGAAAGGAAACAGAGGGTTGAATTACAAAGCAGAGGAAGGTAGTGTTTATATTTAGATAACTCACATAAGTTTGTAAATGTGAATATTTATAATATATAATATATTTATACATAAAGCTGTAATTAATTTTCTAACTAAGAAATATTTGCTCATGGCTAAGATTACAAAATATGTGTGCGTGTATATTTATAAGCTGTTTGAATATGAACGATATATTTTGAACGTATTTACCAAAAGCACAAATGTGCTTTTTTTTATTTCACAGCTGAGACCTTTCAGTTTAATTCGGTGTATTTTGTGTATATCGTTTTTCTTCCAATAAATTAACTTTGTGACTAATTTTGGTGAGTAATTTCTATTTTCAGAAGTCTGCATCTTGTAAAATGAAGCATGTTATATTAATATGTGGCTAAAAATAACGGTACCATAAAATTTACAAAATAAAAATATTAATATTTAACTTGATGTCTTCAAAAATACTGTTATTGTAATGGTTAAGTACGTTATATAATATTAAGGCATGTGAAATGTCAAATTTTAATTGTTGAAATTGTATACACGTTCATATATTTTGTCACTCACGACCCAGGTTTTAACTTTCTGCATTTCAATGAATCCAATCACATGGGTGCAATAGAAATTAAGGACAGTAAACAGTTTGCATAGTTTGTATACACAAAGAACTGCACAGAAAATATATCGACTTTGAGACAAAGATAATTTTAAGTCAGAAATATTTTTTAGAACTACTCGTTCGATTATAATGATATTCAATTTTGGAAAAAAATATTTTAGAAGCAATACAGCCTTATGAATTTGTAATGAGAGGTTTTGACAATAATCAAATATCTTAAAAACATAATTGAATAATTTACTACAAAGACATAGCTGTTGCAAATGAGAGTGTTGTGTGGCTCTCATATCTTAAATAGCATTTTTAACAAAACTTTAACAGGAAAAATAAATCATACAACACAATTATGTTAAGTTTTCAAACTAGAAAGGTGACCAGCTTAACATATTTTGCACATTTTCATCACAAATATTGGATGGGCTATCATATTTTCGCTAACAATAATAATAATGAAGGATGGTAGATATAAATCCGCAGCACGTACTACGTAACCAGTTCAAAGGGTCATATAACCAAAACAGAAGCGATAAAGTTGATTAAAATGTTACATCTTACGCAATTTATAATCCATTTTATTTATATTTCACATAATTTTGTTGACTTTATTTATTGATTATCCAAATTTTCACATAAATTCAAAAAGAAAATTCATAAACATTTCAAATCCATTCTCAGTACAGATTAAACGGCCTCCTAAGTGAGATATGCCAACAGATTTTCTCTACAATAACATATATTATTTATTGTGTTATTGACTGTTATTCTTGTTAAGACTAATCCTTTTCTGTTTTCTACCGAAATGCAGCGGATGTTTACCATAAAAATACACAACAGTACATTAACGTAATAGCGTTAGTAAAAACATTACAACAACGTATTTTCTTTCAGTACGTAGTACATTAGTAAAACATTAAATATATTACACTATGATTATGTTATGGTTTGATTTTTGTATGCAAAAAGATGATATTTGAAATTTTCTCTTTCCGCATTATACAATATTTAGTCCAGTGTTGGTTTAAACTCTTCACTTATATTTGAAAACACCTCAGATTGTTCATAATAAATCATTACGGAAAGCATATAACGTTACGTGGTACATCCGTAATTCATTGATTGAATTGGCATTCACCTGGTAGAACTCCGTTATAACACGGTGAAAAAATAGCAATGTATTTTAGTTTTACAAAAATATTTTAAACAAATATAGTTGTGTCTGTTGGTGAAAATAGCAAGCAGCTCAGTCATTTGGTAAAGCGATTGCTTAAGTGAACGTCCTAGACATTTGCGTCTTTTTTACATCTAGGTCACTTGTGAACGTGATACGTGATGTTGGTTTTGCCACCCCAGTTGCCTGGCACAGAAATACTTTACTCGCCGTACCGTACTATGCGGAATGGGGAATATTTCAAATATCGTCTCTTCTGTATACAAACATTATAGTTATTTAATAAATACAAGCTGACATTATAAGGTTCAACTAATATATATATTATAAGTGAATATGCTTTTCTATACTATTATTAAGTTGTTGATTTGTTTGAAAATAGGGGATCTATTTTATTTTCCAAGACGCGACAGTATTAGAGTTCTTCAAGTCTCCTTCATCTCATATGTATTGATTTATATGTTGGATTATTCTTTTGTAAAGCTCGATTGGTTATCGAGAAGATCCGCTTTTAGCCTAAACGATTATTCCGTATTGCTTCATTGTAGCTTTGTAGGTAAGAGATCGTAGAGTTATAATGTTGTAATGAAAAATTTTAAACATCTTGATACCGAATTGAAGGTCTTTTCAAGACTATGCAGCAACGAATTACGGATGACACGGTGAAAAAAATAGCAATGTAATTTATCTCTACAAAATTATTTTTTTTAAATATAGTTGATAGCTATTTCGGCTCACGCCATCGTCAGAACTATGGTTCTGATGATAGTTGATAGTGAGACGAAATAGCTATCAACTATATTTTTTAAAAAATAATTTTGTAGGACTAAATTACGTTGCTATTTTTTCACCGCGTTATAATGGAGTTCTATTAAGTGAATGCCAATTCAATCAATAGACATTTATTTTCCTCATTTAATCGACTCAGATTCATTCAACCGTGAGATTTTCTAATTCACATTTGAATACATTATTGTTGTTTCAAATATTTTTAGTACAACACAATTTACATTGAATAAAAAAAATTGTTTTCGCTCATGACACTTATTATTCAAGTTAAGCGTTCAAATTTTCACATTGATTTTCAGAGTCAAATTGTTTATATGTAAAATTCTTAGAATAAGGAAGATTGGATAAAAAGCAACCGTTACTTTTTTAGCCCCCAGCCTCTTCTTTTTATCCATAGTCTTTTCTACATAACTTATATAATATAAAGCTAAAAACTGTACAATATACTTCCACAAAATTTGATTTACGAATTTCAACTCATTCCTATACTTCTAGTTATTTATTAGTTTTTGATAAGTTATTACTTTTTTATTCAAGCAATCAAAATATCCTTGGAATTAAAGATATTTGTGTATTGAAAAAAATGTTAATATTTCTTTACAATATTTTTAATAGCTTTCTTATTTGTTTAGTTTCTATGAATTAAGTGTAACGCAAGCAGGATTTTGGTATATTTTGTCCTCGTATTCTTGCTTAATAAATTGTAACATTAAACAAAGGAAATTACTTCGCAAAAAAACTTCCGTTGATCATGCACTGCTGGTGTAGAAATTATCAACGGGGATTTTATTTCAGGATTAATTTTAGTCTATTTTTCATGCACAATTTTTATTCTCAAAAGATTTTCTTGAGACTGTGACCTAGTTTGAGGTGCTTTGTGTTTTTATTCTTAAGGTCGAATCTTTAATATCGTTTTTCAAATTATCAAAAACATAGTCAGATTTAATATTCAAAAACATTTAAATTTCGTCTCAAAATCTTTTTTATTGTTTTTTAATTGTACATGACATTTACGTTAAAATTCTTTTTAATATATTATGTGATATAACTATAAATAAATAAGTGATCAAAAAAATCACAGTTTTGTTGAAAAAAAAATATTTGCGCGTTCAATATTTGATTTTTAATATGATGTTTTGATTTCATGAAGTCGCATTTTTAACTTCTCAATATGCTGAAATCTTCAAGGCTTTTCCTTTATTATTTTATTAAAAAAAAACTGAATTAGTCACCCAACATATGTCTGTAAATACTTGAGAAACTTTTTTTATGGCTTGTTACTTCACTATGTTATCATGAGTATGTTCACTTTTAAAAAACAACTAGAAAGTATGATGAAAATTTATATTTGCCAAATATTTCTTTTGGCTTACAAAAAGCTGTAGCAAAAAATATCTTTTGTAACGACGTACACATTCCAGATGACGGTAGAACAACACAATATGTGAAATATACTTGAAGTTAAATTTAGCTCAATTTACCGTCTGGGATAAGTAATTGTACGTGAATATTTTGCTGTTTGGTCAATTATTGCATTTTAATTACTTAGTTGAAATCTGAGAAGAAATTTATAGCACCTAAAAAATATTCATAAAATCATATTGTGAGCAAAGAAAATAGATACTACCGTCAGATATTGGAGGGTGAAGTGGCTTGATTTATGTACCAAGCAATAACTAAAACGATGATATTCATGTGCATAAATTTAAGCTTGTGTGGTGTGCTACGTGTACTTACGAAAAGCTTTTATCTTCCTTAGAAATATGAAGAAAATTGATTTTTTTTAAATAAATTATAGAAGTTTAATTCAAAAAAAGTTGCAATTATATCTAGTAAAATAATTGGATATTTTTTTTCATTTGAAGAAAAAAATATTGATTTAAAATCTTCGTTGTGTTTCGCAAAACGTATTTATTTTTACGTCAATCCAAAAATCTAAAATCCATTAAGAACTTCTTGCAATCATTGGTTGAACACAGAATAAGATTAATACCATTCAAGTGATGAATGATTTTATTGAATATTCACATTTCAAAGCTGCTTTTAAAGGAAATTTCCACATGAAATAATCTCAAACGAAGAATATTTTACTGAAATGAATTATAATACAAAGTAAAATCTTCTAATTCCGTTAAAATAAAACTTAAAAAATCGAATAATAAAAACTCAAGAAAGACGATTCTGCAAGCGCATAAAACAAAAAATACTGCAGATGTACACTCACTGAAATCAGAATGAAAAAATATATATTCAAATTTATCACGTCGTATTTTACCACTTTATTGTACAATCAAATATTTATTTACTATCTGATGTTCTCACACGAAAAAAAACACGGAAGAAATTTGCCGTTCGATGTACTTAAATACTTCTCAGTAGAGAAAGATTTTTTTTGAGAATTTGTGACACATTGTTGATAAATTAACGGTTTTTATTAAAGTTAGAAAATATGACAATGATTAATTGAACCCACTATGATCGAAAGCCTCTGTCGTTTTTATTAAAACGTGTACATTTTAATGTGGATTTTTTTCAATGCTGTAGATAATATATTGTTTTTATCGTATTTTCAGCTTTCTATATTAATAGATACTAGTCTTATTAACTAGCATGACAAGTGTCTTGCGAGAGTATTGAAAAAACTGTTTCAGGTTAGAAACCTTAAGCCGTTTTAAAATTAGCACTTATTATTAAATAATATTGATAACTTTGCTATTCCACATGACGTATTTCTAAATATAACACTTCTTTGATAAACATCTACATAACAACTATATCAAAATGTTGTCCTTTAATATCTGTCAACTAATTTAAGCTTCCTAAATGTAGAATACGCCGGGACTAATTCCTTCTTATGTACATGGGGAAGAGACTAGAATCATACACTTCAATAAATAATTATAAACAAATTACTTATGTTAAGTGTTAAAAATCATAAGAGAAGTTAATTTATCAGTGATGAATGACTTGTTATATGTTGTAATTTTTATTTACTTACAATTTACAACTATGCATTGAAAAAGTATAGAATATCTTCTATTATTTATTCGACAGAGTATTTTTACGTTAGTTAATAATTATGACATTTACTTTCACATTTCCATCGAATAAATTGAAAATAAAACTGATTTATTTTATATAAGCTGACCCGTCGCGCGTTGCTGTGATCTTGGAGTAAGGAAGTTCAAGGAAATTCGTTGTGATAACAAACAATTTAGCTGTTAATAATGACGTTTTAATACTATTTATTTGCTATTTGGGTGTGTTGGGGAAGAAGTGGTATGCTAGAAACATTTGCGGGAGTGTACTCAAGAAATTTATAATGATTTATATCGATCAAATGAACGGTGTACTAATCCATTAAGCACAAACACACACACACACATATATTGATTTTTATATATAATAGAAAAAGATTAGATTATACACCGATCTTTTGGAGAGGTGTTATGCCAAAGCCTTTGTGAGAGTGTACTCATTAAATTTGTTAAGTTTCATATCGATCGGATGAATGAGGTAGTAATGCATAAAAGACAAACACACACACACATACATTGATTTATATATATTATTATTTGTCGGTAAAACGGAAAATAAAAACAATTTTATAATACTACTCTCATATTTTGAAAACAATCAGAAACAATTACATTTGTCGCGAGTATTTTAAAAATTATTTATGAATGGTTTTTTTAGAGTTACTGTTAACCTTAACCATAAAAAATTTAATCAAATCAGACTTGTAGAATTGATTTACTGTTTTAACAAGTATTAAGCCGCTTATACTCGAAACCGTTTACTGTGCAATTTGATCGGCTTCGGTTTTTTTTTCATAAAGTAGCAAGAATAAATATATACTTAAAAATGTTAAGGCATATTGGTATATAAAATTTTATGGCACACCATTTGTAGGATTACACGATAAGGTTTAGTTCTTTTGTCCATATTTTCTGAAATTTCGATAATAAAATTTATGGCATGTTCGACAAAGAAAAATATACTTTTACCACTCTATCATATTATTATAAGAATAAAATTGGAATTAAATAAGTGTCAACAGTGAAATTTAAATCCTATTTCATCATATATAACCAAATCTATAGAATAGCAGTAAGGAAATAACTCTTTGAATGTAATAAAAATCATAAAAAAGTATTGATTAATGTCAAATCTTGTGACAGCTTATTTTGCACTAATCAAAAAAAAAATATATGGATATTTATCACAGTTTTTTAGAAATATTATAGTGCTCTAGAATTTTTTATTAGGTGTTATATTGATACAAGTTTGAGCGTGGTGTTAAAAAAATCACATTGTAATTCCCACTGGTTGAGAAGAGTAGTTTTGACAGACATAAAGAGTTATATGTTGCTTTTAATAGGAGAAAATATCTTTATTATCAAATATTACTCTCTGAAATTATTCACATTCAAACAGAATACTTTGACATCAAAAGCATAAACTTCATGCATTGTTAAAACTCTTTCCATTATCATCACTTTGGCATAATATATATATATATATCATCATCATCATCATCATCAGCCGGGGTCGATCCACTGCTGGATGAAGGCCTCCCCCTGTTTTTTTTTTTTTTGGGGGGGGTTTGGACATAGCAACACCACGCTGCCCATCCGGGTTGGTGTTCGGTTTTCTGTCTGGGTTTTCCTTCCCATAGCCAAGAGAACACACGGCACTCGGTGTTCCCGAGCGGTCACCCATCCAAGCACTATCCGCGCCCAATGTTGCTTAACTTCGGTGATCGCACGAGAGTCGGCGCTTACAACGTGGTACGGTCGTTGGCTATATATATATATATACATAAAACAATATAAAAAAAATGAATTATATATAAGAATCAAGAAATATAATAATTCACTTGTTTTTCTTCGTCCGTTTAAAAATTTATATTTAACCTCCCTAAGAATATACATCACTTGGATTTCTTCCATTTTGAAATTGGCACCTCGAAATATTTGTAAGCAATATGTGGCATTATTTATAAACACACTTTCCATACATGATATTTTCTTTTTTCTCAGACCAATTAGGAACTGTATTTTTCTGTAGCGTAATATGAAATTCATTATTGTTATCGTATATTCCACACGTTTGGCCCCGAACAATAACCTTCCATATTTTTATGTACTCGATCAAGCTGTCGTAAATGTACTTCAGCATTCAATATATTCAACCACTCGATAATATTGACAGCTTTAGTACAATATTATTATGGGAAACACTTCCCACGAATTGGCTTTTTACGACTACTTTCTGTATTATAATACCACTCTGATGTTTTTCGTGGTATAAAATTTTTCGTTAAGCTTAATAGCAAAGCATCCAACCACGTGCATTCTTTAAAAGGCTACGAAGTGGGTATATTCAATTTCAACGTGTTCTGAAATCCATGTGTCCTCGTTATTGGAACTCATTTTGTAAAAAATATCTGTTTTGGCACGTCGTTCTAGACAGTTTTTTTTATGATGTTTTGAGTAAGTAAACTCTTTCTTAGAAACATTTGAAAAAAACTAACGTTCCAAAGTTAGATTTATTTAAAAGCTCAATTCATTTATTTTTTCAAAACAGTTTTATAAACACCAATTTTTTCAATGATTATCAGTATTAAGTATCGTTAAAGCTAATATAAGAAGCTGCTATTTGTTTTAAAAAATATTTTATCGAATGTAAGTAATTGCAGTGCCACTACACGCATCCTAAGTTTTCGATTATCCGATGGCATGACTTTGCGCGTATATTTTTTACCCTTCCCTACATTTTAGCTCGATCAATGCAATAATTCTATTTTCACCATTTCCATAGTTCCTTTTTTAAAAAATGTTAAATCTTTTGTTTTTAAATGCGTTTTCGCGGTTGTTGATTATTAAAATACAAAAATATTTCTGAATGTGGTAAAATATTCAAATTTTAATGTGACACTCGAGAAAAAATCTTCATACCACTTTTTTTAAATAAAAATGCAATTTTACGAGCATGCTTTTAATTTAAAAAAAGCTTGTATGAGAAACATAAATTTTAATTGGCCTTAATGATATTTAGTTACACACTTATATACTTTGCTATGTCGTCTATATGTTGAGCCTTAAAAATGTTAACTGGGTTAATAAAACACAATGAGGCTACTTAAGTGTGTATTATGAGCCCAACACCCTCGTTGTAAAGGGTGCTAGAAATGCAAATTTCTTAAAAAAATATATTTTTAAAGGAAAAAAAATTAGCCAAGAAACACACCGATCCAAATTACATTATAATTATCGTACAGTAAAAAAAAAACATAAATAGTCCATAACAACCAAATCATTTTTTTCCCATGCTATATTTTTTGGCTTATACTTAGTACAAAGCTAAAACATGTAATAGAACTTTGCTTATTCAGAACCGTTTGAATCTTTATTTTGTTGATGATAATATTTTTTTTATTAATGAAACATATTCATCATTTGATGAAATATTCGTATTCGCGCAAGAATTTTTTTTTTGTTTTTGACTAAGACTAATTTTACATGCTGACACTATTCTCAATCCTAGATGCATTTTTAAAAGTATAAATATATATAATAAGTATAAATTGTTTCCTAATTCTTGAACCCATGGGTTTGTACACCTGCTACTTTTAAGTCAAATTAATTTTTTGTTTTGTATAAATAGACTTGTTTGTAAATTGTATTCTATCAGTCGATAATGCTCGCGATGAGCGAAACCAGTTCTGATCAAAATATATATTGTGGAAATAAGTACTAAAAAATGTGTTTTTATTATTTAAAATATCATGCCTTTCCATCAAGAAGTGACAGTTAACACCTTAAAAGTGATTTTTTATTCAAAGTAATTAATTTTGCTGTACCGTATGCTGATAAAATAGACAGTAACACAAAAATTCAACATAAAATTCAATTGTTTCGGCTCAAAAATTTTCGTGGACCACCCAAAAATCTCCACGGACCACCGATTGAGAAACTATGTTGTAGAGCGTTTTATATGACGTCTTCAATCAAGACTTATTTAAATACATTGTTAACTGTAAATTGCAATATTTCAGTGTAATTTCCTATTTTTAGATATTTCCATCCTGAAGTAATTCTGAATTTCTTTTAATTAAAACATGGTTCAGATTTTAATCATAACCACAATATTATTCTCAGCAGGATGTTGTTAGTTCGAATTAAATTTGACGAGACTCCGTAGCAATTTTCAATCCGAAAAACATTTATGAAAATCCCAGAACCAAGGGATATTGTTATCACGATTTCATTTGAAGATTTACATAACAAAAAACAAACCAATTTCACACGCTTTATTTGTTATTTAACTAAAAAATATAGCTTATTCGCGATAATATTTAAAATGTCCGAAATTTTGTGTGCGAATTTATTTAAATAAATAAAATAAAAAACTTTGTTTAGCACTGAAATAAAGCAATGAATCTATCTTTTTTTTTCTAACATTATCAACGTATTTCTTTGATCTCTACTGCAATTTATACTACGTTCTTCATTTGTCTTCCATTCATTGCACGAAATAATTTCCTATGTCATCAGCTCATATTATTGGATTAGTGTAAGCATTTATTGAAAAATAATGTTCTCCTATTGAATTTAGTTAAAAACGTTCTTGTTATAACTAGTTTCCAGATAAATTTTATTGTTATTCGCAGAAAACATGAAGCCATTGTGAGCTTGAAGTGTAGAAAATTAAAATAGATCGGACGCATTTTGTAGCGACAAAATGAAAATTACACATTCGTGACTCTTCGTACTCAATGACATTGAGAAATGATCATAGAAGAATATTTCCAGTTAGCTATATCCAGTATCGTTTGTTTTTATGCATTAATATATTTTTTCCACAAAAAGTCGTTGTTTATAATTTGTATTTTACTGTATAGTAAAATAAGGACACAAAATTCTTTCGATGTCTTAAATTAAAATTCATAAATAAAACAATACTATAAAGTGACTTTTTTCATATTTGGAACAACATTTATTACGAACGCGTATTAAAATATTTTATCTTTCAATTTTCTACAGATCAATTCAACATTTTTTATTACAAATTAAGTCTTTATATATCCATTGGAAGATTACTCAAATAATAAAGGTTTTAACAAAAATTTCATATTAATATACAGAGGGAATTTGCATACATATTAACTAAAAAGTTACATTTGACATTGTAATGATTTTTGGTAAAATTATTTAGACCAACAATCAGGTAAAATATGTTAACACAAGATTAGCGTTTTTTTTTATTACTGTCACAACGGATTCTAAAAAACATTTGAATGTATTTATTCTTATTACGATATTAAGTCTACGGCTTGGGGGCTAAACTAAGAAGAGGATGGACGACAGCTTGAACTTGAAAAACATCAAGGCCAGAAGGGTGTAAAAAAATATCATTTTTTCCGTGTGAAAACTTTCACTAATATTTTTAGATTCTAAGCTGTTCAATATTGGACGATTTTTCTAAATTTATTACATTTTAAACAAAAAAATACCGTTCAAACTATCATACGAAATTTGGTATATAGTCAATCATGTTATTTGATAACCTCCAAAACGCCTTATAAATTGTACTAGGACATAAACATTCATTTATTAACACGGCTCTCATATGAACTAACAACCAAAGGGGTGTCAAAACCGCAACTCTTGTAAATCATCTACATCCACACTTATTCATAATTTTCTCCGCAATTTCAAAACAGAGCCCTCGGGGAGTCGCAAGAGAATCTCACCCCTTGTTTAATTTTATTATACACCCCGGATGAGTAGATTTGTAGAACTTAAGCAACTCTGACAATAATTACGCGCTGGGTCATATTTTGGCTGTTTGTGAAGACAACAATTGCATTAAGAATGCTGCTGATATAATTTTTAGGGTCATTAACAAAAATGATATTTTAATAAATATAATCAAATAATATATTTTTAACCGCTCATAATTAACTATACATTCTTAAAAATTCGAAGGTTTTTGATAATACCGACCATAAAAACACAAAATCAAGATTATTAAAAATTGCTCTGCATGGAATCATAATTAATCTAGCGTGACCCACTTTCTATCAAAATGATATAAGCTTCAAATGCAGAATTACTTTCTTAATTTTACAAAAGGAAAATCTTTAAAAAAATATACTGGTAAAAATGAATTACATAATTGGATAAATAATTCACCAGTTAATTGTTTATACATTTCTAACTACCGTAAAATTAGTTCTTTGTGAAATAATTTCATTTTACTTTCTATTGTCATAAGACTTAATTTAGAATATACAAAAATCTTTACCGGATTACAGATTTTTTAAGCATATGTATATATATACGATTTGAATTGTTACAACTTTGTACGATTCCACATGTTTTGTCACTCACGACCCAGGTTTCGGACCTTCAGTCGATATCATAAATTATAAAATATGTATATTCATTTCATTTGAAATATGAAGGAATTATAACACGGTGAAAAATAGCAATGTATTTTGGTTCTACAAAATTTATAAAATATAATTGATAGCTATTTCGTATGATTCCTTCGTCAAAACCATCTTGTTATAATGGAGTTCTACCAAGTTAATACCAATTCAATCAATCACGGAATAATATTATATTATCATTTATTTTGGTGACTTCAATGGTGATGTAAAATATATTCCGTAAGTATCGTTATTCAGTTTTTCTGCAATAATCTCTTCAAATTCAGTTTCTCAATCTCTCTAAAATTGGAAAAACAGAAGTAAGTATGTGGTTATGAGAAGACTAGGGGTTATTCAGTAAGGAATACAATTGACGGAAAAAAACCGAATAGCATGCTTCTTCTAACAAAAATCACATAGTCAATTAATAAAATTACCCGTATTGAGATTGGAGCTCATTAAAAACAATGTAGATGATTGAGAGACACCACGTTAAATAATTTATATTATTTGCTTGAAAAATAAAAATACAATGTTTACTACTATTTTCAGAACATTACATTTGTAAGACCAGAACTGGTTTTGCCCATCACGAGCATTTTATATCGTTATAATGATAGCAATAAGCAAAATCTCTTATCATTTAAAATAAATAAAATTGCGGAAACAATATGAACCAAACATTTCATTTTTAGAAAATATTTTAATATGATGCCTTTCTTTCTAGTTAAAACCTCAGAAATTAAAATATATGATTATTTTAAGTTACAGATTACATAATGCTATAATAATGGTAAAATAATAAAATAACTCGATACTAATAAAAAAAAAAAACTTCTTCTTCAATGCATTTATTATGTCGTATAGTTTTAATAATTTTTAAACACTATTTGTACACACTTGAGAAAAGCAAAGCCCGAAATACATTAATTTTTGTACAGTACGTTGCAAAATATTTATCTCTTGAAATACATTTCCTTCCTTTATAATTTATCAAAAGTGTTATTTAGTGCACACCATTAAGATTCATCTTTATTTTACGCAGATCGGTGAAAATTCTCCCTTAACGACCATCACTTTGAAGTGTATATCGTTACCTCTTTGAATGCCTGTATTGATTTGAGTTTCGAGTGATTTTCCTTTCTTAATTTGTTCGTCCTGCATTTTGCTATCACCGAAAACAGTACAGGGAGCAAATAAGCCAAGGAAGTGCGATACTCAATCTTACAACACAACTGCGTTGCTATTAATATAAAAAAGGGTAGATTTTTTATCAATATTCTTTTTCAGTTTTAATGCATTGAGAATCATGTGAGAACAAACGTCGCATTCTGTACAATCTTAACCTTTAATAGAGTATGGATGTACTTGTAGTAAGTGACAACAATTATTGTGATAATATATTCAAGTGCTATGTGTCAATAGTTTGTGATCCCTGGATTATGCAACTGGTTTTATTACGTTAAAACCCTAAAAACGTGAGTTGTATTTTTTTTACAATGATATGATTAAAAAACTTACTCTTCAAAAAAAAACTTACTCTTCACAGCACGATTAAAATTCATTAGTTGCTTCTGGAAATGTTAAACCATTTTAATGTTATCAATTTAATTTTTGTAAAATAAAATAACTCTTCTCTGCCGAAGTATTTTAAAAATATTTTGACATTGAAGATTTCAAAAAAGTTTAACTATCTCATAACGATTATCACACGAAAATGCACCGTATTAAAAAAATGCTTCCACACAAAAAGTCAGCACAATAAACGCGCGTACATATTTTTTATTTAAATAAAAATACAGCAAAAAGGATTTTCAACATTGGTTTCTAGTGATTTGTGAATAATTGGTTTTGATATGGTTAGAGATGACTCTGAAGCAGACACCAAAACAATTCAATTCGGTTTCGATTTGCAGTTTCGATGTTTGCGCTATGCATTGAAACTATTGCAAAAAAAAACTAAAACGGGTAAACAAAAACGTGTGAAAAACAAAAACATTTTGCATCACCTCGCTAAACATGCAGGCCTCGGGGTGAATTGTAATGAAAACGGGAGATAAAATATCGGTACGATGAATAATTAATAAATGCCAAAATATAGCCGAATTTTATGAATAACGCATTATTCCAGAAAGCGTATCGGAGTTAATTTATATTAAGAATAGCAGCCCTGTATTGTTTCATTAAGAATTATTTTCTAGGTTTATCAATTATACATTATTATTAGGTAATGATTTTGAGTTTGAGATATAAACTATACTAAAATTTGATAGTCAATTAAGTGCTTATTGCAATTTAAATAAGCGAAATAAAATTTTGTTTACCGGCATTTGATTGATAAAGTAAAGCTTAATGATTTTTTTTATTTAATTCATTCATTACATTTCACACAAAAACTATATTACATATAATATATTTATATACATCTCTTTCTCCTTCTATATTTATCATCATCTTTCTCTTGGAGTGTGTCTGCGCGTTTTTTGTATTATGCATTTTTAATTAATGATATCGACTGAAGGTTCTTGATGGAATTTCAATATCAACTTTGAATTGTTAAAACTTCGTACGATTTCACATGTTTTGTCACCAACGTCAGTTCTGTTGCATCCATGCTATAAAATGCATGAAGATGCCAAAAAGCAAAAGCCCGGTCGCTTGAGTAACACATTAATAAAACAACCATCGTCCTACCTATCTCCAATATAACTTACATAAACATGTTACTTTGTAATGTAAATTTAAATATTTTGTAATCATCGATCGAAATTTTTTATTGTACATACATAACTTTTTTCGTATTTATCTATTTTTTTAACATTTAAAATTTAAATGATGACTACTTCGTCTTACAGTCAAATTTGTCACAATCCATCAGATAAAAGTATGCTTTAAAGCATACTTAATAGAGATGAAAAAATATGTATTATTAAGGACGAGAATACATTTATTTTTTGCATCAAGATAATACATAGTGAAGTGCGCCAATATTCCGATTACAGATAGCAAACAAACATGAAAAGGACAAATAAAAATTCAGATTAGTATGGCAGCCGACTCAAATGTCGTATTTGTTGTGCGAGATTTTTTTTCTTACTTTTATTGTTTTTATTAATGCGATACAAATATTTTCGTGGGGTTATTATCTTTACTTATTTGTTTTGCTGCTACTTTGAAACATTTTTATTTTAACAGATTTTGTGGTGGATATAAAAACGCGATCTTTTCTATTATATTTTATATTATTTACTCTTTACACATGTTGCAGCTTTACACAAAAGACAGAGATGTACAATCATATAACTAGCTCCAAATACTTTAAATTTGTAGTATAAGCATGTCTTTACAAGCCTTGTGAAATAAGAATACAATATTTATAGGTGATAGTTTATATATACTCGGTATCACAAGATTAACAAACAATTAACATTATTAATAAATATAGAATGACAAAGTTTTGAGCATATGTCGGTAAAAAAATTCATAATTTTCAGTGATTAAAATAATGTTTTTTACAAAGAGTTACATTTTTGAGGCTATTTTACTTGTTTATGTTTAGTTCCAGTGTTCACGAACTTGAATTCTAGAACAGACAATACCACAAATAATCTTTGAAAACATTACGTCAGTGAATTCATAAAATCATTTTTTTTCATATCAGATTTCAATAGCGAGGCGATGCGTTGGCAATGAGGTAAACTCTTGTCAAAACCTAGCCGCGTATTTTTTTTATTTTCACCCGTCCCAGCAAATTAAAATTGAATAACCGAGTAACCAGTGCTCTTGTATTAGAATATAATAAAAATCTTATATGTATAAAAGTAAAAACATAATTACTTATCAGGTCCATCAATCGCTTGGAAAATCAATGTATGACTATGATTTGTCTAATGGCTCAAAATCGATTTGACTGTAAAGGAAATTACAAAAGTATGAAAGACCAAAAACAAGCACGCTTGCCATTTTCTCTAGGTAGTAAAAATAAATAGGCAAAATTTATAACATGAACGTGTCTGAAACTTTCAGCTTTCTTTGTATAGATACTAAAAATATTTTGACGACCTTTCAATAACATCGGCAAATTACTGAACACCGTTTATATCATATCATAACCATACGGTCATTTCCGACGCTAAGCTTTATTGCTTTTATATCCATAATACAAAGCAGAAAAAATACAAAGGTTCCATCATCGAGCTTTTTTTATTTTACATGATTTATTCAACAAAAAAATAAACAGATATTTTTCAACATTATTTCTTATTAAAAAATCTCCGATGTTATCCGTTTTTCCATTTTGAATTGTTCTACAAAACATTATTTTTCAAGGGATGTTTTTTTACCCAGTGCAGCAAAAAAGCTGTATTAAGCACAACAAAGATATATTACCAATATGCCATCGATACTATTGTTCGACTCTCATAATATTTTCATATATCAGAAATATATCAGAATAGTGGACTTAACACTAAGTGTTCATCGTAACTGTATTCGGTTACAGTATCCAATAGTTTGTGGCACACAATGTTTTACATCGGGAACAAACATTTGTATCAATAAATTTATATTGCCAGTTCCTTCATAAGAAATAAATTTTGGTTTGACAAGGCATCTTCGTTTCCAAGAAGACGACTAATTCTAAAAGCTTTTTAGTTTGCAATTGAAATTAAGTTGTAGCAACCATAAATAGTTCGAGTGAACGCTCGATTAGATAAACGCTTTGCTGGCGTTGTTCTGAAAATTTGCCTAACCAACGCGAAATATTTTGGCAGTCACCAACGGCTTAAAATACAGTTGAAATGCGATAATTTTTGTTCCACTGAATGAATTCATTTTTCATCTATTTTATTTTTTAGTCGCTGAAAAATGACTGAAATTTTATTCAAAAATAGCTTGCTATTGCTTTTCAGAGTACTATGCTTTATTATATTTTGATGTTGCATTTTTATTGAGTTTGCGAAACGAGGTGATAATTTTATTTATATGATACAAAAGCATTATTTTTTTAAGAGTACTCCTTAAATAAAGATTTTGTCCAAAAATATTTAAATCAAGAAATATTGTTTAGAAACTTAGAAACCAACACTTACTATAAGTAGATTAAAAGAAAAATATTTTAAGAAATTATTCACAATGTATTCAATATTACATAATTTATGATATCGACTGGTGGCGCTTAATGGAATTTCAATATCAAATTTGAATTGTTAAAATTTTGTACGATACCACATGTTTTTTCACTTACGACCAGGGTTTCGCCTTTAGAATATCTGAAGATGCCGAAATGCGAAACCCGGGTCGTTAGTGACAAAACAGGTGGAATCGTATTAAAGTTTTAACAATTCAAATTTAAATATCACTGTTTGGTTCAAAGATGAATATTTTTATGTTTTTATATCCATTTTGCTTAAAATTGTTAGTAAAACAATTTCATATAACGTTTAATACTTCTTATATAATTGTTAAAATGTTATATATGCATCTGGCTTAAGAACACGTTTGAATAATATTTATATCAAATTATTCCATTCTTTTAAGATTCTTACAGTCACTTATTGGTGGAAAAACAGATAATTAGTACGTTTAATTTATCAGCGGAAATAAAATTGTAATGAATCTGGTGGGCATGCTAAAAGATATAAAAAATAAATAACTCTATAGATCTTGTTGATCAAGTGAACTCAGTTACATCTACATTAAATAACAATGAATGCATTTCCAGTTTTATTTATTTGACAACGCTAATACTGCTAAAATATTTTTGTAGTATATTTTACGCTTGTTTTTCAGCAAAAATTCATATTGAAAATAATTTATTTTTTGGATCACACACAAAAAAAAAATGAGTTTATAAAAAATAAGGAAAAACAAATTTCTTGAGTCTTACATGAGAGTATATATATTAATTTATAACCAAGCACGAAATCTTCTCACTTTTTATGCGTTAGATTTTTTTCTATAGCAAACAATTTACAAGCCGCTACGTTTGAAAAGCATTTTTTTTCACAAGACGATATGATTATGAATTCGTGGCAAATGAAAACTCAGTAAATTTTTTATGTAAAATAACGTTCATAATACTGTTTTTACAACAACAAAACCAGCTTTTCATAAAACCAACTCCGCGGTCCATTGGCGGTACATAATAATTTTCTTACTAAAAGTCATTAATATTGGCACGGCGTAATTAACACTGTACGAAAAGCATGATATGAATAATAAATACTTTCAGGATTTCCATAAAGTTTGAAAAAGACTTTTTTTTGTTACCACTGAATCAAATTGCTTTCATATTAACTTTATTATTGCTGGTTATATAACAGTAAAAATAGACAATATGGTATTTTTTACAAATTTAATATAACAGATTTTTTTATTATTAAAGGTTACAAAAGTGTTTTGAAATTGACTACTATTACCAATCCTAACTTTAACATAAATTATTGACGAAAAATAATTTACATCAATAGATATAATTGTATAAATTATTTGATACTAATTTCAAAATTACTTCCTTTCACTATGAAAATCAGTATTGTTGCTTCTATGGTTTTGTGATTACAGCTTTGCCTTATCGAATAGAGCTTATGGCCTTAGCTTTTATCGATTTTAAATTGTTGATGTATGTAAAACCATGTATCCTTAACCGTTTCCGGGTGATCACGCAAATATGCGTGAAACAAAATTATGATTTCGGACGATCACGCAAATACACGTGATAATCCATACAAAAAAAAATGAAATTCGTAATTCAATTAAAAACAATGTAAAATTCCTGGCCATCACGCGAATACTTATGTAAATTTGAACCATTTGGTATCAGAACAAACACGTTTTCAATATTTTCATAGTATTAAGAGATTGTTGCAAAAAATCGTCCGGGAAACGGTTAACTTGGTCTCGAGGAACCAATAAAAAATTTTATCGAGTATACCTCAAAAGATTTTCTTTTTTCATATATTAGGGGCAATAACATCATTTATTAAAAAAATATTTAATATCCACCAAATAGTAGCTTTGTAAATATTTCACGTATATTGCGCAAAAATATCATAGTGAATGTTTATTCAGTAATAATAAATAGGAGTGGACACATTTTTAATTTCAATCCTCAATAATGAACTGTTTTTCATAAAAAAAAATGATATATTTATACAATATATTATATTTGTAGTACACGAATGGTGTAAATGGAATTTTTAGTAAAATATTGGTTTTGAGAAAATTATAATGATTACTTAATTGACTTAGTACAGGGTATCACTGATGAAATACAAAAATAAATTTGGATCGAAGTTTTATTATTGATCATTTTACCGGATTTTTTTTTTGTCCTGCGCATATAGCGAGGCATTTTTATCAATGTATATACAAGTTATCTCCGTTTTATATTTTTGTAAATAATAAATATATCAAAAATAATAAAAACACATTTTTTTAAATTCTTCAATTGATAATGAATTGTCAAATTGCTCGAAACCGGTCATCGCGATAAAATATATTTTGAAAATAACTGCTTAAAAATATTTTTTAATTTTTAAAATATTATGACTTTCCATCAATAAGTGACAGTTAACATATTAAAAGTATATCAAAAATACTAAAAAAAGCTTCGCTAACAAAAAGCATTTGAAAAGCTCTGCATAAAGTACTTAAAGTGATTTCACAAAACGTTTGTAATAATCTTTACAAACATAATTCAAAGCCATCGTATTAAGCGATGTAAATGGCAGAATTAAAGCATCAGAATGTAATAAAACCAAATTCTAACATACCACGCTTTGCAAAGCCAGCGACACTCGGGTAATATTAACATATTTTTTTATATCGCTTAATATCTTAACATTTAAATGAATAATCGGTATTTTCAATAATCTCAGATGCCTCCCGTTCTCTTTAATCTGTAAAACAGCTGTTGGAATTAAAATATTTAAGTCGTTTAATGCTCTACGTCGTATAAAAGAAGATTTTTATTTCGTTTCGAAAAACATAAAAAGAGATACTTACAAATATAAAAGAATTCACAAAAGTGTTTTAAGTTATAGTCGTAAGAAATGGTGTTGATGGTTAATGTGTTATAATAATTAATAATATCGACTGAAAGCGTGTTGAAATTTGTACGATTTCACATATTCAGTCAATAACGACCCGTGTTTAGCATTTTGGCATCTTTATGCATTATATTAGACGCATGCAAGAGAACTGACACATAATAAGCAATTAGCATCGTTTACATACCAAAGGAATTATTTAAAGGAAAAACAAGACCCTTAGGCTACGAACTAAATGAAAATGTTCTATAAAGTTGATTTAAAGTTGTAATCACGAATTTAATGCTGGGTTTAATTTTTATTAGAACCAACGTGCTCTAACAAAAGAATATTAAAAATTGGCACGCTTCCTTAAATGTTATGAATAACTTTTACAACTTCAAAATAAATTACCAGATTTTGGTTTTGGCTATAATTTTATGAGTAGCCAAACTCTTTCAATAAAAAAAAACTTTTTACCTTTCTACTCGGTGCATATAAGCACAACTCTTATATCCAAACCACTTATATCTTTACTTACTTCCCGCCACCGTATTGTATTGTTGCTTGGCTTAAAATATTCTATGAATAGTCATCAACCGCCGTGACAGAAGTTGATAAAACCGACAGCCAAGAACGAGTTTTCCAAGGAACATGCCCAACACAATCCAAGAAAGGTCATATCCGCTTTTTTTATATTTAAACACTATTGAAAGATAGTCAGACGGCTGTCCTACGTATGATATTACAATATTTTAACTTTGGCTCTCAATATTTTCTTGAATCAATTATTTTTCTTCAACACATACCTTTCATAAAACATTCCTTTTTTATTAGTACAAAAAAAGCAATTACTTTTCTTATATCCAGGAATGATAAAAAAAACCTGTTATGCAATGTTTTATATTCGTTATAAACATGTCTACAGTTTTAATAAATCCAAATTAGCCGTTTCAGACAATAATTTCACAATGTAATAAAGACTTTCTTTTAAATAAATCATAAATCAACGCAAATTCATTAATTTTTCTACCTTTCAAAACAGATTCTAGGAAAAAAATTTTCGGAATAAAACAACAAAAACCTCGTTATATTGCGATACAACGATAAAAGTTTTCTGCAGAATATATTATTTTCCGTTGCTTACCAGAAACGCAGATTCCTAAATATTTTCATAACGCACCTCCACAATCGAATATAATAAGGGATTCTTTTCGCACAATTTTCATTGGTAACCATTGACGTTTTCTTTTTATTTGTTGCAATCATATGTAGAAAATATTTTCGTGCTATTTTTGCTGCTAATTAAGCAAGACACTGAAAACCTTTAAAAACGCGCGGATAACATGATCATATAAAACGTTAAGGTGTATTCAATTCTACATCTGAATCAGCTGTAGCATCTCAAAATTACATTTTCCACGCTACTAATTTTTACTTTTCTTGACTGGAAGATGTAACCCTCCAAATTATAAAATAGTTAGCTGTTTTTTAGAAAGTTTTCTTTTGAGATACTCCCATTTAATAATTTACTTTATATCATGAGATGAAATTTTAAAAAAGTATTTCATTCATATTGCTTCTTCCGTAAAATTCTTTTCCCAATCATAAAGGTTATGCGTAAAAAACTAATTATTTTTATGTGAAGAGTCTCTTTACTTGCTTTTTCCATAAAAAATGTATAAACAGATAGAACGAGAAAGTTACTAGCTGCTAGCTGATTCAATTTCAGTGAAAGTTAACACCAACAAAAGAGACTCAAGGAACTCAATCAAATAAAAATAACTGTCTAAAGCGAGAGCTTATTAATAAATAGTGATTCATTTCCTTATTTTAGTTCATGTTATATAAAAAATCGTTTTATAATTCAAATTATAAATATTATATTTTTTTATACACACAACAGCAATATTCGAATAAATTTTAAAAAATGAGTCTCGACAGTTTGTGAAACCCTGGGTATGTCTTATATCCTTCTGATGCTAAGCTTAGGGTAACATTGTACGAATAATTAATTTTATTTTCATTTGTATTCAGAAAGCAAAATTTTTGAGCCGTGTCAAAAACTTTTGTGCGATAATAATTCTTTTTATTTTTTTTTTGTGTTGTATTACAGATAAACCTTTCATTTCAAAAGCATCTTGTGCGATTCATTTTTTTCTTTGATTTCAACAATATCGTTTTCACGCAATTTTACCTGGAGATACAATTGTGAAATTTCGCGATTAGTATTTTTTTGGTCTTGCAATACAGCGACATCTAGGCCTTCCCCGTATATATATCACACTATGACTCGTCATGATCGGCCAGGAGTGGTTAATCTATGGCACGCGTACCAATTGTGACACGTAGGTTAATTCAGTTACCATTCAAGAAATGCGATGACTCTTGATGAGCGTGATAACTTATAAAACAATTGAGATATAAAGCATTATTTGTTTTAAATTTTGCAGCAGCGAAATGAGTTCATTTCTATGGCAGATTATTTACTTTATCTAATTTAATTATAAACAAATCCGTTTTTTGCTTGGCATGCCAGATGGTCGATGAGTAATATTTGTGAAGTTTTCTCACACACAACTTAAGCCGTACATATTTTAGCATGAATAAATCGATGACCTAATGAATATATTCATCACCTTTGTCCAGTTATTTTAAGCCTACGGAGCTAACATCGTCGTAACATTATATAAACCAAATATACATCTTGTAAAAGTGAAGTTCGATCAAAACACTATTGATATTCCCAGGACTGTGGAGACGGAATCGGAGACGTGAAAAAAGAGCGACTTCGACTAATTTTTGGATTAGGTAATTTCGAAGAAAATCTCAAACAAAGGATTGTTACAGTGAACAAAAATGTACCAAAAAACGGAATATTTTGGAATGCGTATCACAATCGAAATTTCTTCGTTCTTTGAATAAAATATATATTGTATCTCTGCCCGTGTCAATAGATATAGTTTTCGATTTTGATAGAAAACTCTACAATACTAACAGGTAATACTAAACCCAGTAGCATTTCATATCTAATTAGGTGGAAATAGAATGACAAAACTAAAAGAATTATAGAAAAGATACATAGCAAAAGCAGTTATGTATCCTTTCATATGGTTCTAGCCTAATTTTTCCTATCCTTACTCTCTTTGCCTAAAGGTAAGCTGACTAAAAACAGCTAAGTAACAGGGTGCTCTTTTAAAATAAAACTTACATTAAAATGCATTCATTTGGAAATCATATGCTCCACATTAGAAGCGAGCTTAGATTACAAGCAGAAAGCTAATAGGTGTACAAAAATAATTATAAACTCAATGTTACATTACAACAATTTTCTTTTGACAGTTTTAGAACGGTATTTGTCATGAACCCTTCGCAAAAAAATAAAAAAGCGTTTTACCAAGTCCTTAATTAATGTTATGATTTTCATAATATTTGAACGTCATTGAATCAAATGGACGACAAACAATCTATAATTGATTAATAACATGTTTTATAATTAATTTATGATTGCTAAGCTTTATTCTATAGAAATAAAAAAAAATACATTGTAAAAATAATACGTACTATTTAAAACATTTGAAAGTGTGATATTTTTAAAATATTCCCCTGAGTGAAGGTTTGGTTTCGTCTCACAAGTTTCACAAAAGTATGTGGTCTCTTTTTTCCTCCTGGAACCCTTCTGTACCATGTTACCCTAGAAAATATTATACCAGAGTTACCCTGTATAGAGTTAGTTGTATAGTTTTTTGTTTATATTTTTCCTCCATTTAATTTCTTATAAAACTATAAAAATTGTTTATTTCCAGCTGGGCGTAATATATACACTTAGTTATCAAATGTGAACTTGGGTATTTTATAAAAATACCCAAGCTCTCTTTTCTTGTATAGTATTTCTTATATAGTATTTTCTAAATTATTCGAGATTTTTTTAGCTTTCGAAATTTATTATTTGAAAGAATTAACTTTAAAATAAAAAAAATATAAACATCCAATACGTATTAACGTACAAGATGTTAATTTATTTTTTTATTTTCAAAAGAAGAAAGCTTCCAGCTTGCATTGTGATATCTACCCACTCACTGCTTTAAAGGGCACTTACATGCATAAATGAGGACGTATAAAGAAAACGGGGTGTAAAAGAAAGATTATGAAAAGAGTTGACGTTTCATTAGGGTATCGCTTGCAGGCTTAAAAAGAACAATGGCACAAAAAACTTTGCGATTGTTTCATTCGCTCAAAAAACGAGAGACTATTTTTGTCTGAAGCTTTTTGTCAAAATTAAGCTCTTCACAATACAGCGCTAATAGAGTGAGATAAATATTAAAGTTTATATAGCAGTGATCGATCTAGACAAGAGAAAAGTTATTTATTTACTCTATGATAATTTATCGCAAACAGTTCACCGTTAGCAAGTGTTGACTGTTGTATAAATATTTCAAGTGTAAGCCATATAGACAACAAGATGCTAATGCAAAATAAATAGCAAAAGTACTTCAAAAAGCTTAGTATTAAATTACCAAAATTTAAGTCTTTAATACGATAAAATCTCAATTACTTTATTGATTGAAATGGCATTTTCTTGGTGAAACTCCATTATAACACGGTTAAAAAATAACATTTACCTATCTACATATAGTTGTGCGGAAAGGGTACACAATACTTCTTCTCTTCTTTTCTAGCACCCTATATTCATATTGTGCTAATAAATTCTAAGATGTAGCATATTGATTTTATGCATTTCTTATAGTCAGAGTTAATCAGGGAAAAAGCTATCAACTATATATCTTATAAATTTTGTAGAACTAAAATACATAGCTATTTTTTCACCGTTTTCAATTACTTTACCAACTACACCAATGGCTCCCAACCTATGGGTCGCGACCAAATAATACACTCAACTTAACTAACTTTTGATTGTGTGGGGGTCGCGGGTCAGATGGCTTTTATAAAATGGGGTCGCCACCCGAAAAAGGTTGGAAAGCACTAAATTACACCATTACACAATTACCAAGGTACCCTACAAACTATGAATATTAATTCATTTTATTTTTATTTGTTATTTAATTACGTTTTTACTTTATTAAAAATTGTTATTTTTATTCCATTTGTTTCAAATAAAGAGTTTCACTCTTAATCGCCTTATTTCGAAAAACTCATAAAATGGGTTCTACTGTTACAGTTACAAGACTTCTCAATTTAGCTCTACTCACAGTAATTAATTATATGACTGAAAAAAAAAACTTGACTTAAAAAATTGAAAGTCACTCAAGATCAAAACGAGGAGAAAATATAATGTGCATAGAATCTGAAATATAATAAAAAAATGTCCCTAACGGAGTTCAACCTAGACCCACTGTTTCACCCTTAGCACCGGGTCTAGTAAGACGGTTTATTTGATAGTATGACGGACTCATAACAAAAAGTATATATTTCTTTAATAAACTAGCCAGTATCCTACAAACAATAGATGGTTTGCAAAATGCCATTAGAAATTCATAACCTCAAAATGTCACAGTTTCGAAAAGTGGTATCTATTTAAAATACCAATACTTCTTGGTAATATTTAAAATAATCGAATTGTGTTATTTTTAAAATAAATATTTATTCAAAGAAAAGTTTATTCAAAAACAAATTTAGTTTATGAACAATTGACAGTATGTAAAATATCATTGTCAAAGTGTAACATGTTTGACAGTTTCGTAAGAGTTTTTGTAATAGTTCAAAACAATTCAGTGTTGTCATGTTACTGTCGTAATCCAGAAACATTCTTGTGGGTGGAAAGAAGATATTTTGAATATTCCATATCCTCAATATATTATAGCAACACATAAATGACACACATACAAACGAACAAACTTCATTCATTCATATATATATAAATATAAATATATTATCAAACTTTGAGATTACTTACTGAAACGGTTCGTTTATAAATAATTTTTCAAAAGTAACATTTCACAAAAGATATTTTCGTAATATTTTTTCCAGCCTTCAAAATGGTAACGGTTTTGTTCAAAGTGTTTTCACAATTCATGGGCCTCAGAAAATTTATGTGCATTGGTTAGCTTTCGCGTCCGCGTGCTTTATTTGTATGGATGCTGACATTCTATTCATTGCATTGATAAAAAATATTCACCGAGGAACAAAAAGGAGTGCCTTTATATTGCGAAAGTGAAAAGCTATGAACATTTCAAATAGTTAGTTGCCATTGAACTATTTTCAGTTTATTATACTTTTTTCTATTACCAGTTTTTCATCATATAAAACATTTCCATTATTCTATAAAACGTTTGAATCATTCCATATAAATATCAATATCATTTATTTATTTTAAACATTAAATGATCAAAGATTCCATAACTCCATGTTATTACGTCAAATCTACGGAATAAATGTATTTTAGTTCTACACAAATTATAACATATATATTTGATAGCTATTTCGCCTCACGCTTTGATCAGATCTATATTTAAACATACATTTATATATCTATATATAGCTATGTAGAAAAGGTACACAAAACATCTTCTCTTCTGTTTAAACTTGATTGACTAATTCCCATAATCACATTCTCATAAAGTCAATATTTTCACTTTTAATGTAATAACTGTCACTTCTTGATGGAAAGGCATGATATTTAAAATAATAAAAACACATTTTTTAATACTCATTTTCAGTTGATAATACTCGCGATGAGCGAAACCGTTCCCAATCATAAAATATACTGTGGAAATAACCACTAAAAATGTCAATATATTTCTCAGTGGAAACGCAGATTGTTAGTAAAAAATAAATATGCACGTCATAGAATTTTTATTTTGAGTGATTTACCAAAAACACAATTTGTTTATATATAATATTAAATATTTTAGTAGCAAATGAAAATCGCCAATCAAGTTATGAGAAATATTTAATTGGCTGCCTTGACTTCCACGAGACATTCTGAATTCCCGAACAAACTATCGTTCATTCATCGATCGGCAACAATCTTTTAAATCAATCCTCACTCGCAGATGTACATATAAAATGAGGCAGTGGAACAAATATTGGCGCCTGAAATGAGTTTCTCGAAAGAGTTTACACAGCGCGTAATGCAAACGATCGATCTCAAAATTAAATTTACATATTGACATTCCGCCCGATTGCTAGATTAGCGCCCCGCTTTCATCCAGGTGCCAAAAACTACATCATGCACGGTGTCTCATTAGTGGCATCATTAAAAACAAATCAATAACATTTTTGTTTTATCAAACTAAATATCAGAACATTCAATAGTAAGTCTGTTCTAATTTACTAATCAAAAAAATTTACGGGTCAATAAAATAATAAAATAATAAAACCATCAGTCGTTTAGCTTACTGGCCAAATGGTCAAATATACTGAAATATCTTCTTAATATTTGGTTGCGTTTTTATGAGTTCGAATGCCCTAATAGTAGCGAATTTAAATTCCTTTAAATGTGTTACCTGTCACTTCTTGGTGGAAAAATATTATATTTTAAATAATAAAAACACATTTTTAATACTATTTCAAAAGTTAATTTATGATCAGAACCAGTTTCGCTCATTGCGAGCATCGACAACTGATAAAATACAAATTGTCAAGTGCAGGCGTTTGCTTGCTATTATAATTGTTTCTGAATTCTAAATGGATTTTTTTACTTTAATTTGTTGCAAATTATTATTAAGAGGTCATTAATGCTTAATTTATAAACTATTTAACTTCATTCAGATTTATTTACATTTTATGAATACCTATAAATAATTTGCTTAGTCCTTAAGCCTATGGTTTTGTATACTTGCAAACTTTTAACTCAAAATTTTGTCACTTTTAAAGTGCTGTCACTTCTTGATGGAAAGGCATAATATTTTAAATCATAAAATCACATCAGCTGATAATGCCGCGATGAGCGCAACCGGTCCTGATCATAAAACATATTGTGGGAATACGTACTAAAAAATATGTTTTTATTATTTAAAATAAAAAAAATGTAGAAATAGTCTTATTTTTAATATTTATTCAGTGAGTTGATAATGCTCGCAATGAACAAAACCAGTCGTAATCATTAATATATTTCGTAAGCAGTATTTAAGGTATGTTTTTATTATTTTTTTTTTTAATTTTTTAATTTAAATTCGCTACTATTAGGGCATTCGAACTCATAAAAACGCAACCAAATATTAAGAAGATATTTAAGTATATTTGACCATTTGGCCAGTAAGCAAAAAGACTGATGGTTTTATTATTTTATTGACCCGTAAATTTTTTTGATTAGTAAATTAGAACAGACTTACTATTGAATGTTCTGATATTTAGTTTGATAAAACAAAAATGTTATTGGTTTGTTTTTAATGATGCCACTAATGAGACACCGTGCATGATGTAGTTTTTGGCACCTGGGTGAAAGCGGGGCGCTAATCTAGCAATCGGGCGGAATGTCAATATGTAAATTTAATTTTGAGATCGATCGTTTGCATTACGCGCTGTGTAAACTCTTTCGAGAAACTCATTTCAGGCGCCAATATTTGTTCCACTGCCTCATTTTATATGTACATCTGCGAGTGAGGATTGATTTAAAAGATTGTTGCCGATCGATGAATGAACGATAGTTTGTTCGGGAATTCAGAATGTCTCGTGGAAGTCAAGGCAGCCAATTAAATATTTCTCATAACTTGATTGGCGATTTTCATTTGCTACTAAAATATTTAATATTATATATAAACAAATTGTGTTTTTGGTAAATCACTCAAAATAAAAATTCTATGACGTGCATATTTATTTTTTACTAACAATCTGCGTTTCCACTGAGAAATATATTGACATTTTTAGTGGTTATTTCCACAGTATATTTTGTGATTGGGACCGGTTTCTATATCTATATACGGAATATTATATATATATATGGTGTATTATGATTACCAATAAATTCAATTTTTTAATATCTATACCTTTGACATTGTATACCTGTTCATTTTTAACTAGAAATTTTGTATAAATAACTTTATATGTAATTTTCTCACGATGAATGAATCCGATATACACTTGGGCCTCGTATAACACGGTTTTACACAACACGGATTTATACAACACGGTGGCAATATCGTGGTATATTTTTATACAACACGCTTTATATAACACGGTTTCAATTTTTTTTTTAATAATTTACATGTTTAATTTGTACGCCAATGTAATGTGCACATGACAAATCTTCCTGAGCATGTCGAGACCTGTCAATTTCGTTTGTTTCGATACATTTCAGTTGCACTCTGGCAGTCAATGGTGCAATACATATTTCTTTGAAATCCGTGGATTATTCTGGCTTATTTTTTGTATGTATACACTTAACATATTTCATTTTATCATTACGTATATACATACATGCTCATAATAACCATTGGCAGTTCAGAAGCATGACGTACATTCCCTACTAGATTCCACTTGCCTTGCTAAATCCTTGGTTATTTGAAAAATATTTAAAATTGTGTACTCAAAATCAAATTATAAATAAAATATGTAGAGAATATGGGGAAGTAATATTCACTCAGACCTCTCTTTTTGTGCGATTTCGAAGATATGCGGTTTTTTTAGAGACAATTTTTTTTTAAATATTTCTGGGACTATATAACATACATATTTAATAACGTAATTAACAAAGTGTTGTCCACAATGCATTGACCTTGACTCGTGCGTCCTTGTGCTTACATACTAGTATGTTCCCTTATTGTATTGTTAAATTTGAGAAAAAAATATAAACGAATTGTGATATCTTTGAAAAGAAAAATTGAAATTTTTGATTGCTTAAAAAAAATAGAATTTAATATTTGAGATATGATATGATGAAAATGCCTGATCAAACTTAAATCACGAAGTCTTAAAAAAGTGGGCAAATAAATTCAAATCAAGTTAAGATTGTTAAAATAAAAATTTAAATTAAAATTAACTTAAAATTTAAGTTAAAATTTAAGAGGAAATTGCAACAGATTTTGGAATCTTATAAGGAAATACGTAAGGATTTATACGCTAAAAGCAGACAATCGCTTATTACCGAATTTTCGAATGCTAAAACCACAAGAAATCCAGAGTCCTCCGATGATGAAAACGTACAACCGATTTCGAAAAAGAGTGAAACATATAGAATTATAAGTGACAGTGATGATGCATTATTACAATTTTAAGTTATTAAAGTTTTTTTCACGAATATGTAAATATATATTTGTTTATTTATAAAAGTCAAGTATATATTCATATAAATTTTCTTCGTTATTTTTTTTTTTGGAACGCATCCCCTAATTTTGTATGAACTTCAAACCTTGCATAACACGTATTTGTATTACACGAGGTTTTTTTGGAACCATATACCCGTGTTATACGAGGCCCAAGTGTATAATGAAAATAAAACTAAGAAATGTTTATTATTTAAAATGATGCTAATGTTACAATATTAATAATGAGAAATATTTTTCTTCAATAAACTATTTTAACAAATGGTGATATCAACAAGCCTTCACGGTCGCAAGATTAAAAAGCCTCTTTTTGTGGGACTATTTAAATAGAAAAGGTTATATAAAACCAACCAAAAAAAAAAACATTAGAGTAACTCAAATGTACCAATAGTGACAAAATTTATAAAAAACCGTTTAAATGTACAAAAATGTGATGAAAAATATTAAAAAAGATACCGCATTCGTAATGATAATATAGGTAGTCATTAAACTGAAATTGTATTTCATATATTATTTTCAATTTAAATATAAATATTTATGAACATGAAACCATTTTGTTAAGTTTTACATAAATAAATTATATGGTAACCCTTGCCGGCGAACACTGTACTCTAGAACTTGCATAATATTATCAAGCACGAAACGATTAGGTGCGATTAACTCAGGCTTGGATCAGCACGTATCTATTTTCATTGTGCAAATATGCATGATTAACACTACGCCACTGACAACAATAGAACAATTTGGAAAATGAATAAGAGAAATTTTCGTTTACATAAATCATAACAGACATGTAACGTCTAATTCTATAATATCAGATAAAATTTCGATATAAATGTAACATCATTGAATTTTTTTATTTTTGCCACTGTAAAACTGTGACTGGTGATTTTTTTCGGTTTTAGCTTTATAGTCAAGGAACATATAATTTTCATGTATTCAAATAAATATTCACAATCTGAGCATTGCATTACAATCTATCATACGCTTATGGTATATCCCATTTAAAATAACTTTAGTTACCAAGCGCCTTAAACGTAGTTTGAGTTGATATTACGTTATCATAAGATCATAGAAGGCAGATCAAATAACTCGAATGCATGTGCACTGGAATTCAGTTACAAGTCATATGTAAGCTGCTTCTGTTGAAGTTTTTATATGAATCAACTTCCAGTCAACCAAAAGTGATTTACATGTCAAGTTCCAAATGTCATAACTTCCAGTTTGATTAAAAATTTCCAAATACATATAAAATTATATCCATTGAAGTAATAGGTAGTCAAAAAGTTATTCAACAACCTAAATAACTAATTTGAAATATCCTAGTAACGATTGAAAATTCATAAAGCTTCAAGCCTTGACATATCACATAATGACATGTCACATATTGTTGTGTTACAGATTAACATGGAACCTAATTACAATACACATATCGACGTGTCACTAGATGACATTACAAAAATTTACATGTCATATATTGGCATGTTACAGATATTCCTGAAACGAAATTTTAAAAGACATATTGACATGTCAGTAAACGACATTACAAATGTTAACATGTCACATATTGATGATAATAAATAGAAAATAGTAAATGGATAGAAAATAAAAAATATGATAATATAAAATGTCACGGTGAAGAAAATAACAATCTGTTTTAGTTCTGAAAAACTATTTTTAAAAGTATATTTGATAGCTATTTCGACTCACGTCATCGTCAGAACTATGCTTATATATATAGCTGTGAAGAAAAGGTACACAATACATCTTCTCTCCTGTTTTTACGACCTAAGAAACAATCTTGCTCAATATATAACTAAAATTTTTAAATGAAACTAAAAAGGCGGCTATATCAATAAGTTTACATATGGCATGTAAATGGTCTACTACAGAAACAAAGAAGCACCCTGCAGCGGGTTAAGCAATGGCGAAAGACATGTCTTAGTTTGTTCAGTAAAAATCATTTGTGATACTTGATATATATTGATTTCCAGCTGTTCCAAAGCCGTCATCCTGCGACCATTACTAAAAAGATGCAAACACTTAGACGCTGAGCTTAAATTAATATAATGTGATTCCTTAAAAAGGTGACTAGCGAACTGTGAATCTGTTTTTATACTGTTGAATGATCTAACATGTTCCTTTGGCTCGAGTGGATATACTTCTACCTGTCTGTTCGCTATAAACGGAAAAACATGAGCCACAGGAAATTTTATATATACCGTCTCTGTCAAGTTTATTCGTAATAAATCGTTGTTGACATTGAAAGCCACGTTAACTGAGTATAAAATTTCTCAATGCGATAGAAAATTATTCTGTCGCTATGGTAACGTGGTTGTTGATTTTGTGTTTTGGATGCTATGGTTATATCTTGTTATTATTTGGGTTGCTATGGTATTATTTGGCTACGTTTGGTTCGGCTATACTCGGCGATATTCGGGTCGATTACGCAAAATTCCGTAAACATCGGCAATGCGATAAAAAATTATTCTGTCGCTATGGTAATAAACTTTGCGCATTGGCGATATCGTAACCAATGAGGTTTATCCGAGGTGCGATTATTGCTAGTTGAAAACTCTGTCGCTATGTTAAAGGCCCCAGGCCCAGACTGTATAGACAACGCGCTTGCACAAAGGGTCCGGTATCTTGCATCACACGAACTCACCACGATCTACCAAGACTGCATAACGAGCGGCACATTTCCTGATTGTTGGAAGAAGGGATTGCTTGCGGTTATTCCCAAATCTGGTAATCACCCTCCAAGTAACCCAAAGGCTTATCGTCCAATTAAACTCCTGCCCATACTGGGGAAGGTTCTAGAAAGACTGATATGCACCAAACTCGAAACGCACTTAAACGAAAACTGCCCTATTTAGAATAGACAGTTTGGATTTCGACCCGGCAAGTCAACTGAGGATGCAATACGTTTTGTGATGACAACAGCAGAAAGCTCTCGCAAGAAGCTAGTCATCGGCATATTTTTGGATATTGCCGGTGCGTCTGACAATGTGTGGTGGCCACTGGTATTGGCAAACCTAAGGCTTAGACAAATACCTGGAAACCTATTTGCATTAATACAGAGTTACTTTAGCAATAGGGAGATAGCATACAAATCTGGCCTCACCAAAATTATCAGAAAAACTACGATGGGATGTCCTCAGGGCTCCGTCCTCGGGCCACTGCTTTGGAATATTTTATTTGATGATCTTTTGTCCTTACCGTTGCCATCGGACTGTACAATTATTGCTTACGCCGATGATGCTCTTCTGTTAGTCGAAACGAATAGTCGCGTTGGCCTCGAACGAGCTGCAAGCGGTGCACTTGTAGATATTTTCAAATAAGAAACGTTAAATAAACTGTCATTTGCTCCTGCCAAGACGGAATCCCTTCTTTTGAAAAGAGGTACAAAGCTCGACATTTCAAAAAGGTCTCCGAATATCCGCATGGGCGACTTCACTGTACGTGTCTCTAAGCAAGTCAAATACCTTGGCGTTATCCTCGATGACAAATTGTCATTTCAACACCACGCTCAAAGAATTGTAGAGAACGCTAGTATGGAATATCTCCGTATATCCAAACTGGCTGGCAAAAACTGAAGGTTCAAAGCTCGTGCGCTTAAAATAGCGTATGGTGCTATTTTTATGGGGATAGCTGGTTATACATCTAGTGTTTGGCACTCTAGAGCAAAGATCGGATTTGTAAAGAGAACTTTGCTGAGTGGACAACGAACTGCTTTGATTTCAATCACTAAAGCGTACAGGACTACTTCGACGGATGCCTTACCGGTCCTAGCTGGCGTACTACCGCTGGACCTGCACATACAAGTACGCGGTGCAATAACTCTTCTTCTAAAGGGTATTCATACAAATATCGAGGGCGTCCCTCTGACGCCGCCCCTTCCACAAAACATACCAGACATTCACACTTATCGTTCATTTGTAAAAAAGCTGACCTATAGAACAGCTTTGGCAGCCTAGCAGACTAGGTTGTCTGCTTCCACAAAAGGTCGCCAAACATATCTTTTCTTCCCTAACGTAACATGGAGGCTCGAAGTGAAATGCCTTTCACCTGGACACTGGGCTTGCCAATTCATAACCGGCAATGGCAAGTTCAACGGCAAACTATTTGGGCTGGGCAAGTTGGTTGAAAGGCCGGATTGCACTTGTGGACACAACCATCAGGACGCTAATCACGTACTGTGGGATTGCCCCGAGATGAATGCCGAACGAACAGAGCTGTTTGCTGTGGTCCGTCCTCATACGGGCTCAATAGGCCACGCTGAATTAGAATCAACCAAGGCCAACTTTGAGGCATTCGATAAATTTGCTAGATCATACGGGAAACGAGACATTCTCGATTCGTCTTTAGATTCAACGCGTAGCACATTAAACTCTTCCGCTACGGCGGATTTTCAGTACGCAGATACACAGGATACCTAATATCACAAAGACTAAGTGGCTGAGAGAGTCACATTTTCTTTTTCTATTCTTTTAAGCACAATAGTGCATGGTTAACGAACGGTCCGTGCAGCTCTGTATCAGGCCAAGAATATGAGGAGTAAAATCGATTCTTTTAATAAGTATTGCGTTATGGAAGGCGGCCGTGTAACAACGGCTGCATATATATAACGGGTGAAGGTGGGAAAACCAATAATATGTCGCTATGGTAACGTCGTTGTTGATTTTGTGCTTTGGTTGCTAAAGTTATGTATTTTGACAATAAGTAACACATCAGTTTTGATATGTTATTTATAGACAAGTAATTTTTTGACATGTAGTTTTTAACATGTCATTTTTTGGCATGTCATTTTTTGACAGGTCATTTTTTTATAAGCCAATATTCTCATTCCTATTAGGTCTCAAATTTTTCTTTAACATGACAATATGTTACATGTCAACATGTGACATGTAAATATGTGAAAATTACTCTGTCGCTATGCTTACGTGGTGGTTGATTTTGTGCTTTGGTGGCAATGGATTTTAGGTTGCTATGGTATTTGTTTGCTGCATTTGGTTCGGGTATACTCGGCTTAGTTCGGGTCGACTCGGATAACTTCGGCAAACATCCGCTTAATTCAGCAATGTGATAGAAAAAAACTCTGTCGTTATGGTAACGTGGTTGTTGATTTTGTGTTTTGGTTGCTATGGTTATATCGTGTTTTTATTATTCTGATTTTGGGTTGCTATGGTATTTGTTTGCTACATTTGGTTCGGGTATACTCGGCTTAGTTCGGGTCGACTCGGCCAACTTCGGCAATGCGATAGAAAATTACTCTGTCTCTTTGGTAACATGGTTGTTGATTTTGTGCGTTGGTTGCTATGGTTTTATCATGTTGTCGTTTTTCTGATTTTTGGTTGCTGTGGTAATTGATTGCTACAATTCGTTCGGGTATACTCGTCTTAGTTCAGGTCGACTCGGCAACTTTCGGCAAACATCGGCTTACTTCGGCAATGCGAAAGAAAATTACTCTGTTGATATGGTAACGTGGTTGTTGATTTTGTGTTTTGGTTGCTATGGTTTTATCGTGTTGTTATTATTCTGATTTTCGGTTGCTATGGTAACTGATTGCTAGATTTGGTTCGGGTATACTCGGCTTAGTTCGGGTCGACTCGGCAAACTTCGGCAATGCGATAGAAAATTACTCTATCTCTTTGGTAAAGTGGTGGTTGATTTTGTGCTTTGGTATGCTATGGTTTTATCGTGTTGTTATTTTTCTGATTTTTGGTTGCTGTGGTAATTGATTGCTACATTTGGTTCGGGTATAATCGGCTTAGTTCGGGTCGACTCACCAAACTTCGGCAAAGATCGGCTCACTTCAGCAATGCGATAAAAAATTACTCTGTCGCTATGGTAACGTGGTTGTTGGTTTTGTCCTTTGGTTGCTATGGTTATATAGTGTTGTTAATATTCTGATTTTGGGTTGCTATGGTATTTATTTACTTCAATTGTTTCGGTAATACTCGGCTTAGTTCGGGTCGAATCGGCAAACATCAGCAAACATCGGCTAAAATCAGCAATGCGATAGAAAATTACTCTGTCGCTATGGTTACGTGGTTGTTGATTTTGTGTTTTGGTTGCTATGGTAATTCATTGCTACATTTGGTTCGGGTATACTCGGCTTAGTTCGGGTCGACTCGGCAAACATCAGGTAACATCGGCTTACTTCGGCAATGCGATAGAAAATAACTGTGTCGAAATGGTAACGTGGGTGTTGATTTTGTGCTTTGTTTGCTATGGTTATATCGTCTTGTTATAATTCTGATTTTTGTTGCTATGGTAATTGATTGCTACGTTTGGTTCGGCTATACTCGGCTTAGTTCGGGTCGACTCGGCAAACATCGGCAATGCGATAGAAAATTATTCTGTCGCTAAAGAAAGTGGTTGTTGAATTTGTCCTTTGGTTGCTATGGTTATATCTTGTTGTTAATATTCAAATTTTGGGTTGCTGTGGTATTTATTTACTTCAATTGTTTCGGGTATACTCGGCTTAGTTCGGGTCGACTCGGCAAACATCGGCAATGCGATAGAAAATTATTCTGTCGCTAAGGTAACGTGGTTGTTGAATTAGTCCTTTGGTTGCTATGGTTATATCGTGTTGTTAATATTCAAATTTTGGGTTGCTGTGGTATTTATTTACTTCAATTCTTTCGGGTATACTGGGCTTAGTTCGGGTCGACTCGGCAATTTTTGGCAACATCGGCTAACTTCAGCAATGCAATAAAAAATAGCTCTGTCGCTATGGGTACGTGGTTGTTGATTTTGTGCTTTGGTTGCTATGGTTATATCGTGTTGTTATTATTCAGATTTTGGGTTGCTATGGTACTTGTTTGCTTCAATTGGTTCGGGTATACTCGGCTTAGTTCGGAACGGCACGGCAACTTTAGGTAAACATCGGCTAATTTCGGCAATGCGATAGAAAATAACTCTGTCGCTATGGTAACGTGGTTGTTGATTGTGTGTTTTGGTTGCTATTGTTCAATCGTGTTGTTATTTTTCTGATTTTTGGTTACCATGGTAATTGATTGCTACATTTGGTTCGGGTTTATTCGGTTTAGTTCAGGTCGACTCAGCAAACTTCGGCAATGCGATAGAAAATTAGTCTGTCGCTATGGTTACGTGGTTGTTGATTTTGTACTTTGGTTGCTATGGTTATTTCGTGTTGTTATTTTTCTGATTTTTGGTTGCTGTGGTAATTGATTGCTACATTTGGTTCGGGTATAATCGGCTTAGTTCGGGTCGACTCGGCAAACTTCGGCTCACTTCGGCAATTCGATAGAAAATTTCTCCGTCGCTATGGTTACGTGGTTGTTGATTTTGAACGTTGGTTGCTATGGTTATTTCGTGGTGTTATTAATCTGATTTTGGGTTGCTATGGTATTTGTTAGCTTTAATTCATTCGGGTATACTCGGCTTAGTTCGGGTTGACTCGGCAAACTTCGGCTCACTTCGGCAATGCGATAGAAAATTTCTCTGTCGCTATGGTAACGTGGTAGTTGATTTTGAACGTTGGTTGCTATGGTTATATCGTGGTGTTATTAATCTGATTTTGGGTTGCTATGGTATTTGTTAGCTTTAATTTGTTCGGGTATACTCGGCTTAAGTCGGATCGACTCGGCAAACTTCGGCAAACTTCGGCTCACTTCGGCAATGCGATTGAAAATTTCTCTGTCGCTATGGTAACGTGGTTGTTGATTTTGTGCTTCTGTTGCTATGGTTATATTGTTTTGTTAATATTCTTAATTTCGGTTGCTATGGTATTTGTTTGCTTCAATTGGTTCTGGTTTGCTCGGCTTAGTTCGGGTCGGCTCGGCAAACTTCGGCAAACATCGGCTAACTTCGGCTATCTTCGGCAATGCGATAGAAAATTACTCTGTCGCTTTGGTTACGTGGTTGTTGATTTTGTGCTTTGGTTGCTATAGTTATGTCGTGTTGTTATTATTCTGATTGTTGGTTGCTATGGTAAATGGTTGCTTCTTTTGTTTCGGGTATGTTCTGATTAGTTCGGGCAGACTCGGCAAATTTCGGCAAACTTCGGCTCACTACGGCAATGCGATAGAAAATTTCTCTGTCGCTATGGTAACGTGGTTGTTGATTTTGTGCTTTGGTATGCTATGGTTTTATCGAGATGTTATTTTTCTGATTTTTGGTTGCTGTGGTAATTGATTGCTACATTGGTTAGGGTATAATCGGCTTAGTTCGGGTCGACTCGGCAAACTTCGGCTCACTTCGGCAATGCGATAGAAAATTTCTCTGTCGCTATGGTAACGTGGTTGTTGATTTTGAACGTTGGTTGCTATGGTTATATCGTGGTGTTATTAATCTGATTTTGGGTTGCTATGGTATTTAATAGCTTTAATTTGTTCGGGTATACTCGGCTTAGTTCGGATAGACTCGGCAAACTTCGGCTCACTTCGGCAATGCGATTGAAAATTTCTCTGTC
Organism: Himalopsyche japonica; assembly: GCA_028555115.1. Classification (NCBI taxonomy): domain Eukaryota; kingdom Metazoa; phylum Arthropoda; class Insecta; order Trichoptera; family Rhyacophilidae; genus Himalopsyche; species Himalopsyche japonica. Next base: position 911,493 of record JAHFWJ010000012.1, read on the forward strand.
GCTATGGTAACGTGGTTGTTGATTTTGTGCTTCTGTTGCTATGGTTATATTGTTTTGTTAATATTCTTAATTTCGGTTGCTATGGTATTTGTTTGCTTCAATTGGTTCTGGTTTGCTCGGCTTAGTTCGGGTCGGCTCGGCAAACTTCGGCAAACATCGGCTTACTTCGGCTATCTTCGGCAATGAGATAGAAAATTTCTCTGTCGCCATGGTAACGCAGTTGCTGATTTTGTGCTCTCCAGTTACATATTATATTGTTTAGTTATTATTCTTATTTTTCGGTTGCTATGGTATTTGTTTGCTTCAATTTGTTCGGGTTTGCTCGGTTTAGTTCGGGTCGGCTCGGCAAACTTCGGCAAACATCGGCTATCTTTGGCAATGCGATAGAAAATTTCTCTGTCGCTATGGTAACGTGGTTGTTGATTTTGTGCTTCTGTTGCTATGGGTATATTGTTTTGTTATTATTCATATTTTCGGTTGATATGGTATTTGTTTGCTTCAATTTGTTCGGGTTTGCTCGGTTTAGTTCGGGTCGGCTCGGCAAACTTCGGCAAACATCGGCTTACTTCGGCTATCTTCGGCACTGCGATAGAAAATTTCTCTGTCGCTATGGTAACGCGGTTGTTGATTTTGTGCTTCTGTTGCTATAGTTATATCGTGTTGTTATTTTTCTGATTAATGGTTGCTATTGTAATTGGTAGCTACATTTGTTTCGGGTATACTCGGCTTAGTTCGGGTCGACTTGGCAAACTAAGGCAAACTTCGGCTCACTTAGGCAATGCGATTGAAAATTTCTCTGTCGCTATGGTAACGCGGTTGTTGATTTTGTGCTTCTGTTGCTATGGTTATATTGTTTTGTTAATATTCTTAATTTCGGTTGCTATGGTATTTGTTTGCTTCAATTGGTTCGGATTTTCTCGGCTAAGTTCGGGTCGGCTCGGCAAACTTCGGCAAACATCGGCTTACTTCGGCTATCTTCGGCAATGCGATAGAAAATTTCTCTGTCGCTATGGTAACGTAGTTGTTGATTTTGTGCTTCTGTTGCTATGGTTATATTGTTTAGTTATTATTCTTATTTTCGGTTGCTATGGTATTTGTTTGCTTCAATTTGTTCGGGTTTGCTCGGTTTAGTTCGGGTCGGCTCGACAAACTTCGGCAAACATCGGCTTACTTCGGCTATCTTCGGCACTGCGATAGAAAATTTCTCTGTCGCTATGGTAACGCGGTTGTTGATTTTGTGCTTCTGTTGCTATGGTTATATTGTTTTGTTAATATTCTTAATTTCGGTTGCTATGGTATTTGTTTGCTTCAATTGGTTCGGATTTTCTCGGCTTAGTTCGCGTCGGCTCGGCAAACTTCGGCAAACATCGGCTTTCTTCGGCTATCTTCGGCAATGCGATAGAAAATTTCTCTGTCGCTATGGTAACGCGGTTGTTGATTTTGTGCTTCTGTTGCTATGGTTATATTGTTTAGTTATTATTCTTATTTTCGGTTGCTATGGTATTTGTTTGCTTCAATTTGTTCGGGTTTGCTCGGTTTAGTTCGGGTCGGCTCGGCAAACTTCGGCAAACATCGGCTTACTTTGGCTATCTTCGGCAATGCGATAGAAAATTTCTCTGTCGCTATGGTAACGCGGTTGTTGATTTTGTGCTTCTGTTGCTATGGTTATGTTATTTTGTTAAAATTCTTATTTTCTGATGCTATGGTATTTGTTTGCTTCAATTTGTTCGGGTTTGCTCGGTTTAGTTCGGGTCGGCTCGGCAAACTTCGGCTTACTTCGGCTATCTTCGGCAATGCGATAGGAAATTTCTCTGTCGCTATGGTAACGCAGTTGTTGATTTTGTGCTTCTGTTGCTATGGTTATATTGTTTTGTTATTATTCTTATTTTCGGTTGCTATGGTATTTTTTTGCTTCAATTTGTTCGGGTTTGCTCGGTTTAATTCGGGTCGGCTCGGCAAACTTCGGCAAACATCGGCTTTCTTCGGCTATCTTCGGCAATGCGATAGAAAATTTCTCTGTCGCTATTGTAACGTAGTTGTTGATTTTGTGCTTCTGTTGCTATGGTTATATTGTTTAGTTATTATTCTTATTTTCGGGTGCTATGGTATTTGTTTGCTTCAATTTGTTCGGGTTTGCTCGGTTTAGTTCGGGTCGGCTCGGCAAACTTCGGCAAACATCGGCTTACTTCGGCAATCTTCGGCAATGCGATCGAAAAATTCTCTGTCGCTATGGTAACGCGGTTGTTGATTTTGTGCTTCTGTTGCTATGGTTATATTATTTTGTTAATATTCTTATTTTCTGTTGCTATGGTATTTGTTTGCTTCAATTTGTTCGGGTTTGCTCGGTTTAGTTTGGGTCGGCTCGGCAAACTTCGGCAAACATCGGCTATCTTCGGCAATGCGATAGAAAATTTCTCTGTCGCTATGGTAACGTGGTTTTTGATTTTGTGCTTCTGTTGCTATGGGTATATTGTTTTGTTATTATTCTTATTTTCGGTTGCTATTGTATTTGTTTGCTTCAATTTGTTCGGGTTTGCTCGGTTTAGTTCGGGTCGGCTCGGCAAACTTCTACTTACTTCGGCTATCTTCGGCAATGCGATAGGAAATTTCTCTGTCGCTATGGTTACGTGGTTGTTGATTTTGTGCTTCTGTTGCTATGGTTATATTGTTTTGTTAATTTTCTTATTTTCGGTTGCTATGGTATTTGTTTGCTTCAATTGGTGAGGGTTTTCTCGGCTTAGTTCGGGTCGGCTCGGCAAACTTCGGCAAACATCGGCTTACTTCGGCTATCTTCGGCAATGCGATAGAAAATTACTCTGTCGCTTTGGTTACGTGGTTTTTGATTTTGTGCTTTGGTTGCTATAGTTATATCGTGTTGTTATTATTCTGATTGTTGGTTGCTATGGTAATTGGTTGCTTCATTTGTTTCGGGTATACTCTGCTTAGATCGGGTCGTTTCGGCGAATTTCGGCAAACTTCGGCTTACTTCGGCTGACTTCGGCAATTCGATTGAAAATTTCTATGTCGCTATGGTAACGAGGTTGTTGATATTGAACGTTGGTTGCTATGGTTATTTCGTGGTGTAATTAGTCTGATTTTGGGTTGCTATAGTATTTGTTAGCTTTAATTTGTTCGGGTATACTAGGCTTAGTTCGGGTCGACTCGGCAAACTTCGGCAAACTTCGGCTCACTTCGGCAATGCGATTGAAAATTTCTCTGTCGCTATGGTAACGTGGTTGTTGATTTTGTGTTTTGGTTGCTATAGTTATATCGTGTTGTTATTATTCTGATTGTTGGTTGCTTCGGTAATTGGTAGCTTCATTTGTTTCGGGTATACTCGGTTTAGTTTGGGTCGGCTCGGCAAACTTCGGCAAACATCGGCTATTTTCGGCAATGCGACAGAAAATTTCTCTGTCGCTATGGTAACGCGATTGTTGATTTTGTGCTTCTGTTGCTATGGTTATATTGTTTTGTTAATATTCTTAATTTTGGTTGCTATGGTATTACTTTGCTTCAATTGGTTCGAAATTGCTCGGCTTAGTTCGGGTCGGCTCGCAAACTTCGGCAAACATCGGCTATCTTCGGCAATGCAATAGAAAATTTCTCTGTCGCTATGGTTACGTGGTTGTTGATTTTGTTCTTCTGTTGCTATGGTTATATTGTATTGTTATTATTCTTATTTTCGGTTGCTATGGTATTTGTTTGCTTCAATTTGTTTAGGTTTGCTCGGTTTAGTTCGGGTCGGCTCGGCAAACTTCGGCAAACATCGGCTTACTTCGGCTATCTTCGGCAATGCGATAGAAAATTTCTCTGTCGCTATGGTAACGCGGTTGTTGATTTTGTGCTTCTGTTGCTATGGTTATATTATTTTGTTATTATTCTTATTTTTGGTTGCTATGGTATTTGTTTGCTGCAATTTGTTCGGGTTTGCTCGGTTTAGTTCAGGTCGGCTCGGCAAACTTCGGCTTACTTCGGCTATCTTCGGCAATGCGATAGAAAATTTCTCTGTCGCTATGGTTACGTGGTTGTTGATTTTGTGCTTCTGTTGCTATGGTTATATTGTTTTGTTAATTTTCTTATTTTCGGTTGCTATGGTATTTGTTTGCTTCAATTGGTTCGGGTTTTCTCGGCTTAGTTCGGGTCGGCTCGGCATACTTCGGCAAACATCGGCAAACATCGGCTATCTTCGGCAATGCGATAGGAAATTTCTCTGTCGCTATGGTTACGTGGTTGTTGATTTTGTGCTTCTGTTGCTATGGTTATATTGTTTTGTTAATTTTCTTATTTTCGGTTGTTATGGTATTTGTTTGCTTCAATTGGTTCGGGTTTTCTCGGCTTAGTTCGTGTCGGCTCGGCAAACTTCGGCAAACATCGGCTTACTTCGGCTATCTTCGGCAATGCGATAGAAAATTTCTCTGTCGCTATGGTAACGCGGTTGTTGATTTTGTGCTTCTGTTGCTATGGTTATATTGTTTTGTTATTATTCTTATTTTCGGTTGCTATGGTATTTGTTTGTTTCAATTTGTTCGGGTTTGCTCGGTTTAGGTCGGGTCGGCTCGGCAAACTTTGGCAAACATCGGCTTACTTCGGCTATCTTCGGCAATGCGATAGAAAATTTCTCTGTCGCTATGGTAACGCGGTTGTTGATTTTGTGCTTCTGTTGCTATGGTTATATTGTTTTGTTATTATTCTTATTTTCGGTTGCTATGGTATTTGTTTGCTTCAATTTGTTCGGGTTTGCTCGGTTTAGTTCGGGTCGGCTCGGCAAACTTCGGCTTACTTCGGCTATCTTCGGCAATGCGATAGAAAATTTCTCTGTCGCTATGGTAACGCGGTTGTTGATTTTGTGCTTCTGTTGCTATGGTTATATTGTTTTGTTAATTTTCTTATTTTCGGTTGCTATGGCATTTGTTTGCTTCAATTTGTTCGGGTTTGCTCGGCTTAGTTCGGGTCGGCTCGGCAAACTTCGGCAAACATCGGCTTACTTCGGCTGTCTTCGGCAATGCGATAGAAAATTTTTCTGTCGCTATGGTATCGCGGTTGTTGATTTTGTGCTTCTGTTGCTATAGTTATATCGTGTTGTTATTTTTCTGATTAATGGTTGCTATGGTAATTGGTAGCTACATTTGTTTCGGGTATACTCGGCTTAGTTCGGGTCGACTTGGAAAACTAAGGCAAACTTCGGCTCACTTAGGCAATGCGATTGTAAATTTCTCTGTCGCTATGGTAACGCGGTTGTTGATTTTGTGCTTCTGTTGCTATGGTTATATTGTTTTGTTAATTTTCTACTCTTAACCTCCCGCACAAACAATACAATCGGCTATCTTCGGCAATGCGATAGAAAATTTCTCTGTCGCTATGGTAACGTGGTTGTTGATTTTATGCTTCTGTTGCTATGGTTATATTGTTTTGTTAATTTTCTTATTTTCGGTTGCTATGGTATTTGTTTGCTTCAATTTGTTCGGGTTTGCTCGGTTTAGTTCGGGTCGGCTCGGCAAACTTCGGCAAACATCGGCTTACTTCGGCTATTTTCGGCAATGCGATAAAAAATTACTCTGTCGCTATGGTTTGTGGTTGTTGATTTTGTGCAATGGTTGATATAGTTATATCGTGTTGTTATTATTCTGATTGTTGGTTGCTATGGTAATTGGTTGCTTCATTTGTTTCGGGTATGTTTAGCTTAGTTCGGGCAGACTCGGCAAATTTCGGCAAACTTCGGCTAACTTCGGCAATTCGATAGAAAATTTCTCTGTCGCTTTGGTAACGTGGTTGTTGATTTTGTCCTTCTGATGCTATGGTTATATTATTTTGTTATTATTCTTATTTTCGGTTGCTATGGTATTTGTTTGCTGCAATTTGTTCGGGTTTGCTCGGTTTAGTTCAGGTCGGCTCGGCAAACTTCGGCTTCCTTCGGCTATCTTCGGCAATGCGATAGAAAATTTCTCTGTCGCTATGGTTACGTGGTTGTTGATTTTGTGCTTCTGTTGCTATGGTTATATTGTTTTGTTAATTTTCTTATTTTCGGTTGCTATGGTATTTGTTTGCTTCAATTGGTTCTGGTTTTCTCGGCTTAGTTCGGGTCGGCTCGGCATTCTTCGGCAAACATCGGCTATCTTCGGCAATGCGATAGAAAATTTCTCTGTCGCTATGGTAACGTGGTTGTTGATTTTGTGCTTCTGTTGCTATGGTTATATTGTTTTGTTAATTTTCTTATTTTCGGTTGCTATGGTATTTGTTTGCTTCAATTGGTTCGGGTTTTCTCGGCTTAGTTCGGGTCGGCTCGGCATTCTTCGGCAAACATCGGCTATCTTCGCCAATGCGATAGAAAATTTCTCTGTCGCTATGGTAACGTGGTTGTTGATTTTGTGCTTCTGTTGCTATGGTTATGTTGTTTTGTTAATATTCTTAATTTCGGTTGCTATGGTATTTGTTTACATTCAATTGGTTCGAGTTTGCTCGGCTTAGTTCGGGTCGGCTCGCAAACATCGGCTATCTTCGGCAATGCGATTGAAAATTTCTCTGTCGCTATGGTAACGTGGTTGTTGATTTTGTGCTTCTGTTGCTATGGTTATATTGTTTTGTTAATATTCTTAATTTCGGTTGCTATGGTATTTGTTTACATTCAATTGGTTCGAGTTTGCTCGGCTTAGCTCGGGTCGGCTCGCAAACATCGTCTATCTTCGGCAATGCGATTGAAAATTTCTCTGTCGCTATGGTAACGTGGTTGTTGATTTTGTGCTTCTGTTGCTATGGTTATATTGTTTTGTTATTATTCTTATTTTCGGTTGCTATGGTATTTGTTTGCTTCAATTTGTTCGGGTTTGCTCGGTTTAGTTCGGGTCGGCTCGGCAAACTTCGGCTTACTTCGGCTATCTTCGGCAATGCGATAGAAAATTTTTCTGTCGCTATGGTAACGCGGTTGTTGATTTTGTGATTCTGTTGCTATGGTTATATTGTTTTGTTAATTTTCTTATTTTCGGTTGCTATGGTATTTGTTTGCTTCAATTTGTTCGAATTTGCTCGGCTTAGTTCGGGTCGGCTCGGCAAACTTCGGCTTACTTCGGCTATCTTCGGCAATGCGATAGAAAATTACTCTGTCGCTTTGGTTACGTGGTTGTTGATTTTGTGCTTTGGTTGCTATAGTTATGTCGTGTTGTTATTATTCTGATTGTTGGTTGCTATGGTAAATGGTTGCTTCTTTTGTTTCGGGTATGTTCTGATTAGTTCAGGCAGACTCGGCAAATTTCGGCAAACTTCGGCTCACTTCGGCAATGCGATAGAAAATTTCTCTGTCGCTATGTTAACGTGGTTGTTGATTTTGTGCTTTGGTATGCTATGGTTTTATCGAGATGTTATTTTTCTGATTTTTGGTTGCTGTGGTAATTGATTGCTACATTGGTTAGGGTATAATCGGCTTAGTTCGGGTCGACTCGGCAAACTTCGGCTCACTTCGGCAATGCGATAGAAAATTTCTCTGTCGCTATGGTAACGTGGTTGTTGATTTTGAACGTTGGTTGCTATGGTTATATCGTGGTGTTATTAATCTGATTTTGGGTTGCTATGGTATTTAATAGCTTTAATTTGTTCGGGTATACTCGGCTTAGTTCGGATAGACTCGGCAAACTTCGGCAAACTTCGGCTCACTTCGGCAATGCGATAGAAAATTTCTCTGTCGCTATGGTAACGCGGTTGTTGATTTTGTGCTTCTGTTGCTATGGTTATATTGTTTAGTTATTATTCTTATTTTCGGGTGCTATGGTATTTGTTTGCTTCAATTTGTTCGGGTTTGCTCGGTTTAGTTCGGGTCGGCTCGGCAAACTGCGGCAAACATCGGCTTACTTTGGCTATCTTCGGCAATGCGATAGGAAATTTCTCTGTCGCTATGGTTACGTGGTTGTTGATTTTGTGCTTCTGTTGCTATGGTTATATTGTTTTGTTAATTTTCTTATTTTCGGTTGCTATGGTATTTGTTTGCTTCAATTTGTTCGGGTTTGCTCGGTTTAGTTCGGGTCGGCTCGGCAAACTTCGGCAAACATCGGCAAACTTCGCCTATCTTCGGCAATGCGATAGAAAATTTCTCTGTCGCTTTGGTGACGTGGTTGTTGATTTTGTGCTTGTGTTGCTATGGTTATATTGTTTTGTTATTATTCTTATTTTCGGTTGCTATGGTATTTGTTTGCTTCAATTTGTTTGGGTTTGCTCGGTTTAGTTCGGGTCGGCTCGGCAAACTTCGGCAAACATCGGCTTTCTTCGGCTATCGTCGGCAATGCGATAGAAAATTTCTCTGTCGCTATGGTAACGCGGTTGTTGATTTTGTGCTTCTGTTGCTATGGTTATATTGTTTAGTTATTATTCTTATTTTCGGTTGCTATGGTATTTGTTTGCTTCAATTTGTTCGGGTTTGCTCGGTTTAGTTCGGGTCGGCTCGGCAAACTTCGGCAAACATCGGCTATCTTCGGCAATGCGATAGAAAATTTCTCTGTCGCTATGGAAACGTGGTTGTTGATTTTGTGCTTCTGTTGCTATGGGTATATTGTTTTGTTATTATTCATATTTTCGGTTGCTATGGTATTTGTTTGCTTCAATTTGTTCGGGTTTGCTCGGTTTAGTTCGGGTCGGCTCGGCAAACTTCGGCAAACATCGGCTTACTTCGGCTATCTTCGGAACTGCGATAGAAAATTTCTCTGTCGCAATGGTAACGCGGTTGTTGATTTTGTGCTTCTGTTGCTATGGTTATATTGTTTTGTTAATATTCTTAATTTCGGTTGCTATGGTATTTGTTTGCTTCAATTGGTTCGGATTTTCTCGGCTTAGTTCGGGTCGGCTCGCTAAACTTCGGCAAACATCGGCTTTCTTCGGCTATCTTCGGCAATGCGATAGAAAATTTCTCTGTCGCTATGGTAACGCGGTTGTTGATTTTGTGCTTCTGTTGCTATGGTTATATTGTTTAGTTATTATTCTTATTTTCGGTTGCTATGGTATTTGTTTGCTTCAATTTGTTCGGGTTTGCTCGGTTTAGTTCGGGTCGGCTCGGCAAACTTCGGCAAACATCGGCTATCTTCGGCAATGCGATAGAAAATTTCTCTGTCGCTATGGTAACGTGGTTGTTGATTTTGTGCTTCTGTTGCTATGGGTATATTGTTTTGTTATTATTCTTATTTTCGGTTGCTATTGTATTTGTTTGCTTCAATTTGTTCTGGTTTGCTCGGTTTAGTTCGGGTCGGCTCGGCAAACTTCGGCTTACTTCGGCTATCTTCGGCAATGCGATAGGAAATTTCTCTGTCGCTATGGTTACGTGGTTGTTGATTTTGTGCTTCTGTTGCTATGGTTATATTGTTTTGTTAATTTTCTTATTTTCGGTTGCTATGGTATTTGTTTGCTTCAATTGGTTCGGATTTTCTCGGCTTAGTTCGGGTCGGCTCGGCAAACTTCGGCAAACGTCGGCTTTCTTCGGCTATCTTCGGCAATGCGATAGAAAATTTCTCTGTCGCTATTGTAACGTAGTTGTTGATTTTGTGCTTCTGTTGCTATGGTTATATTGTTTAGTTATTATTCTTATTTTCGGTTGCTATGGTATTTGTTTGCTTCAATTTGTTCGGGTTTGCTCGGTTTAGTTCGGGTCGGCTCGGCAAACTTCGGCAAACATCGGCTTACTTCGGCTCTCTTCGGCAATGCGATAGAAAATTTCTCTGTCACTATGGTAACGCGGTTGTTGATTTTGTGCTTCTGTTGCTATGGTTATATTATTTTGTTAATATTCTTATTTTCTGTTGCTATGGTAGTTGTTTGCTTTAATTTGTTCGGGTTTGCTCGGTTTAGTTTGGGTCGGCTCGGCAAACTTCGGCAAACATCGGCTCTCTTCGGCAATGCGATAGAAAATTTCTCTGTCGCTATGGTAACGTGGTTGTTGATTTTGTGCTTCTGTTGCTATGGGTATATTGTTTTGTTATTATTCTTATTTTCGGTTGCTATTGTATTTGTTTGCTTCAATTTGTTCGGGTTTGCTCGGTTAAGTTCGGGTCGGCTCGGCAAACTTCGGCTTACTTCGGCTATCTTCGGCAATGCGATAGGAAATTTCTCTGTCGCTATGGTTACGTGGTTGTTGATTTTGTGCTTCTGTTGCTATGGTTATATTGTTTTGGTAATTTTCTTATTTTCGGTTGCTATGGTATTTGTTTGCTTCAATTGGTGAGGGTTTTCTCGGCTTAGTTCGGGTCGGCTCGGCAAACTTCGGCAAACATCGGCTTACTTCGGCTATCTTCGGCAATGCGATAGAAAATTACTCTGTCGCTTTGGTAACGAGGTTGTTGATATTGAACGTTGGTTGCTATGGTTATTTCGTGGTGTTATTAATCTGATTGTTGGTTGCTATGGTAATTGGTTGCTTCATTTGTTTCGGGTATACTCTGCTTAGATCGGGTCGTTTCGGCAAATTTCGGCAAACTTCGGCTTACTTCGGCTCACTTCGGCAATTCGATTGAAAATTTCTATGTCGCTATGGTAACGAGGTTGTTGATATTGAACGTTGGTTGCTATGGTTATTTCGTGGTGTTATTAATCTGATTTTGGGTTGCTATAGTATTTGTTAGCTTTAATTTGTTCGGGTATACTAGGCTTAGTTCGGGTCGACTCGGCAAACTTCGGCAAACTTCGGCTCACTTCGGCAATGCGATTGAAAATTTCTCTGTCGCTATGGTAACGTGGTTGTTGATTTTGTGTTTTGGTTGCTATAGTTATATCGTGTTGTTATTATTCTGATTGTTGGTTGCTTCTGTAATTGGTAGCTTCATTTGTTTCGGGTATACTCGGCTTAGTTCGGGTCGACTCGGCAAACATCGGCTTTCTTCGGCTATCTTCGGCAATGCGATAGAAAATTTCTCTGTCGCTATTGTAACGTAGTTGTTGATTTTGTGCTTCTGTTGCTATGGTTATATTGTTTAGTTATTATTCTTATTTTCGGTTGCTATGTTATTTGTTTGCTTCAATTTGTTCGGGTTTGCTCGGTTTAGTTCGGGTCGGCTCGGCAAACTTCGGCAAACATCGGCTTACTTCGGCTATCTTCGGCAATGCGATAGAAAATTTCTCTGTCGCTATGGTAACGCGGTTGTTGATTTTGTGCTTCTGGTGCTATGGTTATATTATTTTGTTATTATTCTTATTTTTGGTTGCTATGGTATTTGTTTGCTGCAATTTGTTCGGGTTTGCTCGGATTAGTTCAGGTCGGCTCGGCAAACTTCGGCTTACTTCGGCTATCTTCGGCAATGCGATAGGAAATTTCTCTGTCGCTATGGTTACGTGGTTGTTGATTTTGTGCTTCTGTTGCTATGGTTATATTGTTTTGTTAATTTTCTTATTTTCGGTTGCTATGGTATTTGTTTGCTTCAATTGGTTCGGGTTTTCTCGGCTTAGTTCGGGTCGGCTCGGCATTCTTCGGCAAACATCGGCTTACTTCGGCTATCTTCGGCAATGCCATAGGAAATTTCTCTGTCGCTATGGTTACGTGGTTGTTGATTTTGTGCTTCTGTTGCTATGGATATATTGTTTTGTTAATTTTCTTATTTTCGGTTGTTATGGTATTTGTTTGCTTCAACTGGTTCGGGTTTTCTCGGCTTAGTTCGGGTCGGCTCGGCAAACTTCGGCAAACATCGGCTTACTTCGGCTATCTTCGGCAATGCGATAGAAAATTTCTCTGTCGCTATGGTAACGCGGTTGTTGATTTTGTGCTTCTGTTCCTATGGTTATATTGTTTTGTTATTATTCTTATTTTCGGTTGCTATGGTATTTGTTTGCTTCAATTTGTTCGGGTTTGCTCGGTTTAGTTCGGGTCGGCTCGGAAAACTTCGGCTTACTTCGGCTATCTTCGGCAATGCGATAGAAAATTTCTCTGTCGCTATGGTAACGCGGTTGTTGATTTTGTGCTTCTGTTGCTATGGTTATATTGTTTTGTTATTATTCTTATTTTCGGTTGCTATGGTATTTGTTTGCTTCAAGTTGTTCGGGTTTGCTCGGCTTAGTTCGGGTCGGCTCGGCAAACTTCGGCAAACATCGGCTTATTTCGGCTGTCTTCGGCAATGCGATAGAAAATTTTTCTGTCGCTATGGTAACGCGGTTGTTGATTTTGTGTGTTGGTTGCTATAGTTATATCGTGTTGTTATTATTCTGATTAATGGTTGCTATGGTAATTGGTAGCTACATTTGTTTCGGGTATACTCGGCTTAGTTCGGGTCGACTTAGCAAACTAAGGCAAACTTCGGCTCACTTAGGCAATGCGATAGAAAATTTCTCTGTCGCTATGGTAACGCGGTTGTTGATTTTGTGCTTCTGTTGCTATGGTTATATTGTTTAGTTATTATTCTTATTTTCGGTTGCTATTGTATTTGTTTGCTTCAATTTGTTCGGGTTTGCTCGGTTTAGTTCGGGTCGGCTCGGCAAACTTCGGCAAACATCGGCTTACTTCGGCTATTTTCGGCAATGCGATAAAAAATTACTCTGTCGCTATGGTTTGTGGTTGTTGATTTTGTGCTTCTGTTGCTATGGTTATATTGTTTAGTTATTATTCTTATTTTCGGGTGCTATGGTATTTGTTTGCTTCAATTTGTTCGGGTTTGCTTGGTTTAGTTCGGGTCGGCTCGGCAAACTTCGGCAAACATCGGCTTACTTTGGCTATCTTCGGCAATGCGATCGAAAATTTCTCTGTCGCTATGGTAACGCGGTTGTTGATTTTGTGCTTCTGTTGCTATGGTTATATTATTTTGTTAATATTCTTATTTTCTGTTGCTATGGTATTTGTTTGCTTCAATTTGTTCGGGTTTGCTCGGTTTAGTTTGGGTCGGCTCGGCAAACTTCGGCAAACATCGGCTATCTTCAGCAATGCGATAGAAAATTTCTCTGTCGCTATGGTAACGTGGTTGTTGATTTTGTGCTTCTGTTGCTATGGGTATATTGTTTTGTTATTATTCTTATTTTCGGTTGCTATTGTATTTGTTTGCTTCAATTTGTTCGGGTTTGCTCGGTTTAGTTCGGGTCGTCTCGGCAAACATCGGCTTACTTCGGCTATCTTCGGCAATGCGATAGAAAATTTCTCTGTCGCTATGGTAACGCGGTTGTTGATTTTGTGCTTCTGTTCCTATGGTGATATTGTTTTGTTATTATTCTTATTTTCGGTTGCTATGGTATTTGTTTGCTTCAATTTGTTCGGGTTTGCTCGGTTTAGTTCGGGTCGGCTCGGCAAACTTCGGCTTACTTCGGCTTTCTTCGGCAATGCGATAGAAAATTTCTCTGTCGTTATGGTAACGCGGTTGTTGATTTTGTGCTTCTGTTGCTATGGTTATATTGTTTTGTTAATTTTCTTATTTTCGGTTGCTATGGTATTTGTTTGCTTCAATTTGTTCGGGTTTGCTCGGCTTAGTTCGGGTCGGCTCGGCAAACTTCGGCAAACATCGGCTTACTTCGGCTGTCTTCGGCTGTCTTCGGCAATGCGATAGAAAATTTTTCTGTCGCTATGGTAACGCGGTTGTTGATTTTGTGCTTCTGTTGCTATAGTTATATCGTGTTGTTATTATTCTGATTGTTGGTTGCTTTGGTAATTGGTAGCTTCATTTGTTTCGGGTATACTCGGCTTAGTTCGGGTCGACTCGGCAAACTTCGGCAAACTTCGGCTCACTTCGGCAATGCGATAGAAAATTTCTCTGTCGCATTGGTAACGCGGTTGTTGATTTTGTGCTTCTGTTGCTATGGTTATATTGTTTAGTTATTATTCTTATTTTCGGTTGCTATGTTATTTGTTTGCTTCAATTTGTTCGGGTTTGCTCGGTTTAGTTCGGGTCGGCTCGGCAAACTTCGGCAAACATCGGCTTACTTTGGCTATCTTCGGCAATGCGATAGGAAATTTCTCTGTCGCTATGGTTACGTGGTTGTTGATTTTGTGCTTCTGTTGCTATGGTTATATTGTTTTGTAAATTTTCTTATTTTCGGTTGCTATGGTATTTGTTTGCTTCAATTGGTTCGGATTTTCTCGGCTTAAATCGGGTCGGCTCGGCAAACTTCGGCAAACATCGGCTTATTTCGGCTATCTTCGGCAATGCGATAGAAAATTTCTCTGTCGCTATGGTAACGCGGTTGTTGATTTTGTGCTTCTGTTCCTATGGTTATATTGTTTTGTTATTATTCTTATTTTCGGTTGCTATGGTATTTGTTTGCTTCAATTTGTTCGGGTTTGCTCGTTTTAGTTCGGGTCGGCTCGGCAAACTTCGGCTTACTTCGGCTATCTTCGGCAATGCGATTGAAAATTTCTCTGTCGCTATGGTAACGTGGTTGTTGATTTTGTGCCTCTGTTGCTATGGTTATATTGTTTTGTTATTATTCTTATTTCGGTTGCTATGGTATTTGTTTGCTTCAATTTGTTCGGGTTTGCTCGGTTTAGTTCGGGTCGGCTCGGCAATTATTGGCAAACATCGGCTTACTTCGGCTATCTTCGTAAATGCGATAGAAAATTACTCTGTCGCTTTGGTTACGTGGTTGTTGATTTTGTGCTTCTGTTGCTATGGTTATATTGTTTTGTTAATTTTCTTATTTTCGGTTGCTATGGTATGTGTTTGCTTCAATTTGTTCGGGTTTGCTCGGCTTAGTTAGGGTCGGCTCGGCAAACTTCGGCAAACATCGGCTTACTTCGGCTTACTTCGGCTGTCTTCGGCAATGCGATAGAAAATTTTTCTGTCGCTATGGTAACGCGGTTGTTGATTTTGTGTTTTGGTTGCTATAGTTATATCGTGTTGTTATTATTCTGATTAATGGTTGCTATGGTAATTGGTAGCTACATTTGTTTCGGGTATACTCGGCTTAGTTCGGGTCGACTTAGCAAACTAAGGCAAACTTCGGCTCACTTAGGCAATGCGATAGAAAATTTCTCTGTCGCTATGGTAACGCGGTTGTTGATTTTGTGCTTCTGTTGCTATGGTTATATTGTTTTGTTAATATTCTTAATTTTGGTTGCTATGATATTTGTTTACATTCAATTGGTTCGAGTTTGCTCGGCTTAGTTCGGGTCGGCTCGCAAACATCGGCTATCTTCGGCAATGCGATAGAAAATTTCTCTGTCGCTATGGTAACGTGGTTGTTGATTTTATGCTTCTGTTGCTATGGTTATATTGTTTTGTTAATTTTCTTATTTTCGGTTGCTATGGTATTTGTTTGCTTCAATTTGTTCGGGTTTGCTCGGTTTAGTTCGGGTCGGCTCGGCAAACTTCGGCAAACATCGGCTTACTTCGGCTATTTTCGGCAATGCGATAAAAAATTACTCTGTCGCTATGGTTTGTGGTTGTTGATTTTGTGCAATGGTTGATATAGTTATATCGTGTTGTTATTATTCTGATTGTTGGTTGCTATGGTAATTGGTTGCTTCATTTGTTTCGGGTATGTTTAGCTTAGTTCGGGCAGACTCGGCAAATTTCGGCAAACTTCGGCTAACTTCGGCAATTCGATAGAAAATTTCTCTGTCGCTTTGGTAACGTGGTTGTTGATTTTGTCCTTCTGATGCTATGGTTATATTATTTTGTTATTATTCTTATTTTCGGTTGCTATGGTATTAGTTTGCTGCAATTTGTTCGGGTTTGCTCGGTTTAGTTCAGGTCGGCTCGGCAAACTTCGGCTTACTTCGGCTATCTTCGGCAATGCGATAGAAAATTTCTCTTTCGCTATGGTTACGTGGTTGTTGATTTTGTGCTTCTGTTGCTATGGTTATATTGTTTTGTTAATTTTCTTATTTTCGGTTGCTATGGTATTTGTTTGCTTCAATTGGTTCGGGTTTTCTCGGCTTAGTTCGGGTCGGCTCGGCATTCTTCGGCAAACATCGGCTATCTTCGCCAATGCGATAGAAAATTTCTCTGTCGCTATGGTAACGTGGTTGTTGATTTTGTGCTTCTGTTGCTATGGTTATGTTGTTTTGTTAATATTCTTAATTTCGGTTGCTATGGTATTTGTTTACATTCAATTGGTTCGAGTTTGCTCGGCTTAGTTCGGGTCGGCTCGCAAACATCGGCTATCTTCGGCAATGCGATTGAAAATTTCTCTGTCGCTATGGTAACGTGGTTGTTGATTTTGTGCTTCTGTTGCTATGGTTATTTGTTTTGTTAATATTCTTAATTTCGGTTGCTATGGTATTTGTTTACATTCAATATGTTCGAGTTTGCTCGGCTTAGCTCGGGTCGGCTCGCAAACATCGGCTATCTATCTTCGGCAATGCGATAGAAAATTACTCTGTCGCTATGGTAACGTGGTTGTTGATTTTGTGCTTCTGTTGCTATGGTTATATTGTTTTGTTATTATTCTTATTTTCGGTTGCTATGGTATTTGTTTGCTTCAATTTGTTCGGGTTTGCTCGGTTTAGTTAGGGTCGGCTCGGCAAACTTCGGCTTACTTCGGCTATCTTCGGCAATGCGATAGAAAATTTTTCTGTCGCTATGGTAACGCGGTTGTTGATTTTGTGCTTCGGTTGCTATGGTTATATTGTTTTGTTAATTTTCTTATTTTCGGTTGCTATGGTATTTGTTTGCTTCAATTTGTTCGGGTTTGCTCGGCTTAGTTAGGGTCGGCTCGGCAAACTTCGGCAAACATCGGCTTACTTCGGCTTACTTCGGCTGTCTTCGGCAATGCGATAGAAAATTTCTCTGTCGCTTTGGTAACGTGGTTGTTGATTTTGTGCTTCTGTTGCTATGGTTATATTGTTTAGTTATTATTCTTATTTTCGGTTGCTATGGTATTTGTTTGCTTCAATTTGTTCGGGTTTGCTCGGTTTAGTTCGGGTCGGCTCGGCAAACTTCGGCAAACATCGGCTATCTTCGGTAATGCGATAGAAAATTTCTCTGTCGCTATGGTAACGTGGTTGTTGATTTTGTGCTTCTGTTGCTATGGGTATATTGTTTTGTTATTATACATATTTTCGGTTGCTATGGTATTTGTTTGCTTCAATTTGTTCGGGTTTGCTCGGTTTAGTTCGGGTCGGCTCGGCAAACTTCGGCAAACATCGGCTTACTTCGGCTATCTTCGGAACTGCGATAGAAAATTTCTCTGTCGCAATGGTAACGCGGTTGTTGATTTTGTGCTTCTGTTGCTATGGTTATATTGTTTTGTTAATATTCTTAATTTCGGTTGCTATGGTATTTGTTTGCTTCAATTGGTTCGGATTTTCTCGGCTTAGTTCGGGTCGGCTCGGCAAACTTCGGCAAACATCGGCTTTCTTCGGCTATCTTCGGCAATGCGATAGAAAATTTCTCTGTCGCTATGGTAACGCGGTTGTTGATTTTGTGCTTCTGTTGCTATGGTTATATTGTTTAGTTATTATTCTTATTTTCGGTTGCTATGGTATTTGTTTGCTTCAATTTGTTCGGGTTTGCTCGGTTTAGTTCGGTTCGGCTCGGCAAACTTCGGCAAACATCGGCTATCTTCGGCAATGCGATAGAAAATTTCTCTGTCGCTATGGTAACGCGGTTGTTGATTTTGTGCTTCTGTTGCTATGGTTATATTGTTTTGTTAATTTTCTTATTTTCGGTTGCTATGGTATTTGTTTGCTTCAATTTGTTCGAATTTGCTCGGCTTAGTTCGGGTCGGCTCGGCAAACTTCGGCTTACTTCGGCTATCTTCGGCAATGAGATAGAAAATTACTCTGTCGCTTTGGTTACGTGGTTGTTGATTTTGTGCTTTGGTTGCTATAGTTATGTCGTGTTGTTATTATTCTGATTGTTGGTTGCTATGGTAAATGGTTGCTTCTTTTGTTTCGGGTATGTTCTGATTAGTTCAGGCAGACTCGGCAAATTTCGGCAAACTTCGGCTCACTTCGGCAATGCGATAGAAAATTTCTCTGTCGCTATGTTTACGTGGTTGTTGATTTTGTGCTTTGGTATGCTATGGTTTTATCGAGATGTTATTTTTCTGATTTTTGGTTGCTGTGGTAATTGATTGCTACATTGGTTCGGGTATAATCGGCTTAGTTCGGGTCGACTCGGCAAACTTCGGCTCACTTCGGCAATGCGATAGAAAATTTCTCTGTCGCTATGGTAACGTGGTTGTTGATTTTGAACGTTGGTTGCTATGGTTATATCGTGGTGTAATTAATCTGATTTTGGGTTGCTATGGTATTTAATAGCTTTAATTTGTTCGGGTATACTCGGCTTAGTTCGGATAGACTCGGCAAACTTCGGCAAACTTCGGCTCACTTCGGCAATGCGATAGAAAATTTCTCTGTCGCTATGGTAACGTGGTTGTTGATTTTGTGCTTCTGTTGCTATGGATATATTGTTTTGTTATTATTCATATTTTCGGTTGCTATGGTATTTGTTTGCTTCAATTTGTTCGGGTTTGCTCGGTTTAGTTCGGGTCGGCTCGGCAAACTTCGGCAAACATCGGCTTACTTCGGCTATCTTCGGCACTGCGATAGAAAATTTCTCTGTCGCTATGGTAACGCGGTTGTTGATTGTGTGCTTATGTTGCTATGGTTATATTGTTTTGTTAATATTCTTAATTTCGGTTGCTATGGTATTTGTTTGCTTCAATTGGTTCGGATTTTCTCGGCTTAGTTCGGGTCGGCTCGGCAAACTTCGGCAAACATCGGCTTTCTTCGGCTATCGTCGGCAATGCGATAGAAAATTTCTCTGTCGCTATGGTAACGCGGTTGTTGATTTTGTGCTTCTGTTGCTATGGTTATATTGTTTAGTTATTATTCTTATTTTCGGTTGCTATGGCATTTGTTTGCTTCAATTTGTTCGGGTTTGCTCGGTTAAGTTCGGGTCGGCTCGGCAAACTTCGGCAAACATCGGCTATCTTCGGCAATGCGATAGAAAATTTCTCTGTCGCTATGGTAACGTGGTTGTTGATTTTGTGCTTCTGTTGCTATGGGTATATTGTTTTGTTATTATTCATATTTTCGGTTGCTATGGTATTTGTTTGCTTCAATTTGTTCGGGTTTGCTCGGTTTAGTTCGGGTCGGCTCGGCAAACTTCGGCAAACATCGGCTTACTTCGGCTATCTTCGGCACTGCGATAGAAAATTTCTCTGTCGCTATGGTAACGCGGTTGTTGATTGTGTGCTTATGTTGCTATGGTTATATTGTTTTGTTAATATTCTTAATTTCGGTTGCTATGGTATTTGTTTGCTTCAATTGGTTCGGATTTTCTCGGCTTAAATCGGGTCGGCTCGGCAAACTTCGGCAAACATCGGCTTTCTTCGGCTATCTTCGGCAATGCGATAGAAAATTTCTCTGTCGCTATGGTAACGCGGTTGTTGATTTTGTGCTTCTGTTGCTATGGTTATATTGTTTTGTTATTATTCTTATTTTCGGTTGCTATGGTATTTGTTTGCTTCAATTTGTTCGGGTTTGCTCGGTTTAGTTCGGGTCGGCTCGGCAAACTTCGGCAAACATCGGCTATCTTCGGCAATGCGATAGAAAATTTCTCTGTCGCTATGGTAACGTGGTTGTTGATTTTGTGCTTCTGTTGCTATGGGTATATTGTTTTGTTATTATACATATTTTCGGTTGCTATGGTATTTGTTTGCTTCAATTTGTTCGGGTTTGCTCGGTTTAGTTCGGGTCGGCTCGGCAAACTTCGGCAAACATCGGCTTACTTCGGCTATCTTCGGAACTGCGATAGAAAATTTCTCTGTCGCAATGGTAACGCGGTTGTTGATTTTGTGCTTCTGTTGCTATGGTTATATTGTTTTGTTAATATTCTTAATTTCGGTTGCTATGGTATTTGTTTGCTTCAATTGGTTCGGATTTTCTCGGCTTAGTTCGGGTCGGCTCGGCAAACTTCGGCAAACATCGGCTTTCTTCGGCTATCTTCGGCAATGCGATAGAAAATTTCTCTGTCGCTATGGTAACGCGGTTGTTGATTTTGTGCTTCTGTTGCTATGGTTATATTGTTTAGTTATTATTCTTATTTTCGGTTGCTATGGTATTTGTTTGCTTCAATTTGTTCGGGTTTGCTCGGTTTAGTTCGGTTCGGCTCGGCAAACTTCGGCAAACATCGGCTATCTTCGGCAATGCGATAGAAAATTTCTCTGTCGCTATGGTAACGTGGCTGTTGATTTTGTGCTTCTGTTGCTATGGGTATATTGTTTTGTTATTATTCTTATTTTCGGTTGCTATTGTATTTGTTTGCTTCAATTTGTTCTGGTTTGCTCGGTTTAGTTCGGGTCGGCTCGGCAAACTTCTGCTTACTTCGGCTATCTTCGGCAATGCGATAGGAAATTTCTCTGTCGCTATGGTTACGTGGTTGTTGATTTTGTGCTTCTGTTGCTATGGTTATATTGTTTTGTAAATTTTCTTATTTTCGGTTGCTATGGTATTTGTTTGCTTCAATTGGTTCGGATTTTCTCGGCTTAGTTCGGGTCGGCTCGGCAAACTTCGGCAAACGTCGGCTTTCTTCGGCTATCTTCGGCAATGCGATAGAAAATTTCTCTGTCGCTATTGTAACGTAGTTGTTGATTTTGTGCTTCTGTTGCTATGGTTATATTGTTTAGTTATTATTCTTATTTTCGGTTGCTATGGTATTTGTTTGCTTCAATTTGTTCGGGTTTGCTCGGTTTAGTTCGGGTCGGCTCGGCAAACTTCGGCAAACATCGGCTTACTTCGGCTCTCTTCGGCAATGCGATAGAAAATTTCTCTGTCACTATGGTAACGCGGTTGTTGATTTTGTGCTTCTGTTGCTATGGTTATATTATTTTGTTAATATTCTTATTTTCTGTTGCTATGGTATTTGTTTGCTTTAATTTGTTCGGGTTTGCTCGGTTTAGTTTGGGTCGGCTCGGCAAACTTCGGCAAACATCGGCTCTCTTCGGCAATGCGATAGAAAATTTCTCTGTCGCTATGGTAACGTGGTTGTTGATTTTGTGCTTCTGTTGCTATGGGTATATTGTTTTGTTATTATTCTTATTTTCGGTTGCTATTGTATTTGTTTGCTTCAATTTGTTCGGGTTTGCTCGGTTAAGTTCGGGTCGGCTCGGCAAACTTCGGCTTACTTCGGCTATCTTCGGCAATGCGATAGGAAATTTCTCTGTCGCTATGGTTACGTGGTTGTTGATTTTGTGCTTCTGTTGCTATGGTTATATTGTTTTGGTAATTTTCTTATTTTCGGTTGCTATGGTATTTGTTTGCTTCAATTGGTGAGGGTTTTCTCGGCTTAGTTCGGGTCGGCTCGGCAAACTTCGGCAAACATCGGCTTACTTCGGCTATCTTCGGCAATGCGATAGAAAATTACTCTGTCGCTTTGGTAACGAGGTTGTTGATATTGAACGTTGGTTGCTATGGTTATTTCGTGGTGTTATTAATCTGATTGTTGGTTGCTATGGTAATTGGTTGCTTCATTTGTTTCGGGTATACTCTGCTTAGATCGGGTCGTTTCGGCAAATTTCGGCAAACTTCGGCTTACTTCGGCTCACTTCGGCAATTCGATTGAAAATTTCTATGTCGCTATGGTAACGAGGTTGTTGATATTGAACGTTGGTTGCTATGGTTATTTCGTGGTGTTATTAATCTGATTTTGGGTTGCTATAGTATTTGTTAGCTTTAATTTGTTCGGGTATACTAGGCTTAGTTCGGGTCGACTCGGCAAACTTCGGCAAACTTCGGCTCACTTCGGCAATGCGATTGAAAATTTCTCTGTCGCTATGGTAACGTGGTTGTTGATTTTGTGTTTTGGTTGCTATAGTTATATCGTGTTGTTATTATTCTGATTGTTGGTTGCTTCTGTAATTGGTAGCTTCATTTGTTTCGGGTATACTCGGCTTAGTTCGGGTCGACTCGGCAAACATCGGCTTTCTTCGGCTATCTTCGGCAATGCGATAGAAAATTTCTCTGTCGCTATTGTAACGTAGTTGTTGATTTTGTGCTTCTGTTGCTATGGTTATATTGTTTAGTTATTATTCTTATTTTCGGTTGCTATGTTATTTGTTTGCTTCAATTTGTTCGGGTTTGCTCGGTTTAGTTCGGGTCGGCTCGGCAAACTTCGGCAAACATCGGCTTACTTCGGCTATCTTCGGCAATGCGATAGAAAATTTCTCTGTCGCTATGGTAACGCGGTTGTTGATTTTGTGCTTCTGTTGCTATGGTTATATTATTTTGTTATTATTCTTATTTTTGGTTGCTATGGTATTTGTTTGCTGCAATTTGTTCGGGTTTGCTCGGTTTAGTTCAGGTCGGCTCGGCAAACTTCGGCTTACTTCGGCTATCTTCGGCAATGCGATAGAAAATTTCTCTGTCGCTATGGTTACGTTGTTGTTGATTTTGTGCTTCTGTTGCTATGGTTATATTGTTTTGTTAATTTTCTTATTTTCGGTTGCTATGGTATTTGTTTGCTTCAATTGGTTCGGGTTTTCTCGGCTTAGTTCGGGTCGGCTCGGCATTCTTCGGCAAACATCGGCTTACTTCGGCTATCTTCGGCAATGCCATAGGAAATTTCTCTGTCGCTATGGTTACGTGGTTGTTGATTTTGTGCTTCTGTTGCTATGGTTATATTGTTTTGTTAATTTTCTTATTTTCGGTTGCTATGGTATTTGTTTGCTTCAATTTGTTCGGGTTTGCTCGGCTTAGTTCGGGTCGGCTCGGCAAACTTCGGCAAACATCGGCTTACTTCGGCTGTCTTCGGCAATGCGATAGAAAATTTTTCTGTCGCTATGGTAACGCGGTTGTTGATTTTGTGTGTTGGTTGCTATAGTTATATCGTGTTGTTATTATTCTGATTAATGGTTGCTATGGTAATTGGTAGCTACATTTGTTTCGGGTATACTCGGCTTAGTTCGGGTCGACTTAGCAAACTAAGGCAAACTTCGGCTCACTTAGGCAATGCGATAGAAAATTTCTCTGTCGCTATGGTAACGCGGTTGTTGATTTTGTGCTTCTGATGCTATGGTTATATTGTTTAGTTATTATTCTTATTTTCGGTTGCTATGTTATTTGTTTGCTTCAATTTGTTCGGGTTTGCTCGGTTTAGTTCGGGTCGGCTCGGCAAACTTCGGCAAACACCGGCTTACTTCGGCTATCTTCGGCAATGCGATAGAAAATTTCTCTGTCGCTATGGTAACGCGGTTGTTAATATTGTGCTTCTGTTGCTATGGTTATATTATTTTGTTATTATTCTTATTTTTGGTTGCTATGGTATTTGTTTGCTGCAATTTGTTCGGGTTTGCTCGGTTTAGTTCAGGTCGGCTCGGCAAACTTCGGCTTACTTCGGCTATCTTCGGCAATGCGATAGAAAATTTCTCTGTCGCTATGGTTACGTGGTTGTTGATTTTGTGCTTCTGTTGCTATGGTTATATTGTTTTGTTAATATTCTTAATTTCGGTTGCTATGGTATTTGTTTGCTTCAATTGGTTCGGATTTTCTCGGCTTAGTTCGGGTCGGCTCGGCAAACTTCGGCAAACATCGGCTTACTTCGGCTATCTTCGGCAATGCGATAGAAAATTTCTCTGTTGCTATGGTAACGTAGTTGTTGATTTTGTGCTTCTGTTGCTATGGTTATATTGTTTAGTTATTATTCTTATTTTCGGTTGCTATGGTATTTGTTTGCTTCAATTTGTTCGGGTTTGCTCGGTTAAGTTCGGGTCGGCTCGGCAAACTTCGGCAAACATCGGCTATCTTCGGCAATGCGATAGAAAATTACTCTGTCGCTATGGTAACGTGGTTGTTGATTTTGTGTTTTGGTTGCTATAGTTATATCGTGTTGTTATTATTCTAATTGTTGGTTGCTATGGTAATTGGTAGCTTCATTTGTTTCGGGTATACTCGGCTTAGTTCGGGTCGACTCGGCAAACTTCGGCAAACTTCGGCTCACTTCGGCAATGCGATAGAAAATTTCTCTGTCGCTATGGTAACGTGGTTGTTGATTTTGTGCTTCTGTTGCTATGGATATATTGTTTTGTTATTATTCATATTTTCGGTTGCTATGGTATTTGTTTGCTTCAATTTGTTCGGGTTTGCTCGGTTTAGTTCGGGTCGGCTCGGCAAACTTCGGCAAACATCGGCTTACTTCGGCTATCTTCGGCAATGCGATTGAAAATTTCTCTGTCGCTATGGTAACGTGGTTGTTGATTTTGTGCTTCTGTTGCTATGGTTATATTGTTTTGTTAATATTCTTAATTTCGGTTGCTATGGTATTTGTTTGCTTCAATTGGTTCGGATTTTCTCGGCTTAGTTCGGGTCGGCTCGGCAAACTTCGGCAAACATCGGCTTTCTTCGGCTATCGTCGGCAATGCGATAGAAAATTTCTCTGTCGCTATGGTAACGCGGTTGTTGATTTTGTGCTTCTGTTGCTATGGTTATATTGTTTAGTTATTATTCTTATTTTCGGTTGCTATGGTATTTGTTTGCTTCAATTTGTTCGGGTTTTCTCGGCTTAGTTCGGGTTGGCTCGGCAAACTTCGGCAAACATCGGCTATCTTCGGCTATCTTCGGCAATGCGATAGAAAATTTCTCTGTCGCTATGGTAACGTGGTTGTTGATTTTGTGCTTCTGTTGCTATGGGTATATTGTTTTGTTATTATTCATATTTTCGGTTGCTATGGTATTTGTTTGCTTCAATTTGTTCGGGTTTGCTCGGTTTAGTTCGGGTCGGCTCGGCAAACTTCGGCAAACATCGGCTTACTTCGGCTATCTTCGGCACTGCGATAGAAAATTTCTCTGTCGCTATGGTAACGCGGTTGTTGATTGTGTGCTTATGTTGCTATGGTTATATTGTTTTGTTAATATTCTTAATTTCGGTTGCTATGGTATTTGTTTGCTTCAATTGGTTCTGATTTTCTCGGCTTAAATCGGGTCGGCTCGGCAAACTTCGGCAAACATCGGCTTTCTTCGGCTATCTTCGGCAATGCGATAGAAAATTTCTCTGTCGCTATTGTAACGTAGTTGTTG